>OY755044.1:29650128-30082628 GCA_963576565.1 Aspidapion aeneum
CGTAAAACTGCACGTTTAAGCGCTCTACGTTTTGTTCCAAATTTGAGTTTAAGTTGAATGTTTTTACGTTACCATAACAAGTCTACTAATAGCAGAGAATATGGAATGCGGCACTGTGTTTTTTTGATGTTACAATTTTGTTTTTTGTCTTTTCAACTACAGTAGGAATATATTTGCAAAGAATCGTTTGTACTGGAAGCGGAAATTATCGTCTAGGCCTCATTTTTCGATCGGTCACTCAACCAATTCTATTCTTTGGTAACGTTAAGGTGCCCGCAGACTGCCGTAAGTTAACGTAAATACGTAAGCTTCTAACGCGACCTTGACGATGGTGTGACGAAGTGCGCTTGCGTAACTGTCAAATCTCATGCTTACGTAAAAATACGTAGCACAACTTCAACTATCTAGTATCATTCATATGTAGGCAACTACCACTTAGTTTTAGAACATTCATGTAGCGTTATTCTTTTTATTTGCCTCATGGGGGGGAGGTTTAACCCCTAACCCCCCTCAGCGCTACGCCACTGATGAATATCAGTACATATATAAAGAAACAGGGCATTTTTTTGTGACCGCTAATCTCAGAAACTACCAAACCGTTTATTCGGCATACATGTTCTATGAGCTATTCTATCTGGCTAAGATAATTTTTTTACGCTATGACGCGTGCCAGTCGGACTAAAAAGCGTTTATTTTTATTCTAGTAGGTAGTAATATATAAGAGCTCGAATACTTGAATATACGGTTGCCTACCGATTCTTTTAGCCGACCTATGTCCTTGAATTGCAAAAGACTGGGCACGGTCCCTAGAATAGACCGGTCTTGCAAACAAATTTAATGAAATTTGGTAGTTTTGTATAAGCAACTGCGGCTAATTGAACTTTGTTATTTCTTATGACCGCCATATGGGATAGAGCATAATTAAATAAATGACAAAGTTTTGACAGATAGTTACGTAGGTATGACAACAAATGCAACTACGGCCTTTGTTTCACAGCCAACCAAGTAAAAAAACAGTTTTTTAAATAAATTCGAATTTTCCGTCATTCAAAGATAGGCTTATTATACATGGTTGAAAAGCTCTTTTAATCCTCTATTTATTGACGTATAAATTCAATATGGCGGTCATAAGAAATAACAAAGAAGACCTAGAAAAAATTTGTTAACGTTCGATTGGCCGTAGTTGCTTATACAAAACTACCAAATTTCAATAAATTCTTTTGCAAGATGGCGGCGATATTTCAATTTTTCTAAAAACAATTTTCAGTTTTTGCTCGATATTTTAGTAACCCATGTAGATGTCTTTAATATTGATACAACATCTGATTGGGCTTAGAATAGCGCAACTTTATTAGTTTAATTTAAATAAACTCGTATCTCCTACCGTTTCCGAAATCCCTATGTAGTTGCTTTTATCAGGGACACCCTGTATATATTTTTAAAAAAACCCATAGACCGGTCTATTTTAGGGACAGTGTAGACTGGGTGGCGACTGCATAAATTAATGAATTGTCAATATTTCGCTATACTATAAATTATATCATATGGTTTATTTGAAAATTTTAATGCAGTTTGGAAAAAACTAAAAAGAAAAAGATTGGTGGTATTGATGATATTGCTTTTTTCCACTTTAGGTACCATCAGTGCAGCGAACAGCTGCCCAGCAAGCCCACGGGCTGGGCACCACGGTACCGTTAATCACGGTAAGCGGGGCATGCCGACAGATCTGCAAATAGTGGCTGCCTACGCGGCCGCTCAAGTGTCTCACCGCGATGGGGGCAGTCCCCACTTGCCTCAAAGCCATAGTCCTGATCCTAGGCATCCAACATCTAATGGAAATGCGGTAGGTATTCTATAGTTCTTATTTTACAAATATTTATAATTTATCGGTCTTGATCCCTCTATATGATGCCCTTGATCAGTCTTTTCACCTAATGAAGTGATGGTTAATCGAAATTTAAATGAATTTGAAGCTCCACCACTAATTCCTGTTTAGTTTTAAAGGAAGATAACAGGAGGATAAATTTTCGCCCTCTATACAAAGAAAGTTATGAGAGTAAAGTAAAGTGTTTTTGGGTACTGGGCATTGCTTGTCAGTACCTAATAGTAGGCTACTGGCAGTAACAGATATCCTACTAACTAATGGTTTTTTGTGTTTCAGATGCCGCAGGTGATCTTGAACGAAGGGGGCGGGTATGTGTCGGGAGGTAGCCGAGACGAATCAAAACCACCCTTCTCGTACGCTCAGCTGATCGTGCAGGCCATCGCCAGCGCGCCGGACAAACAGCTTACCCTGTCGGGAATCTACAGTTACATAACCAAAAATTATCCGTACTACCGAACCGCCGATAAAGGGTGGCAGAATTCGATTAGGCATAATCTTAGTCTTAATAGATATTTTATTAAGGTAAGCAAACACCATCAGAGATTTTTGCCCATAATATACATTTAAACAGCCGCGGGTGCCTTTCCCATTTTGTATTAAATCATTGAAAGAAGAGTGCATTTGTAATTAGTTTTGTTATTAGTTGCGAGGTTCGGGAGGCGTGACTTCAACCTGGGAATCCTGGGATAACGGAAGTTGCTCCTACAATAAACCAAACATTAGAGAAAGATACAGATACCAGGTCACCTTTCAAAATTATTTGTATCCCTTACAAAGGATACCGCCAGTATGTGACATAATTTATGAGCAACTCCTTTAAATATATCTATTTTCTATAATTTTAAGGTTCCAAGAAGCCAAGAGGAACCAGGGAAGGGGTCCTTCTGGAGGATAGACCCTCAGTCAGAGTCAAAGCTCATAGAGCAAGCATTTAGACGACGGCGGCAGAGGGGCGTGTCCTGTTTCCGGGCGCCATTTGGACTAAGTTCAAGGTAAAACATAATTTTTTTTATATATATTTTATTGATCTACGATGAACTAGATATAGCATGATGTGAGTGGGCCTTGCAGCCCTTCCACTGCGACCACTAGTGGCTCTATTGTGGCTCACTTTTAAATGGTTTCTCACCACTGTATGCCTAATCCTCCAAAAAGGTTAGCTATCAGTTTGGGTGAGACACTGTTCAGATCTTCTGAATCAATCTGAGGTTTACCGAAAGTGTTTTGACGTAAACGTGCAATAGCCAGACATTCGCACAGTACATGTCTAACTGTTTTGTCATCTTCTATACAGAGCCTACATTCGGTCTCTTCTGTTATTCCCATTCTGTGCATGGGTACTCTTAGTCGTCAGTGAATCGTAAGATATAGTGGACAATAATATCCATCCATCATCCAGATCCAGCCAAAAAACCACTAATTTCAATAAAAAAATGAACGTTCCTATTTCAAATTTGTTGTAAATCATGCTCACGGGACAGACAGAGTATTAAACTCATTTTTATTTCAGAATCAAAGTTTAACCTGTTTCGATGTAATGATGTGTGACATGTGAGACGACACCAACACTTCGAACTAGGTAAACTTCGATTCGTCTACATAAAAGAGTTTGCCAATCTTTGGCAGTCCAGTGAGCATGATTAACTACAAATTTGAAAAGGCAATGTACATTTCTTACTAAAAAGAGATTTAACAGGTTGAGTTACACTGAACGCCCTTTTTACAGTTCTGGAATTTTTGTCGCAATGACAACTATTTTTCAATTCTGCCAAGAGTTTTGTTAATAGTATAAATACTATATAAGTTTCTTAGATGCTTTTTAATGACGTCGGGTGATTCTCAACGGCAGAACAGATTCTCTAGCTTTAAAATTATTTAGTTTTTCATATTATAGATCAATGTAATAATACATTTTTAGCTGTATCGGTTTACTTGATACCCTGATTGTACATTTTCATAAATTGATTTTTAATATCGATTGTAACTGCTCTTGCACGACCCATATTTAAAATTTTCATTAGTTACTATACCACCTATCAGTTTAAAATATAAAAAACTCAAACTTTGAAAATGTGAGGACATAAATGTTTCTTGCTATATTCTTATCTCATACTCTAGGTGCTATATGTACTTAAATTGCTTTTTGATTTAATTTTATAATTTGTTGCTTTAATTTTGTCCAATATGTTTTGGTGGTGAAGAAAACTGCAGAACTTAGGGCTTTGCCTAAGTTCAGTCCTTTTAAGAAGAATTCAGTGAAATAACATTTCAGTGATTCATCGTTTTTCATTTATAAATAATTGATCTATAGACTGAAACGTAAAACTAAAAATGACATGTTACACTTAAAACATTTTTATTTGTTGTTATTTTTAACCCAACTAAAATATCAAATACAATCAACAAATTTAAAAAAAATACAAAATAAAAAGATTAATATCAAAAAAGGAAAGAATAGGTGTGATCAAAAACATACTATAACTTTTTATAATTTAACAGTTTACCAGTTAAATTATTTATTAAAAAATATATATTAAAAATCCAATTTGCACCTTCCTCGAAGTACCTATATATATATATATATATATATATATATATATATATATATATATATATATATTTATCGGTTTCACAACGTTCTACGTCTTCCGATACCCAATCTCCACTCGTTTCTGTTTGCCCATAATTCATCATCTAGGCCTCTTATTCTTATTTCACTGTCTATTCCTTCTCTCCAGCTTCTCCTTGGCCATCCTCGTTTTCTTCGGCCAGTTGGTTTCCATTGTAGTATTTGTTTAGGTAGTCTTTCATCATTCATTCTTTGTACATGTCTGTACCACACCAGTTGTTTTGTTCTTATATCATCCACTAAAGTACGTTCACCCACTGTCATAATTTCTCTTATTCCTTGATTTGTAACTCTCTCTTTTTGATTTACCTGCTGCTCTTCTCCAATAGTCCATCTCCGTAGCGGTAAGCATTTTTTCTGTTCTATCCTTGATTGGCTATACTTCTGAGCCGTATGTAATAATACTTTTTACAATGGTGTTATATATAAGCTTTTTGTTATGTTTTGATATAATTTGGTCCCAAATTATTCCATTTAATAAAGTTATTGCTTTTCTACCTTGTACGTTTCGATCTTTTATAGCTTTGTCTAGTGTTCCGTCAGCTGTAATTTTTAGACCTAAGTATTTATACTCATCACAGGACTGAATTCGCTGGCCGGTATTTAAGATTAGATCCTGTTTCATTCCACCGATACACATATACTCTGTCTTATTGAGATTAACCTCTAGTCCCCACTTATTGTACTCTTCTATTAGTTTTCGTGTCATATATTCGAGGTCGTCATAATCCTCGAAGTACCTAAACTCCCTAAAAGTGGCCAATATGGATCACCTTGTATATAATGGATCGCACTTGTACTAAAAGTGTGTTTAAACCGACCCTGAGAGACCATTTTACTCCTTATCTTCCTCTTAACACAAAACCTTCAAGGCTAAGATATAATTATTATTTAAAAACAAAAGTATTTTAGCAAATTGAGTTACCTAGTTGAAAAACCAAATTAGATAATGTACTTATTAGCAAGGACTCATATATCTGAGAGGTTTAGCCAGATTAGGTACTTAAAAAGCAGACTAAAAATTTCATTTATTTTTATTTGTTTTACAATTTTGTTATTGTTTTGTTTACATTATTTAATTATAATTAAAGTCAGAGGTTACAAACATCACTGAAGAAAATAATCTTTAGGTTTTATTGAAATTAAAGAAAAAAATATGTTTTATGTATACTTTTGTCAAAAACACCATTGTACGCATTACTTACTGATTTGTCCAGTCAAAAAGACAAAAGTTTTCTTAAACTGTCACACTCCTTTTTGGTAATATCTCAAAATGTATGTTTCCTGTTTTTTACCTTGCCTGCTATTCGTATTTATACATACCATATATTTGTTAACTATTTAATTTGTATTAATGATTTATAGTACCTATAGCCTGAGAGGAATAACATAAGTGCATGTTTATTTTTGATATGGCCATAATATTTATATTTATGACTATTGAAAGTTTGTTTTCATATGTTACACCACAATGTTGTTATTGTCGATTAGATAAGAAAATGTAAGAGTTTTTGTAAAGCTTATCAGTTGCGTTTATATTTTGTTTTATCACGAGCAGATAGCGAAAAAGTATGTCCTTCGCAGCATCTTAAATTAGCACGTTTTTTGTTTGTTGGGTAACAGGTTCTAAACGACTTTCGCATTTGAAAATTAATACAGGGTGTTTCTAAATGTCATCTACATTAACGGACTTTTTAAATTGCCGCCCTCTAAAATAAAAAATGTTCCCACTTGAAGTTAGAAAAACCAGTTTGAAGCAAACCCAAAAATACTGAACCTTACCTCTATCTGTATACATACATATTTAAAAACTTCTTTGGTATATCTTCAAATAATAAATTTTGACAGAAAAAAATACACTGACAAGCAAAGACGTTCTTGACGGTACAAACGAAGTTCGGTGATTTTTAGACCCCTTAGGATTTGGTCATGGGTTTTATGAACACCCTCTATAATAACTCCTGATTTAATGGGAAAAAACTAAAAAGGAATAATATCTACTCTGTATAGACAAAATAATACTGTTCTTGTGAAGATTAAATATATGGATTTTATTAGATAAACAGTAGTAAAATAATTAAAATAATTAAAATTTTTAAAGTAGAACTGGTCGACTGAGGGCAAACGACGCGACGTCCTCGGCAAAGGAGAAATTTGCCGCGTCCCCCAAAAAAAAAAAAGAGTGAGGACCGAGAACCACCAAAACACAATTGAAGAATAAAGCAAATAATGATCAATTTGGCGCCTCTAAAGCTTGGCGCCCTATGCAGCTGCCTATGTCTAGTTACGCCATATAAGTAATATTTCCTTGACAGAGAGCAAAACTATCCTATCTGCTATGTTTTTCCATTGGAGGAATAGTTAAATTGGACTTCCAATTTGTCTCATGTTCTTTTGTTTTCTTAACATGTACTTTTCAGAGCAGTTTGGCATCATGTCGTATGGTACGGGAATGTTGTTAATTGTCACATCAATCAACATGATTTGATTGGGTTTTATGGATGACTATATATCGTGAGGATTTTTTATTGATTTTTTCAATGTATTTTTCTATCGTCAATAAACCAGTTTCGTCGGCAAATGTGACAATATCGCCAGTGAATAACAAATATAAATAAGGGCTTAGAACGCTAATTTGTCTTAAATTTGAGTGTGAATCTTCCCGTCATAATCTAAGGTTCATCTCTCTATCAGATATGTATGATTCCACAATATCAGAATATTGTTTTAGCATAAAAAGTTTTAGTTTAAATTTAAAGCCTTTATCACTTTGTCAATTGCCTTTACAAAGTACATCTAGAAAGACTGCGTAACAAACTTTGTCATCTTCTAGTGCTTTTTCTATTATGTTAATAATTCTGTGTACTTGGTCTATCAGCGAATGCTTGTCTCGAAACCCAAATTGATGAGATAGAATAATGTGTTGTCTTTATATGATTGATTTTATTATTTTAAGCAATATATTTTCATAGAGCTTAAAAATTATTACACAGGGTGACTAATAAATTTACATGTTTTATTTTAGGAGCGCACCGGCATCCCCCTCCCACCTAGGAATCGGAGACATGATGACTCCAGAATCCCTTTCGCGAGAAGGCTCTCCGGGCATGGAGCACGTTCCGGACATCAGCCAATCAGCGCCCGGCAGCCCGGGCACCCCTCAACCCGGTTCGTACGCGGGTTCTGGTGGTATGATTGGGCACCAGCAGATGTCAGCTTTGATAGGGAACAGTAAGGCACGCTTACTGTTGCCCCAGCACAATATGATGGACCATGGCATGCTGGAACAAATGGAGAGATCTTCCAGCAATGGGCAGATCGAGTATAGGGAAGGTAAGACATTAAACTTGTGGATCAGTCTCTTTAAATCCCTGTGACAGAAAGCTACTCAGCATAATTCAGCACCAATAGATGTCAGCCATTATGGGAAACATTAGGTCACGGCTAGAGACCCTGTATATATGACATATTATGTCATACATAGAGGGTCTCTAGCCAAGGCTATCAAAACCACATAGAACATTGACAGATTGGATTTAAACAAAGTTACCCTCATATGCACCGTAAGCACTTAAGCGCGCCTATGGGTCTAAACGCGACTAAGTCGTTGTTGCATACAAAACAACAAACAGGGTGAATGGATTAGCTAAGCCTTGCTACGGTGCATCCCAGGGTTAAAGTGGCAAATCCAAAATGGCCGACGTCTCGTTCTTGTTTAGTGTTTTAAAACATAACTTTTTACATTAGAGAAGGGAGAGTCCGTCCGTTTTCCAACAAAAACAACAGTCTCTGCTATTTTGATAAGGCCGCTATAAAATTAAAGCAACTTTGGTTGGGCTGCCTAACGGGTTGCCTGCAAGTGACATTCTACTTCCCTAGTTCAGTTTTTTCAATGGTAATATCAAACGCATGGTGTACAGCGTGTCCCATTTTCGATAGAATTAAATGGGAAACTCGGTTATTTTAAAGATATCGATTTTCTGATTGCACCTTACCGTTCTCTTTTTTTGAGCCCTTAAAAATGGTGTAATTAGATTTTTGCTACATCCCGTGGTTTCGCTAATACAGGGAGTTTTTGAAAAAATTGCATTTTTAATAATTCCTTGTATCTCGCTTATTTTGCGGAATATTTTTATTCTGTAAAAACCTTTACATGGCAACTTTCTTAAATATTGTTTAGTTTTTGAGATATGGTATTTTACGGATATATTTTTTGGATTTTTTTTATTAATATTTTGATTGATTTCATGCTATTATTATATTAAAATGATAAAACTTTAATATTTTTTTAATTTAAAGTTTTAAAAAAATATTTAATATTAAAAAGAAAAATTTAGTCCAAACCAGGAAATTTCCAACGTAAATATAAATTTAAAATTACAAGACACACTAGTTGAACGATTTTTAGTTTATCTGTTTTGAAACGTTAATTAAAAGATTTAGAAATAAAGTAAAAAATGTTGAAAAGTTACAAAAATATCATAGTAATTATTTGATAGCACAGCAACTCATGAAATTTACTTCAACATGGAAAAACAAAAGCATGGAATCAACATTGTCATTTTAATTGTCATTTTTGTTTATAAGTCACTCAAAATTATTCTAAAATGGCTAAAAAATCGACCATATCCAGATTTTGAAAAATGTGATATGTTTGACTGCTTTACTCAAGCAACCAAATCCCAATATCTAAACAAAAGAAATATTTTTATGCGCTAAAAAAAAATACTCAAAAATGTCTTACACATAATCGCAATCAGTTTAAACATTTATATCATTAAATAAAATTAGTTATTATTTTTTGTAATTCATTATTTTTTTTTGTTCTTGTAGACTTGTTACAAATAAATCTTTAAATTAAAGTAAAACCATTTTAATTTGCTAAGTTTCAAAACACTTAAACTAAAAATCGTTCAACTAGCAATTTTTAATTTGTATATACGTTAAAAATTTCCAGGTTTGGACTAAAATAATTTTTTTAAATGTTAAATATTTTTTTTTCCTTAAAACAAAAAAAAATCAATTTTTTATTATTTTGTGATAATAATAGCATGAAACCAATCAAAATAATAATAAACAAAATCCAGGTCCGTATTTAATTTTTTTATGATAAATACCATATCTCAAAAACTAAACAATATTTTAAAAAATGGGCATTGTCATTATTTTCTTCTAAAAAAGTTGCCATAGAAAGGTTTTTACAGAGTAAAAATATCTTGCATAATATAAGAGATACAAGGGATTATTGAAAATGCAATTTTTTCAAAAACTATTAGTATTAGCAAAACTACGGGGTATAGCAAAAATCTGATTACACCATTTTTAAGCGCGCGAAAAAAGAGCACGGTAAGGTGCAATCAGAAAATCAATATCTTTAATAATAACCAAGTTTCCCATTTAATCCCATCGAAAATGAGACGCTGTACTCACTCTCTTGTATTTTGGTTGGTTCTAAAATTCAATCTCTTGTTCTAGAATCTCTAATCAAAACGGACGGGCCACGTTCTTCCACTTTCTTGACTTCACAAAGGTGTGATTTGTTTTAAGGGCTTGTCGACACCACCAATTTTTGGTGGTTTACCTCGGTTTTTGACAAAACAGAAATTGTTTTTGTAGGTTATATTTGTTTTAAACTTATTAACACAGTTCAGGTTTCAGATTTTAGTTCTTGTTTATTATTATTAACAAATTAAATTAATTTAATTGTTAAAAATCGAAAAATAAGTTAACATAAACAAGCGTCATAATACAGCGTCATAAAGTTAATCAGTGGGTCATAGAGTTAATAGGTCGGAACTGTATGGAGGATGGTTCAACAATTCGACGTTTTGTTGGAGTAAAAATTCAATGGTTTTTTGTGCTTTGTGCGAACTTGCATTGTTTTGGTGGAGGATGATTCGTCGTTCGGGGTTCGTTTTTCGAAGCTCAGCGATGACTTTTGACAAACAAATAGTGATGGACCAATCGGCAGTAACAGTCCTTTGATCTTCTAGAGGAATTGTAGCTACATGAACTGCTTTTGAGACAAATGTCGCGACGATCATCTTTTTTGATACACTTCGAGAACGGATGATGTTTGTTGGCTTTTCTTCAACTTGGAACACCCAAACAGACGACTGACTTTTATTTTTGGGTTCATATGAGTTAATCCACAATTCACCATCACTGACAATGCTGTGCACGTTTTTCGAGGCTCCTGCCTCAAAGTGGTCTAGAGTTTTCTGATACCAACTGACTAGCTTCTTTCTGTTCTTCGGTTAAGAGATGCGTTATCCAGCGGGCAACTAATTTTCTTACCCCTAATTCTTCATGTAGAATTTTGTGAAATGAGGTCTTTGAAATCCCCAATGAAGCCTCAATACCGCGATATGTCACATGGCTTTCCTTTGTGATGAGCATGCGCACAGCATCGATGTTTTCCTGCGTGACAGCCGTTTTTGGTGCACCTGACCTTGGATCGTCACTTAGGCTAATTCGTCCAAGCTTGAATTCTCTATACCAACGAGAAACTGTCGACTGATGTGGTGCTTCATTACCGAAAACAAAAATCATTCGGCAAGGCATTCTTGTTGAGATAATTTTCTTCGAATGATGTAAAAAACTAAAGCCCAAAAAAATGTTCTCGGTTTAATTATATTATTCTTGGCTAATAATGCAAAGGCCTTAGTGGTATATCTTTGAGCCAAAGTGTAAAGCCTAAATCATATTGTTGTAATCTGCAGATTTTTCTTATGTGCTAGGTGGAAACAAAAAATATGCCACTTTAGTCAAACAGACAGCCCTCGTAGTGTTGTTTTAAAAATATCGCGAAAAAAAGCTAACCTTCCCATAGGAGCCCATGTAAGTCTCTCACCTGAGTTTTTTACTGTGATTGTTCGTGAAATCCATATACGTAATATTCCAATACGCCCTGTTAGCCATTTACACAATGGCTGGCATTTGATGCAAACATTCAGAAATAAAAATACGAAAAATGTACAGACACCAAATTTACATAAATAGAGTTTTTGTGAACTCTGAGCCGATGATTTGACGTGACGAATACAAGAACAAAATAATATGTATGCGTAAAAGTATAATAACGAATCAGGACATTTTATCTTAAGGACCGGAGAAAGGATAGACTTATACCCATTGACATTGCTATTTCAAATATGTTTGCATTATGCATCGTAACCATAAAACGCACTATATGGAAATAATATGCATATGTGTTTGAAAGCAACCAATCAGGTCATTTTTGCTTAAGGACCGCAAGGACTCATGTTTGCATCATGAATTGGCAATTACCGTGGGTATTGGAATATTATGTATATGGTAAAATCCAATCTCTAGGTTTTCTATAATCTCTGCGATTACTGGATAGAAAAAAGAAAACACAGAATAAAAGTAATGGCCACGAATTTCAAAAATAAACCGACCTTCCCGGCTAAATTTACACTTTTAGTTTAGGCTGCTTTCCGAAAAACTTTACGCTAGGGATTAAGAGTAAAGAATCTGTTGTTTATTTTCAAAATCAGAACTATTGCGGCAGTGATTAAGTTTTTGTTTATTTTAATAATATTTTGCAAATAGAAAATGTAACCTTTTGGAACATGCAAAGTAGAAAGTGTAGAAAGCGATAGCGATTATTCCATAAATAAATTTAGTGCAGATATATAGGGTGATCCGTTTTATTTTAATCAATAGCTATCTCCGTTAATATTGATATACATTTATAGTTTAAATAAGCAAAGTTGTAGATTTTTGCCTGAATCGTCGGAATATATTGCCAAAAATATATTTTTGACGTATGTTTTATTTTAATTTTTTAAAACACCCTGTATTTTGGAATATCTTAAAATTTTTCTTGTTATTATAAGATAAGATTTAGCACAATCAAGTTTGCCAATTCATGAGTCTCTCCAGACCAGAGTTGCCAGGTACTTCAAGTAAAATATTGTACTTCAAGTACTTACAAGTACCTCAAGTTCTTTACTTGAAGTACAGCTATAATCCAGTACTTATACTTGAAATATTGTTACAATATAGTTGATTTTGTCAAGTAAAGTATTTTGAGTACACTAAAATATACTTTGTACTTCAAGTCCTTTATCAATGTACTTACAAAACAAATACAGAGTAAATTAAAAATAAAAGTATGGTACCTAGTTTTATTTATTGTTTTTTTTATAGAAAAGTACCATCCGCCAGGGTCGATGGAGGAACGGTCCATTTCGCCAGCCTTTTCACCCCAACCTGTCATTGTACAACATACTACAAACTATTCACCTTATAGGTATGTCAATTATTAGTTGACTATCAGACTGTTTAAAACTATGTTTACTCCACCAACGTCCATCACAAGGATATGATAAATCATCCTTGTTTGGAATATGTCCTGAAAAGCTGCAGGTATGGTGTTCCATGCCAATCCACGACTGGTTTCGGCCTTATTGGGCCATCCTCAGGATGATGCAGGCGATATCACCGTGTTGAGCAGTGTTGCTGATAAAGTGCGAAAAGAATCGTGTAATTCGGCTGCGAAAAATCGTGTAAAGTCGTGAACATTTTGAATATCTTCATTTTCAAAAATACATAAAAATAAGTAATAAAATATGTATTATTTATCGAAAAAAAAACTTTATTGCGATATCAAATTGACAGACAACATAATACATATTTTTTTTAAATATAAATGCTAATACAATCTTATGAAGACGACTCGGAGTCGCTGGAGTCTTTACTTTCTGTTTCACCTAAATATAGTAGCCTAGTATTACCGAGATTTTTGGTAACATTTGTTCAAAGTAAATTCGTAACAAGTCTTGTTTTCCATAAAACTTTTTGTGTACAAAAGACCTTCTATTGTTTTTGTTTTTAATTTATTGCAAAACTGCGTTTTAATCAGATTGATTTAGGAGAATATTCTCTCTACGGCCGCTCTAAATTTGGAAATTTTAGCGAATGTCCTATATTCACATTGGCAATTTCTTTCCAAAATGGTACTACATCATTTTCTGTATCATCTAGTGGATAGTTTTTTAGCAATCTCTTCATATTTTTATTAAAAGTGACGATTTCTTTAGCAGAATTTAAAAATCGTGAGAATTGGCCTTTAATTCATGTAATCGTGTAAAAAGAACTGAAATCGTGTAATTACGCGATTATTCGTATAATCTGGCAACAATGGGGTTGAGCATGAGCCGTATTTAACCACCAGAATCAACTACTCTGAGGGAAAATACCCCTACCGGCATCGAAATATACTAATGGTTTAAACCTTTTGTTATGAACTTACTAAAACTATGTGGTTTTCACTTTCACCACAGTTCCCAACGATCAAACCATCAGTATAATGCCGGTCGGGGTATTTTCCCCCGAAGTAGCTGTTTCTGTTGGTTTTACACAGCTTATGCTCTACATGGAGCTATCGCATCCACCGAATATGGTCCTGGATTGGCATGGAACCCTTTGCCTGCAGCTTGTCAGGACACGTTCTAACCAAGAACGATTCATATCCTTGTGATCCACGTTCGGCTGTTTCAAGGAAAAACAGTAATTGACATGAAGAAAAAAAAATCATGGTATAAACTTTTCATTGTCTATTTACAAGTATAAAATTTTTATCGAGGCATAAACCAAGTATACCTACTAAATCTCTACATCATCCTTGAAAATTGTTTCCTAATGTGAGTTTCTCCTTGGGACAGCCGCGTTGGTAACAATGAAAACCACAAGTTCCCAATGAAAGCATCTTACGGTGGTTTCGAAATGAAAATGGTATAACATTCCAATGGCAAAAACCGTATTCTTAATAACCGGGGATTATACAAAAGCGTCATTCATTAAAACAAGACAAGAGCAAAATCGAAATTTAGTATAAAATCAAAATCTGAAAAAATCAAAAAGGACAAAATCATAAAAAGGGGCTGCATATTCATATCTATCACCTGGAATAGCGACTCGAACGAGCCCGAGCTCAGTTCTTATTCATCCCATGTTATATTCATATCTATCACTTGGTATCGCGCATCAAGCGAGTTCGAGCGCAGCTATTATCCATCACATGTTATCAACGCGTCTTCATAACCAGCATGTGCAATCGCGATATTTTAGTACATTGAATAATTTTTAAATACCTACTTAGAGATCAAAAATGCAATTTTCACAATTTTTGTGTATGTCTGTCAATACGCAAATATTGCCAAGCTGATTTTGATGAGGTGGTAAAAATAATACGAACCGAACCATTGTTTCGAACCGAACCCTAAACAGTGAATACAACATACCTTCGTTTCTTCTTCCGTTGATAAGTTCACTCTGAATGAACAATCATCAATGTGATGGTAACTGTATGCTGAGGATAAAAATAGGCTCATCTTTTTTGCAAGGTACATTTTACAGCATATAGTTACCATCACATTGATGATTGTTCATTCAGAGTGAACTTGTCAACGGAAGAAGAAACGGAGGTGAGTTGTATTCACTGTTTAGGGTTCGGTTCGGTTCGATTCGGAAAAATGGTTCGGTTCGGTTCGGAACAATGGTTCGGTTCGATTCGTTTCGGTTCGTATTATTTTTACCACCTCATCAAAATCAGCTTGGCAATATTTGCGTGATGACAGACACACACAAAAATTGTGAAAATTGCATTTTTGATATCTAGTAGTAGTAGTTGTAGTAGGTATTTAAAAATTATTCAATGTACTAAAATATCGCGATTGGATTGGATGATGGATAAGAGCTGCGCTCAAGCTCGCTTGATGCGCGATACCAAGTGATAGATATGAATATAACATGTGATGGATAAGAACTGAGCTCGGGCTTGTTCGAATCGCTATTCCAGGTGATAGATATAAATATGCGGCCGGGCCTAGCGTGAGTAACTCTGTCCTTTCGTTTCAGTATACTGGTTCCGTTTCTGTTCCTCTCATACAAATCGCTTATGGAAGTTTGGCGGCATATTTACATCGGGAACAAATAATATTGTTGTTTTTGGACCCAAAATACATAAAAAATAAAAATGTCTGCCGCTCTTCTTTAGGTGAAGGTCACAAGCTAGGCTCGGCCCCTTTTTACAATTTTGTCCGGTTTTGATAAAGGACGTTATGCAGAACGATTTGGCTCTTGTCTTGAAGGATGACATTTTTGATAATGTCCGGTTGATAATAAATCCGGTTTTAACATAGGACTGTTAAAAAATACGTTAGAGCATAAATATTGGGGCATACCCATGCATTCTCTTACGCGATGCTTGAAGCCAGGACCCCCATTTAATCCTTAATGTTCCTTTTTCGGGTAGACAGGATTTCAGTTACTGCGCATGCGTCAGTTTTTGTGGTTTTGGAACGTACTCCGTTACGTCACTACCTTCTTTGACAACTGTCAAAAATTTATGTCTATTGTTTTTTTCTAATAACTAGTTGATTGGGTGAAAATTTATCAAATTGTGGATTAAAATTGTAGTTTTTCTAAAATTAATTGTGCAGATTTATTGTGGACACCATGAAGAGTGTTTGATAGCATCTAAAAACTACTAATTTTATTAAGAAATTATAAAGAAAAATACAAGTACTTAGCTATGGAATGGCACTCCTGACATTTTGCCAGAAACCGTACATGTTTTGCTTGAACCATTCCTCATTTTCTACAGAAAAAAACATAATCTTACACGACAAACGCAACAAACCGCAAAACGAAACAAAGAACAAATATGTCGTCAACCCACATAGCAGGTGTGTGTCTACCTGACAAAACACACGCATGCGCACTTGAAAATTCGCCTCTGCTAATTTAAATTTGCCATTGTTTCCAAAGCAAGCTATGAGTGCTTCACTTTTCGATTTTTTGAAAATGTATTTATGCTGTAACGTATTTGGTTTTGCCGTAGCGTTAAAAACGTATAGTGTGACACCAGCCTAACATTAAACTCTTGTTTTAGCGGTAACGGAGGGTATGGAAATTCGGGCTTAGATCTAAAACGGCATATAGAGGAGCACAACACTGAAAGTCCGTCTAGCATGGGCGATTTGAGCGACACCGACGTCAAGCGTGTGCGTCTTCTAGAACCCAAATACGAGACGGAATAATGTCACAGTTTTCTCGACACTTGACAAGTCAGATGGTTTTTAGACAGATTTAGAGAAGTAATAGACAAGTTTTAGTGTGAATGAATTTTTTGAAGAAAGACATGTTTTAAAAGCCTTAAAGGCGATTTCATTTTCCTTAAGTTATTTTAGTCTGAGAGTGGTGATCAAAAGTGTCAGAATGTTATTTTGATGTAAACTGCTGTTTGAATCAACTATCCTAAAGGGATATTTTAGATATATTTGGGTCAGTTTTACATATTTATGTAAAAACTTGAAAATCGTTCGAAATTCAGTAATATTCTTAGTAAAATATTTGCCAAAATTGTCACAAAAACAACCATACTTGTAAGCATTCGATATATCAACGAACTTTATGACTATTATGCCTTCCTCTTTTGGTGACAGAGTAATTACTTTTTGGTTACAATTAATTCTTGCTAAGATATTTCCTTCATGTAACAGGAAAAGCTTTTTAGTTCATTTTTGTCTTTTTAGATTAAGACCAATGTTTTATGGCTTAAAAGTTTCCTTTATAGTTTTTTCCTTTTCGTAAAACGTGGTGAGCTAAAAACCTTCTAAAAATTCATCTTTTTTGGAACAGAAAATACTTTGTGGTAATTTAGCATTTCTGATGGAGATGGTTGTTCTAGGTTACTTAGTTGTTCTTTAAATGTTTTTGTCATACTGGGCGAGTCTTTTAGGCTATAGTTTCGTAGAATGACGTTCGCAATGTAGCGGGATCACTCTAACCCAAATGGCATTACATAAAACTAGTAACCTCTAGGTGGGAGCATTCAATAACCTAGTAGCATTACATTAAGCTGGGAAACTCGTGCTTACGACTTGAAAGTAAATACTTTTTCCATCAAGTTCGGAAAATGAACATGACCTTGGAAATTTCGTGAATTTATTTGAATCTAGGCAAAGGGTAAATCTCCTCTTTTCTCACTTTATTAAAACTCCTGTTGTCTATACAAAACCTACTACACCAAAGGTTATATGCTCTAAGAATACAACATCAACACACGGCCGTGTTGATTCCTCTGTGACATTTATTTTTATTAAAAATCTTATTGATGTAATGCCAGTCCATTGAGTTTTCGGAAAATTGTGAATGACTGAACTTTCAAAAAACTTAAAGTAATAGAGTGCTTCTTGACGTATGTAAAATTGTCTCGCTTAACCTCAGCATTTGGGTGTTTATAGTTGTTTTGTAATGCCTACAGATTCCAGTTATTGCCAAGCAGTTTTTGGCCTTTAATAGATCATAAAATTAAGTAAACCAAATTAAAGAACAGGAAATAAATCATTTTATGAATTCATTCGCAGCAGTTTATATTATATATACTCCGACGACATTTTTTAAAAGCTTTTTACATTTTTTCACAGAATTATATTTATTTCGATTAGATATCTAGTTTGTTATGATTATCGCTTTGTTATTTATTTAATAATACTGACGCTTGCAAAAATATATTTGTAAGGTTATTTCAAGCCCTTACAACCCTGAATTGGCTTTTAGATGTTTTGTATTTTATAAATTAGGCATTTTAGATGGCGTCACGAATAAAGTCACGTGATTTTGAATTAATCTTTCCTACGTTTCAATTGGTCTTAGTTGCTGTGACTAGCCATATATTGTTTTACGGTTGATGAAAATTTGAGGTAAAAATTATTTTTTTGTTGTAATTCTAAAAGAAACTTAAAAAGGAGTAACTAGATACATAACCTCAAATTCTCGAATGAAATAATCTTGTGACTTTTCAGTTTTGTGACGTCACTGAAGGCGGTTTTTTTTATTACCTAATAACTTAAAAAATTATCTCTAAGAGAACCCTCTTGAATTTCTTAACATTCTGATATGTTTTGATCACAAATAATGTTTGACGAACAACAAAAAAGAAGGTTGCAGGGAAATTTTATCCTCGTTTCATCAGAAATAGATTTATAAATAAAATAAGTGCAATAAAAGTTTTCTGAAAATCAGGGTTTCTCTTGTAGTGGGCTATTTCTAAATAAAAACAATAAAAAAATGGGAATTTAAAAATTGTATATGAATTTTACTGTTATTCTTTAAAAAAAAACGGTATGCTAGATATTTAAAAATATTGAACATTTCTAAAACCCGCAGAAAATCTTTTAAACAAGTGAGTTTTAAATTCATTTTTTAAAAGCTTTTTCTCGATTGGAATACCACCATAGAACTATAATAATATGGACAAAAATAAAAACAAAAAAGTAAAGACGTTTTAGTCAGCATTGTACGTATTACAGGTTAAACCAAATTAGGCTCTTTTGGGGGGTGGGGCTGGAAGGGTTTATATAAATTATATTATAAAACAATATGTGATACATCATCTTAAAGATGTAACTGTGTGTACCTAAAATTTAGAGATGCAATTTAGTTTGACAGTTAAATTTTGTACAAAAAAGCTATAAAAAACAATTCCCAACCAAATTAAATTTTCTTTTATCAAAAAGTTATACAGAATACTCAAAATGCAGACCTTTTGAAAACTGAGGTTTTACTTGAAAAGCGTGGCTCGCAATTGTTGGTCATTTTCTTTTCTATATCCTCCAAAAAAAGATCCAATTTGAGCCACCCTGTCAAATTAAGTTTCTATGACGCAACATTTTCTTTAAATAGATGTACGGTACATCTCGAAAACTAAGGCTTTAGTGAGCTTTTGTTTTTCTGTCTATTATTATAGTCCTATTGGCACAACCCTCTCCACAAAGTGTGAAATATTAGTATTCTTTTTATAAAAAGTATTTGACCGGTGCTGGGAAAATCGGGCAGAAATTGCTGTACAGGATGTCAAATCTAAGAAGAATCGGATTATGCCCTGTACAGAATTATAAATTTGCATATAGAATAAGTTGGTTTTGGTTTACGTGCATAAGCTTAGAGATTTAAAGCAGTGAAATCCAACGTGTCTGTTGCCCTACCTATCAAATATTAAGGATTTTATCCATTTGACACAGTTTTTTAACTTAAAACTTGTCAAAACAGAGACATGACTCGCCATTTTGATGTTTGTGACACCCTTTTAGAGTGAAGTTATCTAGACCAAACTTTATTTGTGATTGTCAAAGTGTATAAGTTATTCAATAGCTAGCAGAAAATATATTAGACATTTATTAGCTCCTTAACATAATAGATTTGTTTTCCCACCCGTCAAAAATACATTATATTTATTAGAATGAGTCCCCTAAAGTGTAGAAAATTTAAATTGTAGAAAAGTTTTTTAAAGAAATGTAAAGCCTAGAGACTATACTTAGTATAAATCGAAATTTATAAAACAAACATTCTAGGAGACTGAATTTATTTAAAAAAAAAAAAACAATTTATAGAGATGTAAAACTTCGTAAAGTGTAGAACTGGTTCTACACCTCTACCGGTAGAGGCCACTGTCAGCTGTGGACTTAGATAAAGAAGGAAATTGAAGCCTGCTTTATGTCCTAGCCGTGAGCTCTGCCGTCCCTCGCATTGAGCAGTCAAAGCTGCAATTCCACTCGTTTCTTGGTACTGTCAAAATTGCATTCTTGAAGGCGTTGACTGCTTCATCTGGCGACTGCAATCTTTGATCGCACAGTCCGTTCTTGATTTTCGGAAAAGTATAGAAATCGTTGGGACTTACATCCGGGACTGGATGGAGGATGGTGCAACGATTCGACGTTTTGTTTGGGTTAAAAATTCAATGGTTTTTTGTGCTTTGTTTGCATTGTCTTGGTGGAGGATGATTCGTCGTTTGGGGTTCGTTTTTCGAAGCTCAGGGACGAGTTTCGGCAAACAAATGGTGATGTACCAATCGGCAGTAACACTCCTTTGATCTTCCAGAGGAATTGTTGCTACCTGCCCTGCTTTTGAGACAAATGTCGCGACCATCTTTTTGGATACACTTTGAGAATGGATGACTTTTGTTGGCTTTTCTTTATATTGGAACACCCAAACAAACGACTGACGTTTATTTGAGCATGACAGCCGTTTTTGGTGCACCTAGCGGTGGATCATTGCTAATGCTAATCCGTCTCCCTACCAACGAGAAACTGTCGACTGATGCGGTGCTTCATTACCAAAAACAGAAAGCAACTCGGCCAGGCATTCTTTTTGAGATAATTTCCTTCGAAACTTGTAAAAAATTTTAACCCGAAAATGTTCTCGGCTTAATTTCATTTTTCGACTAAATTGTTAACTTAAAAAATTTACTGTAGCTATAAAACTATATGTTTCGCACTGACGTTTTGAATTTAGGTTAAGTAAAGATTGGGGTTTATTTTCGCAAAATATAAAAGACAGCCCTCGTATACACAGCAGGTACAGCTAACAGATCTACCGATAGATTAGTGAAACCTCTTCAAACTTTACAGTTTCTACATTTTACGTTTTGATAAATTATCTTTTTATGAATTTAGTTTTCTAAGATGTTCAAACTCTGAATCAGTAAAGTACTCATGCCGATATTTGAGTCATAAACTAATTCTTCATCGTAAGTTTATTGTGAAAATTCAAATATATCTACCAATATAAAAAATAGAAATTCAATTTTTACAAAAAAAACAAGCCTTATAACTAAGAAATGCTAAACCCTATTGGAAGCATTTATTGCTTGTAAGGGTTGTAAGTAAGTAAGTTATAAGTAATTTTTTCGATGGTAGGGCCCATAAACTAAACCTTAATCATATGGTAGCAACGGAGCTGCAATTATTAATATTATTACATTCATGTTAGAGTATATGGATACTTATTTTGTATCCAATTTAGTGAACTCTTTTTGTGCTGCAGATCGGTGTTTATATTTTTAGCAATGAGTAATAATAAAAAGTGAACGACAGTGATTATGAGGTCGGTTTAGGAGGACGCACAAAATTTTTAGAAAAGCAAAATATAGAAACAAACATAGCTGACGCAGCTGACGGTGGCCTCTACCGGTAGAACAGTTAATCATTTCTACACTTTAGCGTTTTTACGTTTTACTTTTTTATAAATTATTTTTTGACAAATTCAGTTTTCTACAAATTTTGTTTTTGTTAATTTCGATTTATACGAATTGTGTTTTCTAGGCTTTAAATTTCTTTAAAAAACTTTTCTAAAAATTAAATTTTCTAAATTTTGAGGACTTGTTTAGGACAAATATCGACTCGATCGATACTATACTATGTTGGCCTATTAATGCCGCGTTTTCATACAGCAAGCAAGACCGAACAAATTCGCTTCCATGTGCTTTGCAAATGCGTACTTTCAACTTTTTAAAAAAAAATAGGGTGTTTCCTTGAGTTTCGAGTGAATTTATTTGTCAAAAATTGCTGAAAATATTAACACTGTAAAAGATTTTTTTTCGAAAGGTTCTTCATACTAAGTGCATTTGAAAACCACTAGGAAGGGCATTCTTTCGGTCGTGCTCGCTCTAATGAATAACATAAGAGCAGAATGGATTATCCTTTTTTCTCAGCTAACTTGCACATTTTCGAAGTGTTAAATATTTACTCAAATCTGTTTCTTCTGTCTTTTTAGATAAGATAAAATTTTTCGGAGAAGTAAAAATCATTTTCGGTGGTGGAAAAGTTCTTTCATTACTTGCATTAGTTCTGGTTCTTTATTTTCCGAGATTTATCTTGCTGTTCAAAAGAAAATTTCCCTTAATAGGTAAAATGCATCTTTCAAATTTTACACAAATATCTAGAGTGGTTTAGCAGATATTTTTTTTTTTACAAAAAATTTTGACACCCTGTATTTTTAAAACGAGGCATTTTAGGGCACATGTTCATATGAACTTTTTTTTCCTATTTTCATGAGAGGAATCTACCCTGGGATTTTGGCAATACAACTCTAAAACACCCTGTATAGATCTGCCTTCCGTGGAGGGTGTGTTGATTAATTTCTTGGCTAATACTTTGCAAACAATACATGCAAAACCTAATAAAAAACAAAAAATTCACATGTTGTTTAAATAATACTCTCGAAACTCTCTATTCCAAGGAACGCAAAAAATAGTCGGTGAGGTTCTTAACTAATTTATTTGCCTCATGATACTATCTGTCAAATTTTCAGTGAAAAATTTAAGTTTCGCCGTGCGCTTTATTGGAATTCCTGTCATATTTGCATTTTCTCAAAAAATTACTGTTAATTACTGTGAAATTGCCCAAAACATTGCAAATATAGTAATTAAATCTTTTTCAAAACGCCACTTTACTTTCGTAAAATACCCAGCCCACTTTGATTCTGCAAAATACTTAATCAACACACCCTTTACTAAAGGCCGTTCAACTCCTTTTAATTTAGGATACCCTTTGATCTTCCCTTGGTGTCCATTTTTTAGTGATCGTTTTTTTCAATAAAAGTAGAACTAAATAGAAATATTAAGTTTGTTGAGCACCCACCATGGTCATCAAGTATAGGAATCATTTATTTTTATCACTTTCTTGTGTTAAAGTTTAAGTTTTACAAAATAATTTCCATTTATTCATATTTTGGGGAAGCCCCACACTCGTCACTGTATCTCAGGCTCCAGTACTATAGGATCGTTTTGAGCCCATGAGAACTTTTTATCAGGACATCGAAATCTACAACATACTAAAATTTCGTCAAAATAATGGATGTTTTAAATTCACCTTTAGCATGAGAACAGTGGCCTGGACGTCATTGTTTAGAGTGGTTCTATTATTTGTCGCACTGGACGTGCTTGCCGGACCTTCTGACCCATGTGTCGGTCTTTCGACGTAGATCAAAGAAAATTTGATTTTGTTTTGGTATATCCAATATCCATTGCCTTCTTATATTTTGGAAGGCAATGTTTGATCACAGATAACAGGGAGAATCCTTAGTGTAGGTACTTTGGTTTCCATACAATCTGGGTTGGCCTAATCTGCGAGGATAACCGCGAGTTCATTTTCGAATATGTGGATGGTGTAGGTCAGGGACTAATCTTAAATTACGTAACGCTCAATGGGGGGAAGGGGCGGTTTTAGCCTTGCGTTACACTCAATGTGTTTTTTCTTTAAAATGCATTAGGAAGGGGGGGGGGGTCCTGAATTTTTGCGTTACGTAATTTAAAAACATTCCCGCAGTTGCTCGTCGTGGATTACCAATGGTTACAAGACAGTCTGTATAATCAAAGGTATTACTTACCTAAGTGTTTCTATCTTCATAAACAGCATTTTGAGCCATATTTTTTAACAAGTGCTTTAGGCGTGAGATAATTTTTTGCAAAACGGAATTTCTTAAACCAGTTTTTAACGTTTTTAAACAAGAAAAACTTTTCTCCATTTTTTCTTTTTTTTAACCTATGTTTAAAATCTCAGTTTCCAACAAATAGGTACTATAGATTGTAATTTTTGGCTAGTTGGTTCTTTAGAGAATTCATTGCAATGTTCATTTTTAGGAAAAAAGATTAATGTAGGTACCAAACTTTGGGACACTTGGGCTTAATTTCTCAGCTTACACTATAACCAAATTATGCCTATGTACTTATTTAAATTAAGAAGTATCGGAACTATAAATAGTGATAAACTAAGCGCAGTTATTTTTTCAAATTTAATTAAACAAAAAACATAAAAAATATCGTACCAAAGTTACCCCGGTTTACGGTACCAGTGCTGATGAGGTGGGTATAAAGATTTTAAACCCTAGGTACCTATAATACGTAACATTCGAAATCTATGTTCTTACCTAATTTTGTGGCACACTGTATACGTGGAATAGAATCTGAACAGTCATTATATTCGGTTTAATGTTTCAGAGATATTAATTTTTAACAATCACAAGTTGAAATTATTTTTACAAAATCGCACTGAATTTGTGAACGCAACCCCAGTGGTAGGTTTCACGCCGGCCAAGGAGCAATGGCTGAACGGTTGAGTAAATCGATTTTTTCAATTTTATGTATTAGTTTGCTGGTCCGCTGGAATCTAAGCTGGAATTCCAACCTCAACTTTTGATTTTTCAAGGTCAAATTTTCTTTTGTAAACATAGAATTTGAAATTTTATGTTTTTTGAATGAAATTGTAAAAAAATAAATATGGATCTTAAAAAGGACTTGGATGAATACTTGCTTCTGCAAGAAAACCAGAAGAAATCGTTTAAAATGCAAATGCCCAACATTCAAAAGCCAAATTTAGGTAAGTGTTATTATTTACTCTTAAAGTTTTATTTATTTATTTACTTATGTTTATTTTACATTATTATTTGAAGGGGCACTCATGTACCTATTTTCCTCAGTGAAAAAATCCCAGAGGACCCCTGCTTAGTTTTCAGCTTTTCAGAACAAATACATTATTGACAGGCCAGCAATATATCCAATTTGATTCTGGTTTAATTACAAATTGTCTAAGCCACAATCTGTCAAATTTTGAGTCAAGGGAAAAGATTATAGATTATAATATGCTAAGCACATCCCTTTTCGATTGCCCTTTAAAAATTTTGGAAGGATCCTATATAAACTGGTTCAAAAACACAACAAAAAGAAATGTTATTTTTCCGATTATATATCACACTTATTTCAAAATCTATACATATTTTTCTCAGTTATATAATTTTGTGCCTTAGGCTGTTCTGGTTCTGTGCCCCTCAATTTTAAAGAGCATATTATCATTCAGTTCTCGATATTAAATCTAGATGACACTACAAGCCTTAAAACTGGTTTGCTTATTTCCTTTTTACAATGTTATTTCATTTAGTTCTGCAGATATATAGAATGCATCCTTGGTTCTTTCTCCCCCTTCTCTTGCTATATTGGTCATATTGCTCTCCCAGTAGCAACATCCACTTTTGACTCTAAATTGAAACCGAGATCAAAACAACTAGGTATTACCATCAAAGAAATAACATTATTTGTTCTATGGTATTAGAAAGGTTATGATTTTTACAGGAAATGTTTCAAGTTGGTTCAAAAAGGAGGAGCCTCCTGAAGAAAAAGGTAGCTGGTTTCGAGAGACTAAAAAAGATTGCTGTCCTAGTTTGGTAAGTGGCAAAATTTTGATAATACTAACAAGCTATAAGAACCTGAAGATGGTACTGACCTCCAGTTTTAACACAGTCACTGAGGGTTCTTTATTTTCCGAGATTTATCCCTCTGTTCAAAAGAAAATTTCCCTTAATAGGTAAAATGCATCTTTCAAATTTTACACAAATATCTAGAGTGGTTTAGCAGATATTTTTTTTTTTACAAAAAATTTTGACACCCTGTATTTTTAAAATGAGGCATTTTATGACACAATAACTCTATTTTAAGATACACTTTATCAAAGGGTGACTAATCCACAGAATAACTAACTATACCGAACCAAACCAAAGATATTTAAAATTTTGTTAAACCAAATGTTTACACCATCCTACAAGATTTTAAAATTAAATCTTGTTCCTGTAGTGTATTGTAGAGTCCTGTATAGTGTCCTGAGGAGTTATGTGTAGTTGATTATATACAAAATACAGAGAGTTTCCATATATTTTAACCATGGTCACCTGCACTTATTGTGGTAAATGCAAAAGTTGTGGGGTTTATGCTAAAACAACTAAAAATACTCTGCCAATATATGGGCCCCTAAGCTCACACTAGGTACTATAGTTATAGTGTACATGTGAGCTAATATAACTAAAAACTGAAATATATTTTATTCAACTCCACACTAAATTGCCTTTTGTTTGATACCACACAAGCCATGTTTTGACTTAAACTCAAGTTTTTGAAATCCACCCCCACCCTTAAAAAAACAAAAACTAAAATGTATTTTGTTAAACTCCGGACTCAATTACTTTACTTTCGTTTGATATCACACACGCCATATTTTCACTTAAACTCTAATTTTTGAAATATACCCCCACCCTTTTTTTTAAATAAATTAAAATGTATTTTGTTTAACTCCAGACTCAATTACTTTTTGTTTGATATCACACATGCCCTATTTTCACATAAACTAATTTTTGAAATCTATCCCCACCCTTTTATTTGGTTTGTGTTCGGTGGATTTTTTTCGTTTTTAAATGGGACCATCTCGACCCAAGACCCAGCCTAGGTACCAAATTTCATTGAAATCGGCCAAGCGGTTTTTGAGTTATGCGCGTTGGTCGTTACAGACAGACAGACAGACAGACAGACGGCGCAACAAAAAAGTTTCAAAATCATCTGAAACGCCAAGATATATAAAAATTTTTGAAATCAGAGCAACTTTGTTTTTCTCGAAAAAATTAGGATCACCATAGCTCACACTACTATAGTATAGTATGTGTGTGAGCTAATTATTGCTAACAAAATACATGAATTTGCAAATCAGCAAAATAGTAAATTTTGTACAGAAGACCACATACAGGGTATAAATAATAGCAACTACATGGGGATTTAGGAATAATGATGCACTATTCTAAATAACCCAATCAGATGCTGTATAAAAATTAAAAATATCTGCAGGGGTTTTTAAAATATCAAGCAAAAACTAAAAATTGTGTTTTTTGAAAAATTGAAATATTGTCTCCATCTTGTAGACAAATTTAATGAAATTTGGTAGTTTTGTATAAGCAACTACGGCCAATTGAATAATGTTAACAATTTTTTTCTAGGCTTTCTAGTTTTTTTCAAACCATAGCTAACTTTGTTATTTCTTATGACTGCCATATTGGATTTATACTTCAATAAATAGAGCATAAAAGGAACTTTTTAATCATGTATAATAAGCCTATCTTTGGATGACAGAAAATGTGAATTTATTTAAAAAAATATTTTCTACTTAGTTGGCTGCAAAACAAATGCTGTAGTTTTGTTTGTTGTCATACCTATGTAACTACCTTTCAAAACTTTTTTTCATTTAAACAAAAAAGCGTTTCCGAAATCCTCATGTAGTTGCTTTAATCTGAGACACCCTGTATAGCGAAAAATATTTCTAGACACCACCCAAAATATATTTTTCTCTCTTGTACACATTAAGCACAGCAACAGTCTATTATCCCTATAAAATTTAATTTACCTGTATGGTACTCAGCATGAATAGATTTTTTGTTCTGAATCCAAAAATATATGATGTGTTCACATGTACTCCAGCCGTTTTTGAAATATTTGCATTTTTAAAACCTGAATAAACAATAAGGAGATTGCCATCAGTTGTTTAATTATGAAAAGTACTATTTTGTGTATGAATATAAGTAGGTTTGTAAAATTCAAATATTTCAACAATGGTTGGACCAAATGTCAGCATTTCATATATTTTTGAATTGTTCCATAAGAGATTTAGTATGTTTGTATTTTTTTAGCACTTGCAATATGAATTTGTTTATTAAATGACATTTTCTGGCGGTTAAGGATAAACCCTACAACTTTTACATTTAAACTTTTTTCTATCTCTTACAATAAGTGCAGCAGATCTTGGTTAAAGTATATGGAAAACACCCTGTACAATTAGTTTTATAATGTACATATGACAGCTCTGCTTCCTCCCGCACACACTTTTAGCATATTTGCTTCACAACTGGTGGTTCAGTTTGGTTTGAAAAAAAAAAGTCATAATAAAACAATAAAGTTTTCCTTATAGGTGGTAGGTAGGCATCTGAAAATGTTTCTTTGTACTTTTAGACCAGATTTCAAAGGATAACAATGTTTATAATATGTCTGGCAATGGGTGTACTGTGCTTTACAATATCACTCATGTATATTCCAGTATTACTGTTTAAAGCAAGAAAATTTTCTTTGCTTTTTACTCTTGGAAGTTTGTTTTTTATACTAAGGTAAGTTTGACAAGCAAGGTATACCTTAAAATTTGCTCTAAATTTTTTTTTTCATCATCATTATGCAAAAAATATGAAAGCTTAGGGTCTAAAGTAAAGTAAAACCAAAAGTAAAACACATTAAATATATAAATTTAAGTGCAAAAATTACTTCATTTTATTGCAGCAGAGCACACTTAAAAGAGTGAAAACACATTTTCTAGCAAGCTTTTCTGACACAAATGTTTACATATAGGGAAGAGTAGAAGAAGATAAAACTGACCCCCCACTTGCAAGGCCCTATTTTCAAGAGATGTAAAGGTGAAAAGCCTTAGAGTAAGAATACTCTTAGTGTAAGTGAAAACCGCATCTTGATATACCAAACTGTTTTTTTTAAGTCTGGTTATAAGAAGTTTAAAATAGATCGTTTGAAAATTTGCAGACAAATTCCACAAAAAATATCAGCTGTTTTCTGTCAAAAACATCATTGATTGACGTTATAAATCTGATTTTTGCAGCGTTGCCACAGATTTTGCAACTTAAGTTAAGAATAAGATCAGTGGAACATCCGAAAGTAAAATAACTGAAGTCGAGTTACTACTTAAGTTAAAACTTAAGATAAGCCGAAGTGAGAAAGTGGCCCATTGGTGGAAAGGGTATTTTGCTTTTGCACAAAAAAACTGTTCTTTGCATTTTTTGATCAAAAGCTTAGTTTTCGAGAAAATTGAATAAAACTGAAACAAAGCAGGTTTTTGGGGGTTTGGGGCGATTTTCTCCGTCCCTGTCGAACTTTCGAGTTATCAACCGGGATATTCGGATTCAGCGGGGTCGAATTGTTCCTGGACCGAAAATAAAGATTTTTTGCTCTGACCAATATTAAGATGCGGTTTTCACCTTAAATCATTTCTCGAAAACCGAGGCTCGCAACTGGCCTTCAATTTTTGTTCTAACTCCCCTAGAAATATTAAATTACAATTTGTTTATATTTTAATATTTATTTGTAAAATACCGTCTAATAATTAATATCTGAAGACAAGGCAATAATTGACCTAAAATATTAGTAGAAGCTCCCGGTATAGACAAATCCATTTTTATTTTAGTTTTCTATTCCTGTGGGGCCCGATCTCCTACTTAAAACACATGTTTTCCAGGGAGCGGATTTTACTGACTCTAACCTATGGCGGGACTTTATTTGGCACCCTATACTGCGCCCTTCACTTGCAGAGTACCCCTTTTACCGTACTGTTTGCCGTAGGTCAGATTGTTTCCTTATTGTGGACGGTGATATCGAGTGTGCCAGGGGGTTCGACAGGGTTGTCGTTTTTCGGTAAGATTTTCAGTCGGACTGTCACGAGTGGGGGTAGCGCTTTACCCATTTAGTTATTATATTTAGATATTATTTTACTTAGGGGGGTGCGGGAAAATACATTTTGGTTTTATTTTTTATTTACATCGACATTTTATTATGTATTCTAAATCATCTAGTTTAATAGTATTTATTATTTAAGTCTGTAAATACATATCTATAGATATTAATGCTGTTAAATTCAATATCTTTTTTTTATACCGAGAAATACCTCCACTGTATTGCTCTATTTGACATTGCGAACGATTTGCGAGTATATCACCAAAGACCTATACTTTGAGCAAAATTTGGCAACGTCTCGACCGGTCTCACTTTCGGGACCGAGAAGACGAAACGTTGGGGGGAGAGTCAGCTCTGTACTATGTTCCAGTTCTATGTATTAGTATCAAATTATAGGATCTAAACTTTTAATGGCCCTGATTGGTTTAGTGGGCATTGCTTTCGCTTTTTAATCAGAGAATGTGTGGTTCGATTCCCATGCCTGCCACTATAAACTCGAACCTACTATCCGTTTGTAACTACAGATTTTACCGGAAGTAGGGGTAAAGCCTGTCTTAAGCGAAGTTAAGGCATCAACTGTCAACACTTAATAGGTGTCCGTTAGATCTTGGACGCCCGTGGGTGTTCAGCTTTGAAGATGCCCATGGAAAAATACAAGAAACAAAACCTTTCTATACCCGCTTAGCCACGAAAAGTCTATCCTATGGCGGGACTTTATTTGGCACCCTATACTGCGCCCTTCACTTGCAGAGTACCCCTTTTACTGTACTGTTTGCCGTAGGTCAGATTGTTTCTCTGTTATGGACGGTGATATTGAGTGTTCCAGGGGGTTCGACAGAGTTGTCGTTTTTCAGTAAGATTTTCAGTCGGACTGTCACTAGTGGGGGTAGTGCTTTACCCATTTAGTTTTTATATTTAGATATTATTTTACTTAGGGGGGAGGGGAAAAATACATTTTGGTTTTATTTTTTATTTACATCAACATTCTGTTATGTAATCTAAATCATCTAGTTTAATAGTATTTATTATTTAAGTCCGTAAATACATATCTATAGATATTAATGCTGTTAAACCCAATATCTTTTTTTATACCGAGAAATACCTCAACTGTATTGCTCCATTTGAAAATGCGAACGATTTGCGAGCATTTGACCAAAGACCTATACTTTGAGCAAAATTTGGCAAGGCCTCGACCGGTCTCACTTTCGGGACCGAGAATACGAAACGTTGGGGAGAGGGTCAGCCCTGTACTAGGTTCCAGTTCTATGTATTCGTATCAAATTATACAAAATACAAAATACAAAAAGCTTTATTAAAAAAGAGAAAAATTTACACTGTACATAGTTTAAGTGCAATTAAGTGCCACCTAAGTTCTCGTGAACTTGTATGTGGCAGAAACTTATAGTTTTAGTCACTGAGTAAATATTATTGAAAAAAAAGCCTAAGACAAACCAACCTAAGGACTTAAACTAAGAAAAATAAAAATCAAATGATTTTAACGAGAGAGTTATACCTGAGAATTACACTGATATAGAATAATTGTACTTAAGGCTCATAAGCAATGGCTTTGAAACACTCTAGATTTTGTGATACATATATAGACAGTTCTCTTTTAAATTTGATTTTACTGTTTAATATTTTTAATTGTTGGGGTACAAGATTGTAAAGTCTGATACCAAGGTAATTTACTGATTTTAAAAATGCAGTATTTTTTGCTTGTGGTGTGGTGAAGTTTCGCATATTTACGTTTGCTCTAGTTTGATATGGCTGATTATTTGTTATCCTTAAGCTCGGATTAACATGTACAAAGTTAATTGCTGCAGTTATGAATAGAGTATTTACGTCCTTTAGCTTGGTGACATTTGCAAAGAGCTCGTTAGAAGAGAATCTCATTGGTTTGTTGTGTATTACTTTAATTATTCTTTTTTGAATCAATTTTAAATTTTCTAAATTATTTTCATAAGTTCCTCCCCAGACAGGAAGGCAGTAGTTAATAATTGACTCTACTAACGATTTATAAATGTTTTCGATATTTCTCGTTGACATGCAATTACGCAATTGATAGAATTTATGTATGACCCTCCTCAACCTCCCCACAAGGTAGTCAACGTGATAATTCCATTTAAGGTGAAGGTCGACAAAAATTCCCAAATATTTTGTGTGTGTTACCCTTTCTATATGATTTCCACAAGTAACACATGATTCTATGTTCTGGCAGGTATGCCACGTTAAACTATCTATGTCTGGCTGGCTCTTCTGGGTGAGACTGAAAGTAATAAATTTAGTTTTAGACATGTTAAGAGTTAGTAAATTATCTGTTAACCAATTATTTATTTTTTGCAGACTAATTTTTGCATTGGAATAAGTCTCAATCCATGTAGTTCCAGTCACTGTGATCGCTGTATCATCAGCGAATGACGCTGCTGTACCTGGCAGATCCATCTCTAGAAGATCATTTATGAATATCTGAAATAGCACGGGGCCCAGCACAGTTCCTTGAGGAATCCCAACTGATATTTCTTGTTCGTCACTTAAAAAAGAGTCAATCTGGGTTTTCTGCGTGCGTCGACACAAATAGCTACTGAAAATGTTATATCCAACACCTCTTATACCTATATGTTCCATTTTCTGTAGTAAAATTTTGTGTGAAACAGTGTCGAAAGCCTTTGCCAGATCCAGGAATATGGTCAAGGGCTTCCGACCCTGGTTCAACTGATTATGTAATTCAGAAGTAAGAGCCTGAAGTGAGTCTACCGTCGACACACCCGATTTAAACCCAAACTGTCTATTCGAAATTATATTATTTTTGTCTAAATGACTCAAAAGTCTTGATTTTAAAGCTTTTTCAAGAATTTTTCCTACATTGCTTATTAATGATATTGGTCTATAATTTGTTAGTAGCGCTGGGTCCCCTTGCTTAAATATCGGGACTACAGTTGACTTTTTAAAGCATTCGGGAAATGTTCCTTGTGAAAACATTAGATTGACAATATATTTTAAGGGTTTAAGGATGTATGGCAAACATAATTTTAAAGTTTCTGTTTTTATTTCATCGGGACCTGGACTACTATTATTTTTTAGATTGGATATTAGTTTCTTGATTTCATCATCGTCGGCTGGAAATAGAAAGAGTGTGTTGTTTATTTTTGTATGATTTTTTCCTATCCAGTTAGCCTCACTAGCATTTTTATTTAGTTTTTCTATCATTTTTTGACCGACCGATGAGAAGAATAGGTTAAATTGGTTACTAATTTCTTTTGGATCAATTATGGAGTTTCCATTATCTAATAAAATTTTATCTATGGCATTTTTAGTTTTTTGTTCGTCTCCTGTGATTTCGCGAATTAATTTCCATATTTCTTTAGAATTGTTTTGATTTATTTCCACTTTTTCTTTATAGTAGTTATTTTTTGTCGATCTAATTATAGAAGTCACGTGATTCCTAAATTGCTTGTATGTATTTTTTAAGTTTTGATCCCCAGGTCTAAAAAGCACTTGACTTTTCATTCGATCTCTTTCTTTTATTAAGGACACTATATTTTCTGTGATCCACGGTGTTTTGTGTTTTTTATTTTTTATCCTAATAACTTTTGTGTGTGAACAGCTGTTTATAAGAAATTTAAATTTATTAATGAATTTTGTGCTTGCTGTATTCACATTGTTTTCTGCCAGTACATCTAACCAATTTTCAAGTTTTATATTTTGTAATAATTTTTAAGTGTTTAGTTTTTTAATTTTTGTTGTTGGGTTATTTTCCGTAGTAGTCTTCGATCGATCTATCTGCCAAAATAAAGTTGCGTAATGGTCAGTAATGGAACATTTTAGAACCTTAGCCACTGTATCCCTGGTCTCTTGTTTTTTTTGTTTGCAAAAAATGTGGTCAATAATTGTCGCCCCCTCCTCGGTCACCCTTGTGGGAATATTAATAAAGGGTAAATAGCCAAATTCTGCCAAAATATTTTTGTATTTCTGTATCTTTTGGGTTTTGTCAAGCAAATCGAAGTTTATGTCCCCAGTAATGATATTCGTGTAGTCATTGGTGGATTTGTAGTTCTGAAGAATCATTTCGAAATCACTTAGAAATACCTCCCCGTCTGTGGAGGGTGGCCTATATAGAGCAAAAATTCTGTATTTAGAATTGTGTTTGCTTACTGTCACAATGCTAAAAGTTACCTCATTGTATCTCACATGTTCAACTGAAATAATTTTTAGGTTATTTTTAATAAAAATCACCACACCATCGTTTTGATTGAATCTAGCATTGCTGTAAACAAATTTATAATTAGCGAAAGTTAGTTCCCGATCTACCCCCCATGTCTCGGTAAATATTATTAAGTCAAAAGTTGTGCCTGACTTGTCAAAAAACACTGCAAGTTCATCCATTTTGTTTGTTAAGCTTTTTATATTCATATGAAATAGAAAAAATGCATTCCTAACCTCACCCAACCCCGGTACCTGCTCCACACAATCTATGTACTCCGTATTGTAGGCTTCAAATGGTTGTATGTCATTCAGTGTTTCTACGATAGCATTACTCATGGCAGGTATAACTCTCAATATACAATGCAATAAATGAAAAAACTAACGATCCTAAAAAGACCTAAAAAAATAAGAAAAAAAAAGCAAAAGTAACTAACCAAATACCAAATAAATGTCTAAAACAAATATATAAACCTAGTGCCTTTTGCGCCATTCACATGCTGCTTATCATTAATGTGACATTATTTATTTAGGAAATTTGATTATTTAAAAGCATAAGAAAGAATAAGAAATAACCAGTACCAGTTAAATACATAAAATGTGTGATACATATAAGCCAGCACAAAAAAAATAGTTTTTTTTTAAATTAGAGAAGCAGATTTATCTACATCAGTTCAGTATTAAAATTAATCTTATTTATTGAGTAAATGAGTACGCACTACCAAGTTCTCTACTTTAGTTGATTTACTTAACATAATTCAGAAAAGAAACCATAATGTTTATAATAGGCGCTCCTAAGTTGGTAAAGGGATTACTTGGTTTCTTGAGAGTTAATTAAAATATATTAAAATTATATTTAACAAAAAGAAACAATAACATTTATTTTAAATAATCACCATAAAAACAAAAAAATAAAAATAAAACACTGAACTGATAAATAGAGTTAATACTTTATGTATTATAATCTTTATTTACTTCACTTTTAACCTGTAGGTGATTTTTGTTCAATCCTACAAGAATTTAACTAAAGTTTATATATTCAATAAAGAACGAGAAAACCACTATATATTGTGTTTTTATTGAAAAGGAATAAAAAAGAAAAACAATCCTAAACTACAGAAACGTATGTACCTTAATTATCGTAAACTATCAATAATTTAATTTAATCAACCCAAAAATGATATTTCTTGATGTAAGTTGTTCAGATCATCAATAGATTGAATTAGGTTTTTCTTCTCGTTGGAGTAAACATAGATTTTTCCTCCCTGGGTCCAGACTTTTTTGGCATCAAATAGCTGGGTTGCGGATTTTATCAGATCCATTCTAAATTTAGTAAGATCCTCCCTGATAGTAATATTGGTTCCTTTTAAAAGCTTTTTTGCATAGTAAACTTGGTTTTTTTGTTTTTCATACCTAAATCTAACTAAGATCGGTCTCTCGCTCTCTTCTTCTTTTTGGCCTATTCGGTATGTCTCTTCTAATTCACTTTGTTCAATCTTTATTTTCAATTTCTCTTGAAACATCCTACATACCTCTAATTTTGTATTTTCATTTTTTGTTTGTTGAGTGCAGCCAAAAATACGCAACCTTTTGTTTCTGTTATACTGTTTTAGTCGTTCTTGCTTTTTCTTTATCTCTTGTAGTTCGTTTTCTAGGCCAGAGACTTTTGTCTGAAGTTCTTCAATCTGTTCTTGCTGACTATCAATTTTTTTCTGAAGACTTACTTCAACTTTTTCGCATATCCTGCTAATCAGTTCATCGATCCATGCCGTATTAAATTTCGATTGGACAACAGTTTTTACGTGATTCTCCATTTTTTGTTCCGCCCATTCTCCTTCAAGAGTCTCCATAACTTTGTTTTTCACAATGGTTTCCATTTCTTTTGCAACTGCAGCTGCACTTCTTGAGCCCATTATTTATTTCAAAAAAATAAATAAATAAATCTTTGCTTTCTAAAATGTACGTTATAAATTAAGAATCGGTAAATATCTATTTTGGTACTGGTATATACTTTTTTTTTATAATTCAACGTATTTATCGAGTTTAGCGATAAGCAAGCAACGCGAACGGCTGGGTCTACTCTATACGGCTGTCTGCCATGGACTGAAGATTATAGGATGTAAACTTTTAGTGGCCCTGATTGGTTCAGTGGGCTTGCGTTTACTTTTTAACCAGAGAATGTGTGGTTCGATTCCCATGCCCGCCACTACAAACTCGAACCTACTATCCGTTTATAACTACCGATTTTACCGGAAGTAGGGGTAAAGCCTGTCTTAAGCGAAGTTGGGCATCAACTGTCAACACTTAATAGGTGTCCAGTAGATCTTGGACGCCCGTGGGTGTTCAGCTTTAGAGCTGCCCATGGAAAAATACAAGAAACAAAACCTTTCTATACCCGCTTAGCCATGGAAACTCGAACCTATGGCGGGACTTTATTTGGCACCCTATACTGCGCCCCTCACTTGCAGAGTACCCCTTTTACCGTACTGTTTGCCGTAGGTCAGGTTGTTTCCTTATTGTGGACGATGATATCGAGTGTGCCAGGGGGTTCGACAGGGTTGTCGTTTTTCGGTAAGATTTTCAGTCGGACTGTCACGAGTGGGGGTAGTGCTTTACCCATTTAGTTATTATATTTAGATATTATTTTACGTAGGGGGGTGGGGAAAAATACATTTTGGTTTTATTTTTTATTTACATCGACATTTTATTATGTAATCTAAATCATCTAGTTTAATAGTATTTATTATTTAAGTCTGTAAATACATATCCATAGATATTAATGCTGTTAAACCCAATATCTTTTTTTATACCGAGAAATACCTCAACTGTATTGCTTCATTTGAAAATGCGATCGATTTGCGGGCATTTTACCAAAGACCTATACTTTGAACAAAATTTGGCAACGTCTTATTGACCGTTCTCACTTTCGGGACCGAGAAGACAAAGCGTTGTGCCAGCTCTGTACTATGTTCCAGTTTTACGTATTAGTATCAAATTATAGGATGTAATATATTTGGGCGGGATTTTTAAAATTAAGTAGGTATATCTCCCCTGTCCTCCTTTTGGGAGTTCAAATATCAAACATAAAGTAAGTATAACCTACCTTGCTCAATTGATCGTAAACCTGAGCATGTCTGGACAGGTTAGGATACGTTTGCGATCATTTGGCGGTTAGGCTAACACCGGTTTCGAATTCCTAAAAAGAGGAAAGAGGAGAGATTAAAAAAATCAAAAAAAAATAGTTAATTTCCAAAATCATTAAAACAAATTAGGTTGGATAACATTTTAGTATATACGAGCCCCGTCCCATTTCAGTTGGCCCGATTAAAAATATGTTAATTATTGAATAGGGTGAGGAAATTTTTTAAAAATTGTCTCTAAATATTTAGGTTAGGTTAGATTGGGTTAGGCCAAGTTTAGTTAGGCGAAATTAGGTTAATATAGGTTGAGTTAGGCCCGGCTATAAAAAAATACAGAGGGTTCAATTTTTTTTTAAATGTATATTTTTTTAAGCCTAGCCTACCCTGGCCAAACTCAACCTATCCTTACCTAATTTGGCCTAATTCAACTTAGCCTAAATATTTGGAAAAAAAATTTTTTTAATTTCCTCACCCTATTCAAAAATTCACATTTTTTCAATCGGGCCAACTGAAATGGGACGGGACGTATGTATGTACCACAGACACGGCTATACTCACCGCTATAATTTTCCAGTACTTATAACAAGTATATTATTATGAAGTTATAGGGCGCCGAAAGGTAGAGAAGAAATGTTTAAAGGCCTTCGCAACGGACGCCTTGTCTTAGAATCCGTGCTGATGCCCGATGCAGCGTTGCTATTTGTGCAGAGCTGATCCTCTCCTCTGGTTCTGGTTCTAGAGCAACAAAACATTTGCTTTGCTTGCCAAGCATTAGCATATTCAAACGAAAACTGTAAGAAATGGAAGAGTCACCAAAGTGTGATATTTAGTCAAATAGATGCGAAAAAACCGCATCCTGGGTTAAGTTTCGAGAAAATCTTATTTCAGGTTTTTAGGATACCTAGTTCGATTTTCTACATGCTATACATATGACATATGACAAAACTTTGAAAATTAATACTTCACAAACTATTAAACTTATGAAACAAAGCATCGAGTTGCAGTATGGTGGGGGTAAAATAAATATGAACCAAAAAATTGCATCTTGGATTAAATTGAAGAAAAACGTCGTATTGACTTCTTTTGGGGTGTCTAGTTCTATTACACCATATGGACAAACTTTAAAAATTCATATTTCACAAACTATACAACTTACTAACCAAAGCACTTAGTTTCAGTATAATAGGGCCATCTAGATGCAAAAAAACTGCACCTAGAGTAAAATTTCAGAAAAAAGTTATTTTTAGTTTTTCCGGTATCCAGTTCTATCTGCTACATATCCCCAAACGTTAAAAATTCGTATTTTACAACTTACGAGACAAAGCATCAAGTTGCAGGATTGTAGGACCAAGTAGATGTAAAAAAAAACATCTTGGGTTGAATTTCGCAAGAACCTCAGTTTGGGTTTTTTGGGGAAGGTATCTGTTCCATATTTCCTATATGGCCAAACTTTGAAAATTCGTGTAATTCGTATTTTACAAACTATACAACTTTTTCTGTAAAGTGCGAAAAGTTATCTTTTAATCTATTACTACAATGATCCCACCAACACTGCCTGACTTGTTAACAAAGTAAAAAATGTTTTGGTCAAGAAGTAAAGTAAAGTGCCAAAATATTTAAACGGTTTAAACTAGAGCAATGAGACTTGGCACATATATCGGCCTTTACAAACTTCAAATTTAAAAGTTGCCCACGGCAACTACCAGATCTCTAGATAATTGTATTAAGCACCAATTTAGTGAGATCAGATGTGCAGGGGCAATACTATATAAGATATACAGGGTTCGAATATGTGAACCGAAGTAACATCGCTATTTATATAAATGGCACTAAGATAGATAAATAGTTTAGAGCTGTTGTCAAGTTAGCAATTCAAGAAAATGGTTTTCTTTTCGCGATCTAATGACGTTACTCTTACCGGCTGAGTAGGCCAAAGACGGCGATGCATAAAATAAAATTGAACTGTATGACTAATAATCAATACTGCGAATCCGTAATAAAGTGTACAGGTAGAGCTTTCTAATGTGGCAAAAATGTTAAAGGAGGTTACTACACGCACAAACAAAATATTCCACAAATTCAACTTTATGGATAACAAATTTCTTGGTCTCAACCAGAGATAGAAACCAATACTTTGAAAAGTAACTATTACATGACAAATTACTTTACAGGATTGTACTTAGAAAACTGTGTAATTAATTACAACAAAAAATAACTTAATTATAAATTTCCTACTTGCAAAATAAAAAAAACTTTTTCATAATTTACAAAATTTGAAAATGCTTAATTTAGGAGCCCTCTTCATTCGTAATACATTCCGAACTTACCCCTTAAATTCAGTACGAATCGTGGATTGCTTTAAATAATAAAAGCAAAATAGCTTTTTACAAATAATAACAATCACTTTAATAATTCAATTGCATTTTTGTAATTTCATTATAATTGTAAAATATTTTTTCAATTATTTTAAAAACTTAAATAATTGCAGTTACCATAACACCGCATTTCAACTTATTGTTTTTTTTTTTCAAAAGGAATGGCCCCTCCATTTAAGATGCAAAAATAAAATTTTAAAAGGAGTAGTAAAACGTGACAAACATTTTTTTCTGCAGACTGAAACCAAAGAGGTTTAGGGCTGTCGTACATCCCTACCCCCAAAAATGTTGTCCCCTATTCTGTTTCCTTAATAGTGTATGGTGACTTTTAGCAACTTGACTTCGTGAGCCGCCGCCAGGAGATCGAACACTTGAGCGGCATTTAAGCGCGACTTTAATAAAAGAGCAAGGTTATTGTGTAAGAAAAAATTATTAAAAAATTGAATTTTTTTCGATTTAATGTTTCCTCATTACAGCTAAAATAACGAAATAAATAATAATGACTATTTATTTGTCTTTTAAATGTGGAAATCTTACTTTGATTCCTCCTGTTTAGTAATAAAAAACTATTAATGAATTTTGAGTCACAGCGGCAAACGCTCCTGAATATGCGCGTCTTGGTCCCTCACTGACTCCTTGCTTTCCATAAGTTCATCCTTTTTTATACGCTTTTTATAAAGGCTAAACGTTCGAAGTCGAGCCCTGTATATGCCCTTCGAGGCCAATATGTGTGCCAAGTTTCATTACTCTAGCTTTAACCGTTCAAAATTTAAAAAATATTTTGACACCCAAACTTTACTTTTTGACTGAGATATTTCTGGATCTGTTAACAGGTCAGGCAGTGTTGTTAGGATCATTAGTATTCGATTAAAACAGGTGTCATAAAATCTTCATGAAAAAGCCGACGGAGGCCAATTTTGGACGCTATGGCCTCCGACTAATACCCAGGGATTTTGGGAAACGGTCTAAAACATAAACTCCAGTTTTTATTAAAAATGAAATTTTGAAGCTTTATTTTTAGTTAAATTTATTTTATATTCTATTTTATTTCCACATGCACCCTTAATTAAAAATCTAAAATTTTACAGAAAATTCAACCATTAATATAGGTAGGTACTAAAAATACTTCGGTTTATTATTTATATACATTCACCTCTGTTTAAAAATACTAGTTATAGGCACAGTGTGCCTGAACGAAGTATCGGTTACATAAAAATGGTTCCAAAAACTAATTGCACATTTTGAATATGGACTCTTTCCTGACTTCAGAGCGATATTCATATAAATCGTAGCTGATCCTCTTCTCGAAATTTTATCAATTTTTTGCCATTTTTCTTTTAGTTTCTAGTTAGTCTAGGCGCTGGCTCCTGTCATGTGTGACCTAATATGTGCGCTCAGTTTAACTGCGGGGCATTGTTAAGCACCTATAGGTGTATAAAACAAGTTTGTTCACGCCATCTTTGAAAATGGCCGCCAAATTGATAGATTTTTTGGTTTAAGCACCTACCCAGTCACCCAATTTTAATTTTTTAAGGCTTGTTAAACTTCTTTTTTAAACGAAAATAAATTTTGTTATTACACATTATTTTATTATTAGTTTTTGAGATATACCAAGATTATTAGTATTTCCGCGCGCAAAACAATTAAACTAATGAGCATATTTTATTTTAGCCACAATATTATTGATATTTATTTTTTTTTGTTACATAGAAGGCTTTAAACCTTTCACAGAAAAGGATATTGACTTTATGTTTTTAAGGTTCGATGGAATGAACCAAAGACTGCCTTAAAGAGGGTGGTTTCTAAAACTGTTCACAAGATTATACAAAAAGTGAGTTTGCAGCGAAACGATGCATCCTAGCGAAAAACGTTCAGAATAATTTTTATAGTACTTTTAATTTCGCTTCTTCTGATCATTGTCATATCTTTTACAATTTTTAAGGAAAAAATTGATTTTGGAGCGAAAACATGGAATTTTTACAAAATTGTATATTTTAGCTGGCTGTACAGCCAACTATCAAAGCTAGGATCCCAAGTGATACATCAGAAGAAGCGAAATTAAAAGTACTATAAAAAATTAATTTCATCGTTTTTCACTAGGATGCATCGTTTCGCTGCCAATTCACTTTTTCTATAATATTGTGAACAGTTTCAGCAACCACCTCTTTACAGCAGTCTTTAGGGGTACCATCCAACGAATTTTAAAAACATATAGTCAATATCCTATTTTGTGAAAGGTTTAGATCCTTCTTTGTAACAAAAAAAAACAAATATCAATAATATTGTAGCTGCAATAAAATGAGCATGGGTATTATTTTAACTCATTTGCCAGCGAAAATACGAATAATCTTGGTATATCTCAAAAACTACGTAATTTTGTTTGCCTTTCAAAAAGGAGTAAAACAAGCTTTAAAAAAATTAAATAGGACCACTGGGTAGGGAGATACGCTTAACCAAAAAATCTTTTAATTTGGCGGCCATTTTCAAAGATGGCGGCCAAACGACCATGAGTTTGACCACGTGACAAACTTTTTTTATACTGCTATGGGTGCTTAACAAAGCTTCGCAGTCAAACTGGGCGCACATATTAGGTCACACGTGACAGAAGCCAGCGCCTAGACTTACTTGAAAAAAGACAAAAAGTTGATAAAATTTCGAGAAGAGGATCAGCTAGGATTTATATGAATATGGCTCTGACGTCAGGAAAGAGTCCATATTCCAAATGTGCAATTAGTTTTTGGAACCATTTTTAAGTAACCTATACTTCATTCAGGCACACTGTGTAGGTTTAATAATGGACCTATATTATAAAACAACATTTTTTAAATTAAAATAATTTTGTTGCAATCACCAAAATTGTTGCCGAATAAAATGGTCAAGTTAATTGATAGTGGTGACATAATAGAAATTTCAAATATTTTTATAAGTAGATATAATTCTTATAAATAGTGAAATATTTTTATTACAAAATTTATTTAATAATGACATTTTTAAAATTTATTAAAAGTAACTTTTAAAACACACTTATACAAACTCATTCATCTTAATACATTAAACCTTTTTTGAAAACCTTATAAAATTATTTTTTTAAGCCAAACATTCACACCAAGTAAACATACACTTACATACCGTTTTTGAGATTCACAAAACCTAAAGGGGTAAGTAGTACACTAATTTTACAGTTTATCCCTTCATATAATTGGTGTCCTACCCCTAATAAATAATATTTTTTGCTGACAAAGTTTACTGACTTTTTTTCTTAAATATGTTTATTTTTTTTTACAAATATTTAAAAATAATTTAATTTTTAAGTTAAAAAATATGAATGAAAAATGATGTTAAAAAGTTAAATGTTTATACCTAATTATATTTTTTTTATGTTTTTTTAAAGGCAAAAAGCTGCTAGGAAAAAAGTTTCCGTTAAAACTACAATAATATCAGTCTTAAAGAATATTTATAAATTTGCTAAAAAACTTTTTTCACCCCTCAGTTTTTTGCCAACTTTTGAATCAACTTTTAGACAAAACTAAAAATTTTGAGCAAAACATTTTTGAAAAAATTAAAAACATTTTAAAATACATTTATTTTATAGACATTTTTACAATTTTTTCAAATGATTTTTTGGTTTTCTATACCCACATTTTAAAAAGGAACTAGTAAAATTAATACTAAAAATTAGGGAGATTTTTTTGAGCGAACCTAGGTAGAATTTTTTTAACAACAATTTGTTTATTTCGGATTGGATTCCGCTATTTGTATTTTAAACTGAAAAAAAATCACAAAAAAATCTCTCTAATATTAAACACTTTTTACCGCATAATAAGTGCTACAAGGCTAATCACTAACAACGCTAAAATTGAGTTTTGTGATGCTAGAGTATTCGCCGATGAAATTAGGCCGCATTCTCGCCAACCATAGTTTTGACAGTGCATCTGTAAAAAAAGAGAAATATATAAATAATTACAAAAAAATACTGCCAGTTATACATGTTAAAAACTCACATTCGCGTATTAGTTCAGTGGCCTAACTACCCCCACCGGGTGTTTGCCTCCAATTTTAGTAGGAGGGCCGATGTGACGTAATAAATCCAAGATGGCGGCTTTTTTCATGTTTTTTGACAAACTTTGGCTTATAACTTTTTATAAATTAGTTTTACAGAAAAACTGTTAATACGTTTTTTGTTTGCAAGTAAGATGGTTAAGATCTTAAAAACTAACTAAGATATTATTATTTTTTTAATTACTAAATAAAAGCAACTTTTTTTACCCAAAAAAAGAAAATTGAGGAAGAAAGTTTTAGACTACCGCAAATCGATTGGTTATAAATCACTCAATAAAATGTGGCCAGTTGTTTGCCTCAAATTTGAGATAGAGCGCCTGTTTGACGTCATTTTTTCACAAACTTTGGCTTATAACCCCAAATTAGTTTTATAAAAAAACTGTAAATACGTTTTATGTTTGCAAAAATGCACTAATTAATGTGATAAAAAATTTAGCTTTATATGTTAAAAACTAACAAAGATATGAATTTTAGCTCACACATATACTATACTATAGTAGTGTGAGCTATGGTGATCCTAATTTTTTCGAGAAAAAAAAAGTTGCTCCGATTTCAAAAATTTTTATATATCTTTGCGTTTCAGATGATTTTGAAACTTTTTTGTTGCGCCGTCTGTCTGTCTGTCTGTCTGTCTGTATGTCTGTCTGTCTGTCTGTCTGTCTGTGTGTCTGTATGTCTGTCTGTAACGACCAACGCGCATAACTCAAAAACCGCTTGGCCGATTTTAATGAAATTTGGTACCTAGGCTGGGTCTTGGCTCGAGATGGTCCCATTTAAAAATTAACAAAATCCACCGAACACAAACCAAATAAAAGGGTGGGGGTAGATTTCAAAAATTAGAGTTTATGTGAAACTATGGCGTGTGTGATATTAAACGAAAGGTAATTGAGTCTGCAGTTAAACAAAATACATTTTAATTTATTTAAAAAAAAGGGTGGGGGTATATTTTAAAAATTAGAGTTTAAGTGAAAATATGGCGTGTGTGATATCAAACGAAAGGTAATTGAGTCGGGACTTTAACAAAATACATTTTAGTTTTTTTTTTGTAAGGGTGGGGGTAGATTTCAAAAATTTGAGTTTAAGTCAAAACATGACTTGTGTGGTATCAAACAAAAGGTAATTTAGTCTGGAGTTGAATAAAATATATTTCAGTTTTTAGTTATATTAGCTCACACGTACACTATAACGATAGTACCTAGTGTGGGCTTAGGGGCCCATATATTGGCAGAGTATTTTATTGGCTAAAAAGATGTCACTATATTTTTTATTATTAAAAAAAAATATCTTTGTTAGTTTATAAGATATAAAGCTAATTTCTTTATTATATTTATCTCTGATCTTCTGTAAAGCTAATTTAGCAAAAAGTATTAGCCAGTGTTAGTAAAAAAAAATGAAAATGCCGCCATTTTGGATTATATATCATATAGGCAAAAGTTAAAAGCAAAAGCAGTAAGTGGAATTGTGTTTCCAAAAGTAAAGGCTTTTAACCCCTGTGTATGAATTCTAGAATCGGTGAGAAAAAATCGGGTGAAAGCCAAACTGCGCATGCGATCTCACTTAATTTCCGCATCTCTATTGGTCCGTCGCACAGTGATCTGGATAGGTCAGAAAGCGTGCAAAAGTAATTTGGTCACTAATAAAAAAAATTTAAGGATTTTTTTGGTTTCGCTAGTTGTTTTCTTAGTCTAACTTTTTGCATACCTATTATATTTTTTAATATTTGTACTGCGCAAGCATGACACATGACATATTCCGAACGCCAAATATTTTCAATATCAATGAAATGTGTAAACTAAATAAAAAATTGATTCAGCCTTATGAAACTACAATAGAACAAATAGCTAAATATAATATGTTTCAGAATACACAATTTATTAAGAAAACATAATATTATACTTGACCACAACCAAGAGTACACATTTTTATCAGCTACACATTTTTGTATAGCTGTACAGTGATGAAGCGATTAAGATTTTTTATATTTTTAAATTTAATGTGGTTGGTCCAACTATGCAACTTAAGGTATACGTTAAAACAATTGGAGGTGAAAATATAATTTTTATTTATGTTTTTTATTATATTTTTATTGACACCAAGTGCAGCGGGATTTGCTGAGCACTAATATGACATAACGAACAAAATTTGTGTCTGGCGAATGATGTCACCAGTAAATCCCGTAAGAAATGCTTGGTGGCAATAATAACGCACCGGACAACATTCGTTACACAGAGTTTATCTCTGTTGTCCTCATGGGCGGGGAAATGTATAATTTAGATATACTCAGTAAGCCTTGGGACATCATACTTATATACCAGCAAGCCGGACCAAAGTGGACTTTAAAAGATCTAGTCTATTAGAGTAGCAGGAACTATTTTAAAAATAACATTTCATTAAAAAATTTTTACGTAAAACCAAAACCATTTTTTTTGATACTGCTTAAAAGCTCAATCCTTACTCTACACGCAAATGTCTTTAGTTTCTTTCACGAACAATTTTTGCCATACTTATAATTTGTTTTATTTTTTCACTTTAGGCTTGTGGTAATTATGCACCAAAATTATACTAAATGAATTCTCTATAACTTAATAAAAGACTAGATTTAGGAATTAACTTTTAATGCATCGAATCCCAGTGTCGTTATTCTTGAGATCTCCCCGAGCGAGTACTCCTCGAAATTTGAGCGAGGACCAATAGAGAGGCGGAAATCAAGTGACATCGCCTGCGCAGTTTGACTTTCAGCTGATTTTGAGGGAGTACTCCTCGGGGAGATTTCAAGAATACTGACACAGGGGTCGTTTAAGGGTTCAATTAGCATCGGCTGTTATCAGGATGTCGAATTTGACCACTTATGACCTAGAGACCCTGTATGTATGACACATTGAGTTGTATAAGGCATAGAAGTCAATGGTATGACATATTTTAAAGATAAAGAATAAAGAGACGCGACAAACCCTTCAAAGTCAAATTTATTTAAGTCAAAATCAAAGGATGAAAATATCGGTCCTCTATAATCTAGCGATGTTTAGAGAGAGACGCACCTTCTGTCCTTGTCAATTCATATGCGTCGGAAAATAAAAATAAACGATTTTTAACAAAACTCATACAGGGGGTGCAGACAAACGTGTTTGTTTATATGTTACATGATTGATGCCACTCACCGTTGATAAGACGCTAGCCCTACCAAGTACACTTTCAATCCTTGACTTCGCATGCGCAGATCTACCAATATTATTTACCTCATGTATTAGATTAGATGAATACAGGGTGATTTTCACTTGAATGATTCTAACCACATGAAAATAGAAAGTTTCAAAACCTAACCTTACGAAACCTAATCAAATCTAACCGAACCGAACCAAAGCAAACTGAACCAATAATTAAAAAAAAAAAACCTTCCTGACTTCCTACCCGGGATCCTAGAGGATGTGAATCCGAACCGAACCAAACCGAACCGAGCCAAACCTAACTAAACCGAACCAAACCCAACCTAACCAAACACAACAACACTGCTAATTAGGTTTAGTTGGGTATGGTTAGAGTCCCTGTATGTTGACATATTTGGATATATATATAATATATCCAAATATGTCAACATACAGGGACTCTAGGTATGGTTAGGTTTGGATAGGTTCGGTTCGGTACGGTCCGCTTCGGATTCACATCCTCTAGGATCCCGGGTAGAAAGTCAGGAAAGTTTTTTTTTGAAAAAAATTATTGGTTTAGTTTGCTTTGGTTCGGTTCGGTTAGATTTAATTAGGTTTCGTTAGGTTAGATTTTTAAAACTTTCTATTTTCATGTGGTTAGAATCATTCAAGTGAAAATCACCCTGTTCATCTCTTCTAATACATGAGGTAAATAATATTGGTAGATCTGCGCATGCGAAGTCAAGGATTAAAAGTGAACTTGGTAGGGCTAGCGTCTTTAGTGAAACTCCAATGAACTTGGCAAGAAAATAACATAGCCAAAAAATTTTAATTTCAGTGACTTTGATGGGTTTGTCGCGTCTCTCTTTAGTAAAAATATGTCATACATACAGGGTCTCTATTATGACCTAGCCCCAGATCATTGTGCGTCGTCACTTCCAGGAGAGTTCTCATTCGGGAATATTTCAAGAATACTGCCACTGGAGTCAACTTTGCATTAATAAAAAAAGTGCATGAAGGCCTCTAAGCGAATAGAGTATAAACATTTTTCACTTTTTGAATGTGTACATGCACACACGTTATATTTAACGAAAAAATTGGTCATTAAATCGAATTTTTGGGACGTAATCACGTCGCGTTGCGTCGGGAAATGATCCATTTTACCAATTTTTACGTGCCATAAAACCATCCATTTATTTGATGAGTATTTTTCGGCTTTATTTTTTTTTTCTCGGTCGCGTAAATTTTTAATGTTGTCACATTTGGGTCGCATATAAAATAAATATATACTCAAAAAGGATCACACTGGCCATCAACCCAACAGCGGTCAAAAGGCGTCAGCCCTCTTGTGGTCATGTCCCCGCCCCCATCCTAAGATTCTTAATATAAGTATCTTTAATACTCACGAACGATTTTATATCCAACTTAAAAATATATAATAGGGACATTTTGGGTCAGACAGAAAATTTGACAGCTGTTATCGTTTATTATAATAGTTTTTGCAAAGTCACTTGAATAACTCCTAATACGGGGTTCTATGGATTGCATGAAATTTTGCTTCATTCTGCCCTTCAAAAGTTATCCAAATTCATATAAAATCTTCCTGGTATAATTTCAACGCTACCGACAGAGAAGACCCACAAAGTATTTGTTTTCCGACCGACCGAGCCCAGGTGGATGGACGGCACCTGATTGGCAGATTTTTTTGAGATGCGCTTTTAATTGCTTTCGGGTGTGCTTTTCGAAACTCCTTTAGTCGGCAGTATGCAGAGTTAGAAAATAAATCAGTGTCGTTCCTGTAGGTGTAGGAATAGAAAGTTTTATTATCTATTTTTATTTCTTTAGTTTACGTTTTTATTTCTTTAGTTTAATTAAATGAAATAATTTTACTGAGTATATCTACCGCCGCCCATGTCACTTTCTATAAAGGATATGCCGATGGTTGGCTTTTATCTTTGTTCAACTGACTTTGCAAAAACTATACTAAGAATAACGGTAACATTCAGGAAAAGAAAGATAGATTTTGGCACACTAAAGATAAGCATAACACAAACGTTAATTTAATAGTTTCACACTCCTTCAACTTTTTGTTTATTTATAATTGTTTATTTATTTTTATTGGATTTATGGCTTTTTACAAACCAAACTACCAAATTTTAGTAAAAAATTCGACTAAATTGAAAAAAGCAATACAAAACTGACCTTAAAAAATAACGGTAACATTAAAGGACGGCCACCGTAAGTACCGGGCGCCGTTACCATAAATAACAAAAAAAGGGGCGAGGAGCTGCTAATGCGCAGACTCAGTAATTACAATAACGATAACAAAGTGCAAAATATGCGACGCAGAATGTCCCTAATGTGTCCTTAACGCTATTGTTAAATTTAGACTGTAGGAAACAGTGCTTTTTAGTCTTAATAAAAAAGAAAAAAAATGTTGGATTATGGGCTTTCGCCACTTTTTCATTTCTAGAAATGTCTCATTATTACAAAGTTCTTTCCTGTCAATTCAATTCCTTAATCCATCAAGCGGTACCACCTTTTTTTTTCATTAATTTGTATCGTTACCAAAACAAATCCTAAATCTGAAAACCGCATGTTTGTATGATATCGCACTTTACACTCCCCTCCGTTTTTTCTTTATAAAATTGTTTTGTCACTATATCACATCATAGATCTAAAAACCGCGTATACGTATCTGTTTTAATTCCAAAGTTATGAATTACACCCCTCAACCAACCCCTATACCCCCAAATTGTGTTGCCATCCGACCTTCATACTACTACTACTATGTCGGTTTAGAACGTTTTTCTACGTTGTCCGACGCCTATTTTCCACCTCCTTCGATCCTGACAATCATCTTCTGTCAGATTTTTTTAACTCATTGATCTTTGGATTGACTGTTGCCATTCTAGTTTAGGACGCCCTCTTTTTCTGCGCCTTATTGGTTGCCATTCTAGGACCTGCTTTAGTAATCTTTCGTCGTTTATCCGTTGTACATGGCCGTACCATATCAGTTGCCTTTTAGTGATGTCATCTGTTATGCTTCCCTAGATTCCCATTCTTTCTTTTATGAGCTCATTTCTTATGTGATCTATTCTAGATATTCTCATTGATCTTCTTATTGCATTCATTTCGACACTTTCCATTTTTATTTTGTATTTTTCTGTTACGCGTTAAGTCTCTATTCCATACAACAGCGTGCTTTTCACCATTGTTTCATATATGTTAAATTTTACATTCTTTTTTATCTCTCTGCTCCATAAAATACTGTTAAGACATCCAATAACCTTTTTTGCTTTTACTATTCTTTTTTCCAATTCTTTACAGTCTGTTCCTGTCTTATCAAAGGTGACACCCAAGTATACATACTCATTGCATGGAGATATTGTTTGTCCATTTTCTAGAACTAACTCACTGTCCACGTTCACTGTTAATTCCCACTTTTGGTATTCTTCTGTTAACTTTCTCATCATATACTCCATGTCTTCTTTATCATTAGCCACAATTACTTGGTCGTCAGCAAACTGTAGTGTGTATATGGTAAATCGGTCGTTAAGTTGTATTCCCATGCCGTGCACTTTACGTTTTCAGTTTTTTAGAGCTACTGCGATATATATTTTAAAAAGAGTTTCATTACTGTACCAAATTTCATTAAATTCGGTTCACGGGAAGTTTTTCAAAAATAAATCGCAAGATTTGATAGACAGACCGACAGGCACTGTGAAGGTAAATAGAATTAATTGAAAGAGATATTGCGAAAAAATAAGTTTGTGGGCGAATCCTCAATGGAGGATATTTCCTTTTCAGTAATCATCATAACCATTCATCATCCTTTGACACTGATTACGGTCGTACAGATGAGTGATCCAACAAGGTCGACACTAATACTAATATCCGGCTAACAGACCGGAATTCGACCGGTGCAGGAGTTTACCTGGAAAGCAGGAGTATTGGAAAACGCTACTCGCTGGGATCCAATGCAGCAGTCTTCCAGGCGGAGGATTACGCTATACTGGCGGTAAGATGGGAGGAAAAAATTAGGAACGAAACAGGAAAGCGCCTCTGCATCTGTTCAGGCAGTCAAGCTGCGCTGAAAGCACTGTGCAAACCAACCATGTCCGCGGGTTTGGTGCAGGACTCCGCAGATGCACTTCAGGAGTTGGCCGGAGTAAGAGAGGTAGACCTCGTATGGGTCCCAGGGCACACGAGAGCCTTTCCTGGTGCTCACAAGAGGGCAAATGAAGTCGGCCCTAACAGAGTGGGCCCAAAAAGAGATACAAAAGGAATGGACCAACACAGGAAACGCCAGACAGGTGAAGGCGTGTGTGACAGGATACAGCTTTTCCTTAGAAGAGTGAAGGAGGACGCGACTTGCGAGCGATGTTGGGCTGAGGACGAGACCTCGGCGCATTTCCTCTCATCATGTGAATAAGTATATAAGTAAGGGAAGAAAAGAGGTATTTGAAAAGGAAGCCTTTAAGACGAAGGACCTTCTGAATCTGAGGTGGCCCGATATTCTGGCCTTTGTACAAAAGACCGGCAGCTTCCTTAGCGAAGAAAGGACGCAGTAGAGGGATGCCCGGGGGTTGGCGAAAAGGGAGCTTCATGTGCCTAGTCGCCAGGCCTATTGAAAATTCGTCAAAACTTTTTTTTTTAATAAAAAAGAATTATAGTAGATTAAGTAAGATTTTAGTTGATCTTTGCTTCATAGGTAACCATTTAAAAAAGAAACCTGTTAAAATGTTACATTTCCAATGACAATTTTAAAAAGGTCCCAGAAATTCAAGCTACTTTGCTGTAAGTATAAAACTTTTTTATAGCATGTAAGGTAGTTGTCCCAATTTTCGTCACCTTAAGCTTCTTAAAAACTAATTTTTCATTTTAAAATTAAATAGAGAAAAAATGCGTTTTAAATGATTTAAATATTTTATATTACCTCGTCACTTGAGAGTTCTAATTTGTTTAAATGTTAATTTTTTGTATGATAAAAAGTATTTGCATGCGTCTTTAAGCTCGTTATATGGTAATTTCCCACTTCTGCACAACCCATGTCTCAGTTTTCGTATAAAAATACACATACTTACTTAATAATCAGTAAAAAAATATGAATTCTTTATTTAAAAAAAATATATACTAAAGTAATACAAATATAGTTTAGTCAGCGCACCCAGGAATATGTCTTGGGGGGGGGGGGGGGTCAAGACCACATAATGCTATATTTTATATTTTCAACAAATATGTGGAAAATATTTTTAAAAAATTTTAAGATTGGGGAAGGCCGGAAACCCGAGCCCTCCCCAAGAAAACACACATCGAAAAGTGAACCAACCGAACCGAACCAACCCTCATAATTTAAATTTTTCAAAAAAAAACAATATTTTTATGCTAACAAATATCGATGTCCCAACTTTCGGCCTCTTAGTCTCGAAACCCGTCACCTTATTTTAGCGTTCTAATTTTAGAAAATCGGTTTAGAAAAGAGTATGACGAAATATGGACATTAAACACCTTGACTTCTTTGTAATATGTCCCAATTTACTTTTTTATAAAAAAAACTTTACGCAATATTCAGGACCAAATTTTAAAAATTAACACCTTGGCATGTCAGGCATGACAAAATGTGGGACAAAGTAAAAATTTTTGTCCATTACTCCTTAACCCCTGTTTTTTTAAGAAAATTAAAAAAACTACAAAAAAATTTAAGAAAAATTAAATTTGAACCCTTTAGTTTGTGTTAACATAGTTTTCTTTTTAAATGTTTACTTTATAAAGAGGTTTAATGAAAAAACTATAGACGTGCAGTTCTCGTACCTCAGAAGAAAACAGCTACGACAGGGTTGAGTGTTTTTTACCCAACTGCAGCACGGCGAAAGGAAGGATAATGTTTGTGTCACGCTAGAGGCTAAACGGCTGAACTGATTTTGACAAAAAAGGTGTCGTTGAATTGCTACTGATCCCGAAGGTGCTATATTTTTTTAAACAGGAATCAACATTTCCGTCTTCAGACGACATTTTGTGACATGATGTAGGCTTTAAGGCATACAAAGTATCTAAATTTCAGGCGATTTTATTGAAATTCCTTTGATTACCCATGGCAAATGTCCTCTAATTTGCTGTAGTTACTTTGTAGTCCTCCCTGCTCCCACCCATCTCGCCTCCTGTCATTCCCCCCACCCTATTCAAAAACCATATTCGCATAATTTTAATAAATATAAAGCGATTTCAAAAATTCTTTCTGCATACGCTTTCAGATTATTTTTCCAACACCATTTTACTAGCCCCCCCCCCCCCGTCTCTCCCTGTCTCCTCCTCGCCATCCTTATTAGTAATAGTTGTAGCTATACCTTTTACTGCACAGGCTTTAAGACTTTTTTTCAACATCATTTTACTAGTTTCCCCCTTCCTCTCCCGGTCTTCTCCCCACTCGCCTTATTTGTAATAGTTGTAGCTATACCTTTCACAAATTTAAAGCGATTTCTAAAGTTCTTTCAGCACACGTTTTAAGATTTTTTTCGACATCATTTTACTAGTTCCCTTTTCCCTCTCTCCTCCCCTACCTTCACTCAATGGAAGGTAACACTGTTCGCGTGCTTTTTATCAGAATTAAACCTAAAAGTTGGAAATAAAAATAATTTTAAATAAAAAAAACACCCAACTGCTAAATTTACTTGTAACTACTAGTCGCAGTTGGGTACAAAATTACTTAATAACCTGATTTATGAAAATACAAAACTGTATAATTTCGTAAGTGCGCTTTGGGTATCAAAACCGAAAGTTGAGACATGTCGTACATTATAGGTATCCTTATCAAAAAAATAAAATAGCAGTTGGATGTTTTTTTTATTTAAATTTTTTTTAACTAATGATTGAATTAAATTTTGCAGCAATTTTGAATATGGAAAGGCAACTTTTTTTCTTAATTTCGTTAAATAGAATTCTTAATATTGGCAAAGAAAAATCAAAACTGACGAAAAACTGACGAAGTGTGGGTCAGTGACGAGAATCGGGACAAGTACCTTATGTATATAAGGGAAAAGGGAAAGTGACATTTATAATAAGTCACACTGTACCAATGCCTCCGTCCAAATTACCCGATTAAATTTGCTATAAATTTCGAATAAATTATATCGGATTTGCAAATCTCTAATTTTCCAGCAAAATTTTCCGATAACAAGTTAGAGCTCAAGTCAAATAAATTTAGTACGTGATTTTAAGAACTTATGTCCTTATAATTGGATATATTTTTAGAATCAAATGATTAATGTAGGATGATTAAACTTTTTACATTTTGGAGTGAGAAAAAATCGTCTTTGTAGATAATATAATATTTGTAAAAACTATAAACGTTTTTCTTTTTAACAAGTTTTCAAAGTCGAATACCCAGGCGACCTAACCGAGCGGTTTACTGTGACCGAACACTATTTCAATAATGGACTCAGACTCAGCACCTGAGTCTTTACTCTGCGAAAGCATGCGACGTTGTCATGACAACCAACGGACGCCTTTACCCCGCGGCATATCGAGTAGACAGGCGAACGAAAAACAAAAATCGCTTCAACATGCTTGTCTGTCTTAAACAGATTATTATATTTTGTCTGGAAAAAAGAGGTGAAGGTGTACTTTATATGTAGGTAATAATAAGAAAAAAGTTGTATGTGACCAAACTTCTTTTTGAGGCTCCTTCCTTTTTTTTACAAAATTTTAACGACCTTATTCCATTTTAAAGTCTTTTTGTACCTGTTGCTCGTATCAACTTGGTATCCATCGGCTGGCAAATTGTTTTTTTATGTGTTACTAGGTGAACTTTTTTTGTTCTTACGTCCTATTTTATTTTCACACCCATTCCATGACAAACAATGTGATGATGAACCAAACCAAAAAATTAATTCTAAAATATACGATTTTTTTGTTGGTTTGAAAGAAAATTCGGAGGTAAAAGTGGCACTTTTTTATTAGGTATTGTACTAAGAAATAAAAAGACTTACAAGGTTTTCTTATTTTTTTGGAGTTTTTAGGTTTTTTGTCGGTTTTTTATTTTTAGCTCACACATATACTATACTATAGTAGTGTGAGCTATGGTGATCCTAATTTTTTCGAGAAAAAAAAAGTTGCTCCGATTTCAAAAATTTTTATATATCTTTGCGTTTCAGATGATTTTGAAACTTTTTTGTTGCGCCGTCTGTCTGTCTGTCTGTCTGTCTGTCTGTATGTCTGTCTGTCTGTATGTCTGTAACGACCAACGCGCATAACTCAAAAACCGCTTGGCCGATTTTAATGAAATTTGGTACCTAGGCTGGGTCTTGGGTCGAGATGGTCCCATTTAAAAATGAACAAAATCCACCGAACAGAAACCAAATAAAAGGGTGGGGGTAGATTTAAAAAATTAGAGTTTATTTGAAAATATGGCGTGTGTGATATCAAACGAAAGGTAATTGAGTCTGCAGTTAAACAAAATACATTTTAATTTAAAAAAAAGGGTGGGGGTATATTTTACAAATTAGAGTTTAAGTGAAAATATGGCGTGTGTGATATCAAACGAAAGGTAATTGAGTCCGGAGTTTAACAAAATACATTTTAGTTTTTTGTTTTTTTAAGGGTGGGGGTAGATTTCAAAAATTTGAGTTTAAGTCAAAATATGGCTTGTGTGGTATCAAACAAAAGGTAATTTAGTCTGGAGTTAAATAAAATATATTTCAGTTTTTAGTTATATTAGCTCACACGTACACTATAACTATAGTACCTAGTGTGAGCTTAGGGGCCCATATATTGGCAGAGTATTTTATCTGTGATCTGTCACTCTGTCTCCATTTTTATCCCTGATATATCAATTTTCATCCCAATCTTTTGCTTTTTATCCCTGATTTGTCACTTTTTTTCAAAACATTTTTTTATATTATAACCTTTTATTACATTTTTCAAAAACTAAGCTTTATAAGAAAAAAAAAACGTTATTCACTCTGTTATAGGCTATAAAATTGCTTTTTAAATGATTTTTAACCCCCAAACTGTGATTATTTTTTAGGATCACAAATAACCCCAGTTTAAGGACGCCAATGAAGTAACTGTAAATTAGATCCTTCTAGATTATACGTTTTTTAATACCAATTTGATTTCCTATTATAAAGTTTGTTACATATTTTTGTAAGCTAGTTTTTAAAAAATCTGATAAAACTTAATAATTTTGGTTTGATATAAAAATATCCTTGATGTTCGGACGGCCCTGGATTAATAACCTCAGCTCCAAGACCGCCTTGTAATAAATTGTTTACAGGAAAATTGTACTTTCTAAAAAATACTCTGCCAATATATGGGCCCCTAAGCTCACACTAGGTACTATAGTTATAGTGTACGTGTGAGCTAATATAACTAAAAACTAAAATATATTTTATTCAACTCCAGACTAAATTACCTTTTGTTTGATGCCACACAATCCATGTTTTGACTTAAACTCAAATTTTTGAAATCTACCCCCACCCTTAAAAAAACAAAAACTAAAATGTATTTTGTTAAACTCCGGACTCAATTACCTTTCGTTTGATATCACACACGCCATATTTTCACTTAAACTCTAATTTTTGAAATATACCCCCACCCTTTTTTTTAAATAAATTAAAATGTATTTTGTTTAACTCCAGACTCAATTACCTTTCGTTTGATATCACACACGCCATATTTTCACTTAAACTCTAATTTTTGAAATCTACCCCCACCCTTTTATTTGGTTTGTGTTCGGTGGATTTTGTTCATTTTTAAATGGGACCATCTCGGCCCAAAACCCAGCCTAGGTACCAAATTTCATTAAAATCGGCCAAGCGGTTTTTGAGTTATGCGCGTTGGTCGTTACAGACATACAGACAGACAGACAGACAGACAGACAGACAGACATACAGACAGACAGACAGACAGACAGACGGCGCAACAAAAAAGTTTCAAAATCTTCTGAAACGCAAAGATATATAAAAAATTTTGAAATCGGAGCAACTTTTTTTTTCTCGAAAAAATTAGGATCACCATAGCTCACACTACTATAGTATAGTATATGTGTGAGCTAAAAGTATTTATGACATTTTTCTCTCAATTACTTAGTTTTTTAGAAGATTAAATAAAACCTATAAAAACTAGTACTTTTTGCGTGGTCTTTAAAAATAACCACAACATTTGGACACCAATGGAGTGCGAATTATTAACTTGAACCAATTAATCTCGCCTCCCCCCCAAGACATATTCCTGTGTGCGCTACTGCCTTTTGTAACCTCAAATGTTTATAATGACTGACCTAAAATGTAATCTTCCTTGGCATGGAATGGCTGTTTACCCTTTTTTCATTTTATGTCTTTCTCTCCACTTTTATAGATGCCTCCATGGACATCTGCTACGCCATATAATTTTTCTGGCCTAAGTAACTTTAAAGTACCCTATATTATCGTATTAAACTCGTAACAGTTTCCATTTTTTTGGCGAAATCCATTTTTAATAGGGAGTTGTTGTGTAGCTCTTTTAGAAAATAAAACTGATGTTAGGGAAGTAAATTTGTCCGCCTGATATTTCCCAAACTACTTACACAGATCTGTGTATCATAGGCGTACCCATGGGGGGGAGGGGGGCCCGGTTCCCCCTCCCCTAAGATTTTTTTATATATTTTCGACATATTTTAGGAATAAACACAAAATATAGGATAAAATACGACTCGCCCCCCCCCCCCCCCAAGACATATTCCTGGGTGCGCCACTGTGTGTATATTGATATATTGAAAAAAATTACTCACCTGTATCATTTTGGCTGACATTTTTTCCAAAAAATCTTTGCTGAATTCCGCAGCCTCGTTGCCACATGTTCGTCTTGTAGTTTGAGTGGAACATTCTATGTATTCTTGAAGGGAACTGGAAAAATAAGTTAGCAAAATTACTTTAGTTTGGTCTAATTTAACTTTTTCATTAAAAAATGATTTAAGAAGTTTCTGATTACCCAAAACCCCCTTCAATAAAAATGTTATTTGGGATTTTAATAGTTTTGCCTATTTTGTAAAGCTTTAAGTTCTTTAAAATTAGATTTTTTTACATATTTTTTCATATTTCATGATAAAACACAAACAATAGCTTAAAATTTGACATCATGAGGCTTCGCCCCCCCCCCCACCCCTAAGCAGCGGCGTAGTTCGTCGCGTCCCCGCTAAAGATATGATGACCTTTTTTTTTGTGTTTTGGTCGCAAGATTTTTGAGGGGCGCCCTTTTTAGCTGTCGGGCCCCCCACACATGATGACCTTTTTTTTTGCACATTCCTGGGTGCGCCACTGAAATTTATCACCAGTATTTACAAAAATCTTAAAACTTAGCATTTTAGACCGGGTTTAAGTATCAACTCTATAGACTTTCAAAGCTAAATAATACATAAAAAACTTAAAACTATGTCTGTGGATGCACTAACGTATTTAATACGCATCAATATTTAAATATTGTAAAACGCACAAGATATATTAGAATCCGTTTTCAATTACACATCCTTCAAAACAATTGAACATCGGTTTAATCAGCGGTAACTTGTCTAAAAAATTAACATGTAAAATGTAGCGGGCAGCTGACACTAACTTACACCGTTTTTCTTGGATCTCCTAGTGACATTTGGAGGTTTAAATATGACTACCATTTTCAAACCCAAATTTTTTTAACATTTGTGTGGAAATAATGTCTTTGTTACAACACAAAAAGATGAAGTATATCGCAAGGTATTTATGAACAATTTATATAAAATAAATATTAAAAAATATTGCATTCACGGGGAAAATAAGTTAAACCTTCAACCAAAATCTAGACCTGTAGACCCTTAAGCAAATACTGGTGAAAGTGTTTTTTTTTTTTAATTAAAAAAAACGATTTGTAAGATTTCTTAAAAGCAAATTTTTTACACAAGAAATGTTAGGAATTACACAGTTTTGAGATATTTTTATAATTTATGTTAAGTAATTCAGTGGTACTTGAGTAATACCGAAAAGAATTAAAAAAGTAAAATGGATAATCAAGTAAATAGTTCGAACCTTTTATATCAAAAGTGTTTTTTAATTATTTTGGCTGAGTTTAATATTTACTTTCAGTGAAATGTGTATATTAAATTAAATAAAAGGCGTTTTTTAAAATGATGATTTTCAAATGGCGCCGCTCTGCGCCGCCGGTTCTATTTTATTTAATATATTAATATCATAATTATGAAACTATAAACATTAAATATTAATTAAATTATTTTTGAAAATTAAATATAACGGGGTGTGTTTTATTTAAACTACCAAAAAGTATTTTTTTATTTTTTTTTTGCACACTTACTCCAAACTTTTTTGCATTCATGCAGCTAAGAACATGAAAATCAAAATTCTTGTATACAGGGTCTTCCAGATATAAAATATTTTTTTCCCAGCTAACTAAGCAAAAAACAGTTTTTTTAATAAATTTACATGGTCTTGTTATACCTGGTGTTCCAAAATGATTCTTAAAAGCCAAAGTTATGCCCCGCCTTTAATAGATTCTATTGGATACAGAGCCCCTCCCCGTTTCGCACATAACGGTAAAGCAAGCAAATGCGACTTTCTATAAATCACACAGCTGCGAGAGCACTCGCTTTAGTTCGAACCGTGATTCTTTAGGGGCGACACGCGCCGATGCTAGCCATCCCCGATTTCGGCGACTTTTGGTAGGGTTAAGAGAGGCCACTTTAAAAGGCGGAGTCAAGAAAAAGAAAGAAAAGTCAGGCTATCTATATTTAGAATTCCATTCTCGTACTTCAATAGGAAAAGCTTTTAACAATTACTTTGGGAGAGGCGATATATGGTTAAAAAGCCATAAGAAATAATAAAGTTAGCTGTGGCTTCATAAAAGAATGCTTAGGAAAAAATCTTGAACGTCATTCGATTGGCCGCAGTCGCTAATAGAAAACCACCAAATTTTATAAAATTGGTTTAAAAAATGGCGAAAATATTAAAAATTTTTGAAAAACACAATGTTTAGTTATTGCTCGATATTACGAAAACCCATCTAGATATTTTTAATTTGGATACAGGTCTGATTGGGCTTAGAATAAACTCTTTTCTCAATATACCAAAATTGTATTTCTTACTGTTTCCGAAATCCTTAATAGTAATAATAGTTACTTTAGACACCCTGTATAAATTTGTTTATCCTACTTATAATAGTATAAAAGTATACTTAACAAATGTATTATTTTTAACAAAGAAACACATTCTTTAATTTTCCACTCTTATCAAGCAAACACCCTGTATGTTTAAGCGCTGTGTGACATTTTCCTATAAAGTGCAACTCAGTTTTTAGGAAACTTCATTATAAATTTATGTACATGCTCATTTATAATATCAAAAGTTTGTTAAAATATTATTATTTTAAAATATTACTGACAGAACGTAATAGTTTGGGGAACAAATTTAAAAAATACTGTCAAGATAATTGTAATAAACGGAGTCTGACAGACCTAAGACCTGTGTTGCATATTTTGTTAAAATACATATCTCTAAAACTATAATAAGTACCTACTCTTTTTACAACATTCATAAAATTCGTTTGAAAAAATTATTAAATTATCGAGTTTTAAAAGTTTCGATTCGATAGCCTTTGTGGTTTGTTCAGTAATTATTTATTTTAATAAAATTTCGTAAAGTTGGAAAATTACCTTAGTTGTCAAAAAATTCAAAAAATATTAGTTGTTTATATCATATCTAACTTTTGTTTACAAAAATCAGCTGGACCACCAGTGACGGGAAACATTCGACATACATATAATATCCGAAGAACGGTCTACTCTAGGGACGGTGATCTGGAACTACCCGAATTACGTTTGAATATTTCGTCAAAAATGAACAGTTTTTGACAAATCTAAATTTTTCGGGCTTCGTAAACTATTCGGGATATCTGTTACGGTAAAAGAGTTGTTATATGTTAGCTTTTTTCGATTTTCCTAGTTTCTAAAAATTGGCATGAAACATACCCATTTGTTCCCTAAAGTGTATAAAAAGTTTTTTTTTTCTATTTTATTTTAGCTTCACAGCATTTTTTTCCTTTATTTGAAATAATGGCTCGTTTAATGTTACTGAAAATTTGCGTTTGGATTTTAAACAAAATTCTCTGTTTTCAAATGGCGCCCCTTTTAAACGCGATTTAATTTTAAATTTAAACTAGTAAATAAACAAACTAATTATTTATTGATGCTTTTTAAACAAACGCGCAAAATGCGAGAAATACGAATAGTATAGGGGAGGCCGTGAAATTTTTTGGAACTTATTTTCTTTGTTAGCAAACATTAATAGAATTGTTCAGAGAGCAATTCTAGAAAAAAAAACTCTGCCAATCTATGGGCACCTAAGCTCACACTAAGTACTGTAGTTATAGTGTACGTGTGAGCTAATATAACTAAAAACTGAAATATATTTTATTCAACTCCAGACTCAATTACCTTTCGTTTGATACCACACAAGCCATGTTTTGCCTTAAACTCTAATTTTTAAAATCTACCCCCACCCTTTTTTTAAAAACTAAAATGTATTTTGTTTAACTCCAGACTCATTTACCCTTTGTTTGATATCATACACGCCATATTTTCACTTAAACTCTAATTTTGGACATCTACCCCCACCCTTTTTTTTTAAATAACTTAAAATTCATTTTATTTAACTCCAGACTTAATTACCTTTCGTTTAATATCACACACGCCATATTTTCACATAAACTCTCATTTTTGAAATTTACACCCACCCTTTTATGTGACTTGCGTTCGGTAGATTTTGTTCATTTTTTAATGGTACCACCACGGCCCAAGACTCAGCCTAGGTACCAAATTTCATTTAAATCGGACAATCGGTTTTTGAGTTATACGGGTTGGTCGTTACAGACAGACAGACAGACAGCAAGACAAAAAAGTTTCAAAATCATCTGAAACGCAAAGATGTATAAAAATTTTTAAAATCGGAGCAACTTTTTTTTTCTCGAAAAAATTAGGATCACCATAGCTCACACTACTATAGTATAGTAGTAGTGTGAGCTAAAATGTCTATATAAATCCTTCCTATTTTCCGATGGGTTTAGTCGCAAAATGCAAAAAATGTTTAATGCTGCCAGTTATTTTTGTTTTATTTTGAATTTTGGGGAAAACCTAACCTTAAAGTTTGTTTTGATATTTTTGGGCTCTTTAGCAAAAACCTTTAAAAAAGAAACTCCTTGTTTGGAAAAAATTCCGATCAGGTGACAATTTCTCTCTTTGTTGAAAGTTATTTTCTTTTTGATCACCTGATCATTTTGGCAAAAATCACTTGCGATTTGCACACGCTGGGAGTTTGAAGCGCCCCCTTGTATTTGACAAGACACTGAAAGAAGTCACACGTGTTTTAAGTATAAGACCGAAATTCCAACCACAAGAAAGGCCGCGGCAACGCAAGTGAAATTTTGGAACTGCTGCTGAATGAAAGAAGGTAACCTTCTAGCGTGTTGCCGATTTTTTTCCCTTGTTTTTAGCTCAATAGACATCTGTTTTCCCAGACGGGGCGAATTTAACTTTGGGGTAATTTTTTTGATATCTCTAGTTTTCTCCCCTTCAGGGTAAAGCCGTCAAATTGGACCCGCGTCTAAAAATGGTTGTTTTTTTTCCTATTAATAATGCATATATGTTTATTAGTGAAAGCTATACTTATTCTATGTATAAAAAATAGTATGACTTATCTCTAAATATGGGAAATATCTGTGGCAAAATTGTCAAAAATTGAATATTTCATTTTTTGAAAATTTTGCCAGAGATATTTCTTATACTTAGAGATTAGTCATACTATTATTTATACTTAGCTTAAGGGTAGCTTTCACTAATTCCTCGAATTCATAACTTTTCATATAACAAATTTTACTTAGAATTGATCAAGGAATTTTTGCTGACAAAGAAAATAAGTTCCCAAAATCTTCACGATCTACCCTACTAGAAAAAATAAAGACAAATGACATAGGGGAAGATAGAGCGGAACCGGGAAGTAGGCCAGTTAGACCGAACCAAGTTAGCTAGAGAATGCATCCAAATGTGTAAAATTATGTAAAACGTTTTTTTGACATGCCTTATTAAAAGATTTTTTTTTTCAAATTGTATAATTTATTATTACTAAAATATTCCAGGTCCGTATTTACCTTATGAAACATTTCCAAAATTACCGACATTTATGTCGAAAATTTGACAGCGTAATTTTTTTCTTAATTATAGTTGCCTGAAATGTTTTTAAAAATTTTAATAATCTTGTTAAATAATTAAGACAAACGATTCTTGAAAAAATCCCCCGTATAACAAAAACTACGGGGCGCGGCAAAAGTCTGATTACATCGTTTTTAAAGGTTAAAAAAAAGATCACAGTAAAGTAAAAAACTGCAGATTCCTATTGTTATTAATATAATCGACACGATGTACTGTGGGTTTCGGTGTATGCATATAAACTTTTTATCAGGAGCGTGCGGTAAAATTTGAGACAAGGAATGCAATTTTTTTGTAAACTTGTTTATTTGTATTTTTCTATCCATTTTAGTTTTTGGTAAACTTTAATTTCTTGCTTTAGCCTACTGCTATTTATGATACCTATTTATCTTTTCATTAAAACTTTATATTAATCAAAAAAGACACTATACAATCACACAACTGTATATTTTTAACGGCCGTTGCAATATTCTTTACCGAAACCGAAGTCTCTTGCTGGCACGCCATTGTAAAACGCGTATTTACGTAATCGAACAGACTGCTTATTTCAATGCTAAAGGGCGCGAAGTGAATTCTCGCATTGGGCTTGCATGTATTGCAAGCAATTGTCTCTGCCACGTAGAGCCCAGGGAGCTGGAGGTTGTCGCGAATGCGACGCTGCTCTTGGGTCAAATCAAGAACGACAGTCAATAAATGCTTATTCGTTTTCAACCCATACAACAAAGACATTATACGCCAATCAATTATATACAAATAGGTATGTAACATAAGATGCCGCTTTTCTAGTATATAGGTACGTGCAAAATACAGGGTGTCTCTAAAAGGTCTGTACAAAATCTTAGTACATATCCCTGTGGTCAAAATAAGTCGATTTAATGCAAATTACCTTAGTCCAAAATTGCTCCGTTTGAGAGATACAGGGTGGTGAATTTAAAAATTAAAAATCGATTTTATTAAAATTTATAAACATTTCTCAACGCATTACTTTCAAAATTGGTACTCGAGGGGTTTTTTGGGATGCGAAACCTAAATATGGACACTTTTTCACTGTGGCCGTCAGAGGGCGTACTTTTGATAAAATCTGCTAAGGTGAGCCGTTTTCGAGATATTTCCGTTTTTAGTGTTCGATGCCACAACGGAATATTGAAATTATTTTGCATCAAAAGATTTTGCTGCTACCTTTAAGGATTAAATTTAGTCAGTAAATCAGTTATTAATTTTTTTTTATCGTTTAGTCATTTTCGGTAGGTATCAACACCCTGTATCTCTGAAACGGAGCAATTTCGGACTAAGGTAAGTTGCTTTAAATCGACTTATTTTGACCTCATGAATATATGCTAAGATTTTGTACAGACCTTTTAGAGACACCCTGTATATTGCTTTTGATACAGTCTTACCACTCCTACAGGACTGGCGCTAATTACATCAAGTTTTTATAGTGAACTATTAACGATTTATTTATATTATGTCTAATTTCTTTTTACATATTTACTTTTCCAATAAAAAAACACTCTGTATCTATGTATGTATGTATGTATGTACAGAAACTCATTGAGAAATAACATAAAATTAATAGCTTTGAAATAAATTTGCTACCACATTTTCAACACTTTTTGCTCACAACAAAAAAATTAAACTCAAAAATATTAAATTTCCCTGGTGCTCGCAATCGGGGTTACTAGATTATTTTTTTAATGGCCAGTGTGCACATTACTGATAACGGATTTTTAAAAACACATATATTTTTAGCATTTTTAGGCATAAAACAAGAATAAAAATAATTTGTTGAATTTTAGTTTGGCCAGTTAAGAAATAATTAAAAGAAAAAAATTTAAATCCAAAAATAAACTTTAAAAATCATAAAAAACTCTTTTGTGTATAATCTTTTACTAAATATGTTACGTGTAATTCGTTAGCTACAAATGAATGCTAAACTAAATTTGTTGGGGCTTTATTTTCAACTTTCTAACTATTCAACTTTTCAATCCCTCTTAACAAAATGCGTATTTAACAAATAAAAATGTATCGCTGTTTAATTTGAAAAAATTACCACATCTACATATTGAACATACCGGGTGGGCCAAAAAGACCGGACAATTTTTTTTTTTATTATAACTTTTGAACTATAACATCGATTTTAATGAGACAAACTGCACTTTGCAGAGAATTAATCAGAGTTTTGACTAAATATTTTTTTTGTCTACCTTTTCAAAATCCAAGATGGTGGACGAAATTAAATAAAAGCAGCATTCTTGCCACGCACAACAGGGTACGAATCAGCAAAATCGGTTTGGTGGTTCTAAAAACAAATATTTTTGTTTCAACCATTGTTTTGAATATTACACGATTGCCTTGCCAATCATGTCTGCATTTATATACTTATAGATTCATTACTACGGAAGTAATTTTAATGAAGTAAAAAATATCCATGTGTTAAAATTTAAGATGGCGGACAGAATCCTACATGATTCTTCAAAATGGCATGTTTATTCTTGTTTTCTGAAAAAAATAATAATTTATAGATAAAGTATAGTGCTTACTTTTCCCCCGCACAACGAAGTACAAATTAGTAAAATCGGTGTGGTGGTTCTCAAAGAATCTATTTTTGTTTCAGCCATTGTTTTACAGAATATACGATTGCATTGCCAATCCTGTCTGCATTCATTTCCTTACAAACTCATTATTACTGCACCGACCCTACTTTTATGCCTCATAACGAGGTACAAATTAATAAAATGGGTTTAGTGGTTCTCACAAAATCTGATTTTGTTTTAACCATTCTTTTACAAATTATACAGCTGCATTGCCAATCTTGTCTGCAATTCTTTCTGTATTACAATGTTTAAAATACAATCAATTCTCACCATGATTTTTTTTATTTCACTAAAATCGGGGTTTAGTAATAACGAATTTATAAGGAAATGAATGCAGACAGAATTGGCAATACAATCGTATAATCTGTAAAGCAATGGTTGAAAAATAGTGCTGTTCTCTAAATTTAAAAAAAACTAAAACATTTCCGGGAAATAAGAACAAACACGCAATTTTGAAGAATCAAGTATGAATTTGTCCGTTATCTTAAATTTAGGATGGCGATAAACTTTGATCATGATCTTTAAAATGCAATCAATTCTCACCAGGATGTTTTTTATTTCATTAAAATCGGTTCAGTAGTAACGAATTTATAAGGAAACAAATGTAGTCATAATTGGCAAGGCAATCGCATAATATGCAAAACAATGGTTAAAACAAAAAAATTTTTTTTTGAACCACTGAACCGATTTTCGTGATTCGTACCATGTTATGCGTGGTAGGAACGCAGCTTTTTTACTAACTTAAAAAATTAATTAAAACATGTTCGCAACACAAGAATAAACGAGCATCTTTGAAGGGTAGAATTTAATTTCGTTCGCCATCTTGTATATTTAGTCAAACCTCGAATTAATTCTCTGCCACGTGCAGTTTGTCCCATTAAAATTAATTATATAGTTCAAAAATTATAATGAAAAAAAATTGTCCGGTTTTTTTTGGTCCACTTGGTACATACAATAAACTTTTGAAAAGCACTCAACAAAAGTTGATAGCCTGACCCGAAGCACTACCACTGTCAGGTAGACTAGAGTCCCTGTATGTTGACATATTTGGATATATTAATATATCCGAATATGTCAACATACAGGGACTCGAAGGTAGACTAGCCAAATCAAGTGTAGTCAAAGACGGCAACAAACCGTGGTAAACCTTGCAGAAAAAATAAGCAGGTGCAGGCGCTGGAGGTAGTTGAGTATGCAAAATATGATGACCGCAGTTTGACAATGAATTCTAGCTATGAGCCAGCTTTTAGTCCAACTTTTTTATCCCCCTTCTAGTCGTTTGAATTTCTAAAATTTTAACTTAAATGACGCCCTAAAGCCACAATGACAGAAAAATTAATCAAACATTTGTAAAATCTAATCTAAAAATAAAATTATATTAGTTTTTTAAATTTAAGCTTGTAAAAAAAGGGACATAAAGGATATTTAAAAAATATTGTGCCACTCACTTTCCTTTCATTTATTAATAAAATACGCTTGATTTTAGTTTTCTACCAAAATACTCTGCCAATATATGGGCCCCTAAGCTCACACTAGGTACTATAGTTATAGTGTACGTGTGAGCTAATATAACTAAAAACTAAAATATATTTTATTCAACTCCAGACTAAATTACCTTTTGTTTGATACCACACAAGCCATGTTTTAAACTCAAATTTTTGAAATCTACCCCAACCCTTAAAAAAAAACAAAAACTAAAATGTATTTTGTTAAACTCCGGACTCAAATACCTTTCGTTTGATATCACACACGCCATATTTTCACTTAAACTCTAATTTTTAAAATATACCCCCACCCTTTTTTTTAAATAAATTAAAATGTATTTTGTTTAACTGCAGACTCAATTACCTTTCGTTTGATGTCACACACGCCATATTTTCACATAAACTCTAATTTTTTAAATCTACCCCCACCCTTTTATTTGGTTTGTGTTCTAGCTACCAAATTTCATTCAAATCGGCCAAGCGGTTTTTGAGTTATGCGCGTTGGTCGTTACAGACATACAGACAGACAGACAGACGGCGCAACAAAAAAGTTTCAAAATCATCTGAAACGCAAAGATATATAAAAATTTTTGAAATCGGAGCAACTTTTTTTTCTCGAAAAAATTAGGATCACCATAGCTCACACTACTATAGTATAGTATATGTGTGAGCTAAAAACGAATTGCTCATATCTGTACTACTTATCGCTACTAAATATTTTATTATATTTTTAAAACCTAAAAATTTCCCCATGCTAAAGTTGTTTCTCAAATAAAAGCTCACTAAGTACTTCTTTGGTTACTTGATGTCATACATACATACTACCTACATACTAATATGTTTTCATCATTTTGACCGGCTTTTGCTCAAACTTGCCAAACTAGAGGTAATTTTAAACCGATTTTCAGATTAAGCCCCTTTCTATATTCCTACAGATATAATTATTTGAATAGAGGTATATGTCTAGCAACTAAAATATACAATTTAACCCCACTTTACCAACATGAATGAGAAAACTAAATTTAACCTTCAAACTAGTAATGGGCAAAACTGCTTTTTCCTACGACCACATAGGAAAATTATGGATTTCACACGTGTGCAGAAATTTTTCCTCACATGTGTGGAAAACTACTTTTCTGCACATGTATGGAAAAGTATACAATGACGTTAACTGTCACCATACTGTTCCGCAAATGTGTTGCAAAGTACTTTCCCACACATGTGATGTGCGAAAAAACAGTTTCATTTGATTTGTCCAAAATTAAAGACCATGTTTTGCAAAAATTAGTATATTTTAACAGTGTTCGTAGGCAAAATGGCGTACACAACTAGATAGAAAATAACTTTCTTACACTCGCGTGTTGTTTCACTCGGCTAACGCCTCGTTCACAGCATTCACGCTTGTGTGAAATTTGTCACTTTTTTCTCTTGTTCATTAATATACTATTTTCAGAAAGCTGCTTTTTGGAAAAAGGAACTTTTGAGAATTTCAGTGCAGATTGAAATTGGCAAGGCAATCGTATAATCTGTAAAACAACAATTAAAACAGAAACTAAAATTTCAGGAACGACTTAACCGACTTTAATGATAAATATCTTATTATACGCGATTAAGACAGTAGTTTTATATAAATTCAAAACATTTTTTAAACATTCTTTCGTCAGCCTTCTTTAAGGTTTTGATACTGGCCTTTAAAGAGCAATCCATCCTTACCATGATACCTTTTACATTACAAAAATCGATTTTTCGAAAACCAGTAGACCGATTTTAATAAACTGCACATCATTGTATGTGCTGGAAACGGAGCTTTTTATGAATTTAAAAACAAAATCTTAAACAAATAAACAAGCCTCTTTGGAAAGTCAAGTTTGATTCTGTCTGGCATTTTGGATTTTAAGAGGGCGGACAAAAGAATATTTCCTATGACATCCTAATCAATTTCTTGCAAAGGTCTGTTTGGCCGGTCTTTTTGGCCACCCGGTATATTAGGGGGCCCGTGCTCCTCGCCACCCCTTGCGCACCCCTATATCTATCACTATTTAGGAGATATGCTTAAAAACCCAATTTTAATGAAAATTCGAACTGCGCGAACCACTATATATGGTTTTATAAAATATTTTGTAAAGGTATTTGATTTTGGAAAAAATGTGCAATGCCTAGTTTAGAAAGAAAATGTTTTTAGAAGAACTTCCTAATAAAGGCAAAACTATTGGGTGAGGCGAATAACGTTCCATTTAAAAATTAAAAATTCCTTTATAATTGGAAAAGCTGAACCTGAAAATTTTCCAATTTTTCCAGGCACAAACACAAAGGAATGGCTTAAAAAACTCCCAATAATAACCGATTTTAACGCCATATATACATATACACCTACGATCAAAGTGCGCTATAACCCCACTCATTAAAATATGGAAATACCTTTTATAGAAAAATGTAGGGGACATTGGGGAAATATCGGTCATTTGGGCAATCACGGCCGTCTAATATCTCCTATTGGCCTCACTACATTCTTCTTTTGCTTGTAGGATAATAATAAAATTTGGGTCAAAAACGTGAATTTTTAATAATTTTTAAAAATGAGAATAGAAAATTTTCGAAATATAAAATTACAGAACTTCCAAAACCTTGAATTTTATCACAAAATGTCGCAATTGTCAATAGGTTTAATCGTCGCTAACATCTCCTAGTGACGTTTCGATATACGGCTGTCATTTTTAAACCAATATATTATATGTTTGAGATTTTTTTTTGTTTTGTGTGAATATAATGTCATTGTAACAACGAAAAAAAGTGGCCTGTTATAAAACCTTCAACCAAAATCTGGACTTTTGGGCTTAGGTCTAAAATTTTGTACTTGTACACTCGCCCACTTTTTTAATGCCTTCTTATATTTGTAGATATAAAAAACAGCGCGTTGTTTGGCAACACCGTATATAGTTTAAAATGAGCATCATGATTTATTAAGTGATTTTCTTTACAAATTTTTTAAGTCTAATGAAATTCCGGGCTTTCCCGATAAGTATAGTCATTTTTAAGTTTGCATTAAAAAAGTGGGCGACTGTACTACTACGAGGTTAAGAATTTGATATTGTGAACCATTTTGCTTATTTAATCAACACTTTAAACTTTTTCAGTCAAGATCTTTACGAGATCTGAAACATTTCACTTATAGGACCGGTATTCCCCACTCTCCCCTAAATTAAAAACATTGAAATGTTCTAATAGTCATTTGTAAAAGCGACATCATAGACAAAGGATACTGCCTTCCTTACTAGAATGCCGCTATCTAACTTTAAAAGTTTAATAGTTTCGATTAAAAAACCCAGAAAATAATCAACAAATGATGCTGTTTCTTGAAAACCATATAAGCTAAAAGATTTGCTTATAAAAATGGATAAAGGGTACGGACATACCGAAGATATATGGATGAGCGCGGTGGAGGTCGCGGTCGCGATCGCTACATCGCTCTCAAAACAAACCTTTATTTTCTATTGCTTCGCCCGTTCACCCTTGCTGCCTATCATAGCGGTTTACAGCGATGTCGATGGCACATTGCAGAGCCAGTTGAGGAGTCACTGCAGAGACCAACATGTCTTGGCACAGTCACGTAGCAGATATAGCTAAAAGGGTGTCCCAAAAGCTTGGGGTGCTATTTCGTACAAGACATCTGTAGACACCAAGCCAACTGCTGACACTCTACAAAGCCCAGATTCAACCAACTATGGAGTACTGCTCACATATATGGAGTGCGGCACCCAAACATACCTTAATGCTTTTGAACACCGTGCAAAAACGAGCTATCAAGCTGATCAATGACCCCGCACTTACCCGTAGCTTGGATAGTCTCGAACATCGAAGAACTGTGGGCGATCTATCTCTCTTCTACAGGTATTATCACGGAAAATGCTCTGAAGAGTTGGCACGTATCATCCCCCTGGAGCAACACCTACTAGGCGAACACGTCAAACAGACGGTAACCATCAATTTACTGCCAAAATAGAGGCACCAAGAACCTCATTATATCAGAATTCATATCTCTGGAGAACAGCATCGCTGTACAATAAACTCCCTGCGACAGTTTTCCCTGCAGGTTACAACCTGAACCGTTTCAAAACCAACACACACCAACATTTCCGCGCACTGGCCGCTTCTCGAGCGTGATAGGGATCTCCTTGCGAGTGCGCTTAACCGTAAAAAAACTGTGGCCGCGAGGTAAACTTGCACATTTTGGTGCTCTGCAATCACGTGACATTCTGCAGCAAGCACAGAACGTGGGACCTATTTATTTTTTAGTTCTTTGTGGTTTCTCGTTGTGTAAAGGCTTTAAGACGTTTGGGTTATGCATCTTGACTCATTCTCATATAGTCATGGAATCTGTCAGAATGATCTCGAAGCTCTTTAAAAAAGTGATGGTATTCCCCCATATATTGCATTTTTTATTTATAGGATGAGCACTTAACTTGCGATTTGAAGAATTACACATAATCCACAAATTCTCGCCTACAGAAATAGAATCACTATCTTCACTACTCTTGCTTCTATACATTGTTAAATATTTAATAATAAAACTTAGCAAATTTCTCCGAATTAACTCATCTGAAACCTCAAAGGACACTGAAACCCGAAAGCTTTACTGAAAGAAAAGCATCTTCGGCATCGATCGCAACCGCAACTTCCACCGCGCTCATCCATGTATTTTTGGTATGTCTCTACCCGTAGAGTAATGTGATTAAGACGGCACCAAAAAATCAAAATTGTCCAAATGCTGGATAAGAGATAGTAAACTTACCAACAAACATTTTTGATTCCCTCGTCCGCTGCATCTCTTTTTCTTTTCTGGAACGTCTGGTAAGTGACAAGATCTCCTTCGGGCATGTTCGTGAACGGCGCAGGCGTGCTCGATTGAATGTCGTTCATGCGTCTGGTGTACCTTTTGAAGCAGACCTCTGTTTGGGGCTCGATTTGCTTCATGCAGGGAGCGTGTTTAAGGTACTCTGAAAAAAGAAGAAAAGTTTCAGTCCACAGTAGTCGTTTATTTCTGATTTTTTCGGTAATTTATTGTTGTATTAATATAGGGTCAAGTGGTGTGAAAATTAGATACTTTTTAAAACGTTTATATTTTTAAGATTTTAGACTCCTTTGTAAGACTCTATTTTTTTAGGATATAAGCGATAATCACAAAAACATTGCAAACTTAAAAACTTAAAAATTTGACCTATAATATGAGAAAAATCATCTCATATTTTACCTTGAAAAGTTCAAAAACGAGACAGGTCAGGCCAAATATGAGACAGTGATAAAATTCACGTATAAACAGTCGGATCGCCGTCTAAACCAAAAATAAGACACTTAGGCATTGAGTAGATAATCCATATAGAGGAGCCACCGGCGAGCTTTACCATATTGAGGGGCAGATGGCGCTGAAATGAATTCGTCTGGTACGCAATATTCAGAGACAACCTATGATCCAATGGCATTTGTATGATAGACATGAGCCTCGGAACTTGCACATGTAACTAAATCGTACTAGCAGTTCCTGAATATTGCGTACCAGACGAATTTATTTCAGCGCCATCTGCCTCTCAATATGGTAAAGCTCACCGGTGGCTCCTCTATATGGGTTATTTACTCAATGACTCAGGGTAAAATTGAAACATAATTATTTTTTACTTAATTACAACAAATAAGTACAAAAATGTTTAGTTATAGGAAAACCGATCTACGAAATCATACGACAAAAGTTTCGGTAACGCGTTTAAAAGTTTTATACCACAAATAAAGCTATGGATAAAAAATAAAATAAATTGTAGGTATCAGGTCCTTACAACTGCTGCTATCAGTTTATAACAGAAAATCTATCGGAATTTAATTATTAGTATTTTTTATTTAAGTGTCGCATTTTTCAACGGGATTTTGGGTGTCTCACTTTTACACAACTTGCCCCTTCCTATTTTATGGTTAATATACATCTTTGGGAAAATCTGGCTTAAAATGCATTTATTAAAATTACTTTTTTTCTGTTAAAAATGTTTTGGAGAAATTTTGACACACTGAAAAAAAAATCGTTGGAACAAATGCATAATGCATTTAATATATGCCCAATGCCTGCTGATTTTGCTCTGAGAACATAGTGTTAAAAAAGACACGTCTTTAGAATTAAGAACTGTGGTCTTATCTGAATAATTTGTTTTATCAGTGCATATTTAAGATAGAAATCACGCAATTCCCATCTTTTAAGAATGTTCTGTTCATGTTCAACAAATCGAAAAGTGAAGCACTCATAGCTTGCGTTGGAAACAATGGCAAATTTAAAAACATGTGTTTTGTCACGTAGGCACAGAGCTGCTGTGTGGCTAGACACCATATTTGTTGTTTATTTACATTTTGCGGTGTTTTGCGTGTGTCGTGTAAAATTATGTTTTTTTCTGTCAAAAATGGGAAATAATTCTAGTTTTTAGAAAAAAAATAGTAGACATAACCCTAAATTTTTGAAAATTATCAAATTACGCACTCCCGTAACGAAGTATGTTCTAAAACCACCAAAACTGACGCATGCGCAGTGACCGAAATCCTGTCTACCCGAAAAAGAAACATTAAGAATTAAATGGGGGTCCTGGCTTCAAACATCGCGTGTGTGATTGCATGGATATGCGCCATATTCGTCTCTTCAATGAAAGCACTCGTAACTTTTCCCCTTGGTCTTGTAAAACGGCGGGAATAAAAAAAAAATTAAACTTTGTCTCTATCTCTTTTATTTAAGCATCACCTCAACGGCACAAAAAATAGGCATTTTTATAAAAAATTCAAAATCAAACCACGTCCTGCCTTCCACGATATTTCAGGGTATCAGCTGATCTATTTGTGACGTGAGTACAAAATGAGCAATGGTTTACATACCTTCTTGGTAGGTCTCGTTCTGGCATAAGTTGCGAACCATGGTTCCGGTACCGTGGAATAACTGATGGAAGTGTTTCTTGTCGCCGGGTGTCATGCAGTATCTGGAAAATCTGTGGATGCACCTAATGGCTTCCTTCAAGTCCCTGAAAAGAAGATACATTTTATTGTTCAAAACGTTCTAGTGATTTGCTACAGATTATTACTATAGATTGTTTGACTCATACTCCGCTGAACCGGCATAAAATGTCGTGAAGCCGGCAAAAATGACCGACCTAAGGGACAAATTATGTCATGGTCACTTGGTCGGTACTGTTTTTCATTTCATCTGCCTCCTTTTGTTTTTACTCTGCAGTTTCTTTTGTATTGGGTAGATGTCGCCACTTGTGTTAAAAGCATACGGTATCGCAGGCATTATTTTTTATTTCTCTTACCAATATCATAAGATGAGATTTAGATACCATCTCTTTAGCTATACAAACGTGTCACATTGACTATGGAGTGTTCTGAAGAGTCCCTTAAGGACGAAACAATTACCTGTCAACACTGACTAGATCTGGGACACTGTACAGATTTCGAGCTGCCCACGGAAAAAATATAAAAGAAACAAAATCTTTCTATACCCGCTTAGCCACGAAAAATTGTTGTTTTCGTTAGACACGGTGTTCCAATTCAATTTCTTAATTCAAAAATCACAAGTGTGTGAGACAAGGTATATTCCAATTCAATTTCTTAATTCAAAAATCACAAGTGTGTGAGACACGGTATATGATCAAAGTGTGCAAGGTAGAGAAACCAAACGGCGTGCATCCAATGAAAAGGCGCCTATCGTTTTAATGTACTTTTGAATTCTACACTCACTTACGACTTCTTAGGAACAGGTTGTATACAAGGGTTGTTTGTTAAGTTTTGCATATACGGCTGGAATAAAACAGTAGATAACTTTTAAAGATTTTATTGTTTCTCGAAGTATTCTCTACGAAAATTAATGCACTTTTACGTGCGCTCGAACCAGTTATCAAAGCTTTAATTCCACTCGTTTGTTGGTACTGTCAAAATTGCATTCTTGAAGGCGTCGACTGCTTTCTCTGGCAAGTAAAAACTTTGCCCATGCAGTCCATTCTTGATTTTCGAAATAGTATAGATATTATTGGGACTGTATGTAGGATGGTCCAAGAATTTGACGTTTTATTGGGTTAAAAACTCAATGGACTTTTTGTATATTATGCGAACTTGCATTGTCTTGGTGGAGGATGATTCGTCGTTCAGGGTTCGTTTTTCGAAGCTCAGCGATGACTTTCGGCAAACAAATAGTGATGTGTCAATCGACAGTAACAGTATTTTTATCTTCCAGGGGAATTGTTGTTACATGACCTACTTTGGGGAAAAATGTCGCGACCATCTTTTTAGATAAACTTCGAGAACGGATGACTTGTTGGCTTTTCTTCATCTGCTTGGTCTTGGAACAACCAAACCATTATTCGGTTAACAGATGCGGTATCCAGCGGGAAACTAATTTTCTTACCCCTAATTCTTCATGCAAAATTTCGCGATATGTCACATGTCGATCTTTCGTGATGAGCATGCGCATGGCACCTGGTCTTGAATTGTCGCTAAGGCTAATCCGTGCACGCTTGAATTCTTCATTCCAACGAGAAACTGGCGACTGATGTGGTGATTCATTACCGAAAACAGAAATCAACTCGGCAGGGCATTCTTGTTGAGATAATTTTCTTCGAAAGTTGTAAAAAATTATAGCCAGAAGATGTTTTCGATTTATTTCCATTTTTCGACATATTTCTTAACTTAAAAAATCCTTTATAGCTGTAGCTATAAAACTATATGTATTGCAATGACGTTTTAAATTTCGGATAGGTAAAGATTGAGGTTAAGTTTTAGTCACGACATTCGATCAGTGTCGCCCTCTATGTTCCTGTATGCAAAATATAAAAAACAGCCCTCGTAGCACGTTCTCCATGATTTCCTGATTTCCAGTGTTGGTTTGTATTAATTCTTAGGTGTTTTTTCCTCTACTATAGATTATTACCTTCCTTAGCTTATTAGTCCATAGTACACAAGTTAATTTTTTTGGTGATTAGTAACAGGATAAATAAAATTATCCTAAATAGCCCTATTTTACCGAGACGCTCAACTTTTTCCTGTGCGAAAATTCCATGCGATTTTGTGGACAATGTTGCCATTTACTTTTAAACATATATTTTAAGCTACCGTAAAACGAAGTTACTTGCTCCACTTTTTTGAGTTAATTAGAAAAATTCAAAGAAATAACCAAAAATTATACCATAAAAAAAGTTCTTTTGGTTTGAATGAAAAACACGTGGCATAGGTAATTAACAAAGGATATTTTTATTACAAAATACTTAGTATTATAAATATTTTTTTAACTTGAAAAGTGGAGCAAAGTTTCCCATAGTCCGAGGTTACTTTACCCCACTTTATAAAATATGAAAAAAAACATTGGTGTTTTATATGTTGGCGCAAACGACACCCAATATTTAGTTAGCTTTTCCCCAAACATTCAAAATGGTGAATAAAAAATTTAAAAATATTCGTTTTTTAAGTTTTTATTGCATAGAAATCGATAGCTGCACTAGACACCAAATTTTTTGAGGTCAAATTTTAAAGGAATTTTAAGCTGCACTTCACTCTGGTATTAACCCGAGACGACTAAGCGGGAAACAGCCGCTACCGCGTCTTTGAAAAGCCAAATTCGTAACGGATAATTCACGCGTGGTGGCGTTGTGGTGCTTGCGCAGATTTTTAATGTGGAATATCTAAGAACTTTTTGTCGCAATGGAACAAAGTAGGCCAGGTGGCGCAAAGTAACCTCGTTTTACGGTACATTAAAAAATTGCTGGTTACTAACTTATTACTTTACTTACTTACTTATTACTGTATCTATATCTCAATTTTGACAAGTTTGGGGTCACCTGGAGGGGAGTAAAAGCATATCATTTGTAGGACAAACGTTTTGTCATGTTTGATATCATAAAATCATTTGATTGATTTGATAATATGTTGCTTGATGATTTATGTCACTCACCGCTGACAACATAAAAACTGTGAGTTTGACTGACTTAATGGGTTTGTCGCGTCTATATTTCTTTAAAATATGTCATATATACATGAGGGTCTCTATTGTGGACTATATTATGTTTAATAGGTACCACAAAAAATATCAGTTTTAATCGAACCAAATTCTATAGATAAGTAGGTACTTTTTTAGAAACAACCCCCTTTGGTTTTTTAGGAAACCTATTAATCACAAGTTAATAATATTTTCGCTGTTATGGAGAAACATTGAAACAATATTGCAACTAAAAGGGGGAAATGCAAAAACTTTTTAACCAGGAAAACATTTGTCATGTCTTTAGCAACACATACGAAATCAGTTATATGGGGGATCTTATATTTATAGCTTGCGTATGAAAGGGGTTCAAGGGGGGTGAATAAAATGGAAAATTTTATTAAACGGACAAACACAGACATGAGACAAAAGTCACCAAAAAATCACTCCTTCTAAAATATTTCAGGTACATGTACTTTGGATTCATAGATCATGAAGCAACTCAAATTTTTAGGAAGACAGATTTAAGCTAATTTGACAACAATGCATCTTTAATTGAAAAAAAAAATTAATCGCCATCTTGAGGGTTGTTCACAAGTAGCATTTATTAGCTTTGGATGTTGTGAAAACCAAAGTTGTTTAATCGACTATGACCCACATCGGGCAAAACAACGAATTCTCAACGTTTACCCTACTAACGGTAATTTGCGCAACTGTTATTCATTATTTTTAGTTCTGATAACGACGTTTAAAAAATGTTTTTCAGGCGCAAAATTTAAACTACATTTCCTCATTCAAAACTCAACATTTTCTGGCCTTTGTGCTGCAGTCGTGAGCTTGACCCAAGCACACGCCATGTTGGTTCGAACAATTATTGATCTGCGCAGAGGGCGCCATTGCCCATTTGCTATCAAAATAGAAAAAGGTAATTTCTTTATTGGGAAAATCAAACTCCACATATTATGTAAAAGAAAAACAACAACTTAAGAAAAATACGTCAGATTGAAGGTGCGCGGATTGGGGATGGCTAAAAAAGGTAATCTTTGACAGTAAACTATGGTCATAAAATTTGTTGGTAGACAAGCTTTTATTAGCCATGTAAAGTAGTAATAAGTCGTTGGCTAAGCGCTGTGAATCGCACGCCAACGTTGCATCCAAACGTTGATTTTGAGTCAAGCTCAACCCTGTTTTGATTTTGGTGGACGATTTTTGGGTCGGATAAACGTCGTGAGGGTTGTGTCTTAATGGCTACATGATATTGATTGCTAAACGAATTTACCGGAATTCAAAGAAGTTTTTGTACCTAATGCTTGTAAGAATTTCTGCCTTATATGGCTATTATACGCTTTTCTACCAACAAATTTTATTTACAGGCAGTTTACTGTCAATTATTACCTATTTTAGCCACCTAAAATTCGGCCGCGTCCATTCTGACTTCTTTTAAAAAAAATACTTAAACCATGTTTTTCTTTTACATAATAAGTGGAGTATGATTTAAAATGCCTGATTTCTTAAAATGTAGTACAAATTCTAAGCCTGAAAAAGGTTTCCTAAACGTTATCACAACTAAAACTATACCTTAATTATTTGGTTTAAATGGAAGGCTCGCGAAGAGCTACCTAAATTACCTTTCGTAGTGTAAACGTAAACGTTGATAAATCGTAATTTTGCCGATGTGGGTCATAGTCGATCAAACAACAAATCAAATCATTCACACAACGACTTTGGTTTTCAGAACTTTCTTTCAAGACTTGGTTTGAAACTCGTAGAAAATGATGTAGAAACACAATTTCGGACTTTCATTGTCTTTATTTATTTTAAATACAACGTTTCGGTTAGTAAGTATCTCTAACCGTTTTTAAGTGTAAACTGTACTTATACTACTTAGTGTGCAGGCAGGTGTGACGGTTCGCCCTCTTTTTAATCATAAAACGCTTGTTTTTCTTAAGAAGTTGTTTCCATATGTTTGGGTAACTGAAAACTGCTTTATTCTGCATTATAAACGCAGCTTCAATAAAATTTCGTTTTCGCCAATGCGGCTCTTTATGCAAAACTTTAGCTTCTGACCATTGAAACCGGATTTTTCAATATCCCCTAATTGGGTATTTTTTAGATGTTTATTTACTTTAACCTGAAGAGGGCGTTTCCTTTCACCTACATATGATTTACTACACTCACAGAGGCTATGTAAAGACCAAAATTAAATCTTTATCTTTTCCGCCTAAAAGCCAACATTCCGGGAGTGAGAGCGAAGTTCTTAGAGAGGACCAGCCAAGCACTAATCCGATTACAAATCAGTTACTATCGATGGAGGAAAGCGAACTTCAACTCCGACATGGAGAAGTGTTTTGAAGACATTAGACGACACACTTGGGAGGAATACTACTAATAATAAGTAAAATTGACAGTGTGTGCAACAGACAACAACAGAAGATAAGATCAACTCACCGAGAAAAACTCAAGAAACTACAGAACCGTACCCAAGATAGATCAAACTCAACATGGTCAGAAGCTAAAGCGAAAACGAAAGCTTATTGAAGCTGTGTATATAATGCAGAATAAATAAGTTTTCAGTCAACCAAGCACAGACATACCATACATATGAAAACTACTCCTTAAGGAAAACAAGCATCTTATGATTAAAAAGGGGGCGGACCGTCACACCTGACTGGACACCAAGTAGTATAAGTAGTAGACTGGATTGTTTAGTTTACATTTGACAAAACCGGTTAGAGATACTTACTAATCGAAACCTCGTAAATACAGACAATGGAAGTCCGAAATTGTGTTTCTTCCAAGATTTGGGATATTTATATTAAACATTCATATTTTTGATGAAAACAATTCCTTCCTGTGGCCAAGGCAGGTAATAATTTTGAATGGATTATCCCTCCCTATAAGTTTAAGGGTTGTATTGTTAACGTCACTGCTGTGTTGTATTACACGAAGCATTATTTCCGTTTAGCTCTCTAATATTTCAACATTCGAAAACTCTGCTTTTGGCCCCCCAATATCTTTTATATCTTTTCCATAAATTTTCGTGGAAATGATTTCAATTTTCGCGCGAAGGAGAAAATGGCAGCGGATTTGAGTTTATGGTAAAATAAATGTGACGGCTTGCTTGCAAACAGTGGCGCCGCCTGGAAGGGTTTATTGAGGGTTCGATTTAATGTAACTTTATAATTTGTCGACTTTCGTGGGTTATGGGATAAGGCAATGAAACACTATAGTTGACTAGCTTATAGTCAGAAATCATGTCCCGTGGGATAGTTGAGGAGCAACTGACCAAAATGCATTACATCCAAAATATGTTGTTTTGAGAAAAACTTAAAGAAAGAGCTTTGATTGAATTGGGTTGTTTTTATTATAGAGTGACAAAAAAGCAAAACATTTTTATATTTAGCCCGAAAATCACAAAAAGTGGATTTAATGCATTTTGGTCAGTTGCTTATCAGTTGTGGAAGATTTTTTAAAACTGCCCTAGATCGATGGGTAATAGATTACACAATTTTAGGTCACCGGGTGTTTGCCTCAAATTTGAGTGGGTGGGCCTGTGTGACGTCATAAATCCAAGAAGGCGGCTTTTTTCATGTTTTTTCACAAACTTTGGCTTATAACTTTCGCTAGATTAGTTTTACAGAAAAACTAATAATACGTTTTTTTGTTTTCAAGAGAACACCAATTAATATAGTGAAGAAGTTAGTTTCATATCTCAAAAACTAACAAAGATATTGATTTTTTTTAAATACAAAAAAACTGTAACTTTTTCATGGAAAAAAAAATTGAAGAAGGAAGTTTTAGACTACCCCAAATCATTGAATAAATAACCCATAATCGATTGGCTATAGATCACTTCATTTTAAGTCGATTTATGTTTGCCTTAAATTTTGACTAATAGCGCATGTGACGTCATAAATCCAAGACTGCCATTTTTTCCATGTTTTTTTGAAACTTTTGCTTTTAACTTTTGTCACATCAGCTTTACAGAAAAATTGGATGGGTTATGATTTGTTCGCAATAAAATAGCAATTTCATTATGGTTTTAACAAGCTTTATATCTTAAGAACTAAAAAAGATTGAGCGTCGTCCGTAGTGTAGTGGTAACAATATTTGCTTCACACACCGGCGGTCCGGGTTCGATTCCTGGCTAGGTACTTGGTTGTTTGTAATTATGTAAAAAATGCCTTAACCTTGTTTAAACTTTGCGAAACTGGGCGATTAATCCTGATTGGATAAAAAGTCCCAGTATAAAAATTAAACTAAAAAAAATATTGTTACTTTTTTAAATAGGTACGTACTAAAAAAACTATAAACAACAACTTAAAAAAAAATAGGTAAACAGAAACACATTTTACGGATTATATGAAGATATATGTACCATTTCTGTGGAGTAACGCTACTGCATTCACAATGTTTCGGAAAGAAAAGTTACCTACTTTTTCAATTTACAAAACGCACAACAATGGGGGTGCGTGGTATGACCAATGGCGTATCGAACCTTCCCGTTTAGGCGTACAGATAATTAAATCCAATAATTTTTTAAATATGAATACATACAGGGTACTTTCTGAGTGCACAAGTGCAACAACTACTGGTTGTTTCTGTTGGTTTTACACAACTTATGCTCTACACGTAGCTATCGCCTACATTCACCTGAGGATGGCCCAAAAGGCCGAAACCGGTCGTGGATTGGCATGGATCACTTGTTCCTGATTGTCAGAACGTATTCCAGACGGGGATCATTCGTATCCTTGTGATCGACGTTGGAGAGAGTGAAAACCAAACACTTTTAACTTTTTGACAGTTTTCAGCTGTTTACCCATAACAAATAGCATAGGCCAACGAAAAAAAGTTGTCTCAAAAATATTGATATGAACTGTAGTTCTTTGGATTAAAAAAGACCCAGTGGCGTTTTTCAGGGGGGGGGGGGGATTAGATATTTTCCACATATTTCATGAATACAAACATAAAATAGCATAAAATACAGCCTTATGAGGTCTCGCCCCCCCCGAAACTTTTTCCTATATACGCCACTGAAAAGACCCAATGACTATGACTTTCTGTAACAACATAATCCAAAAACCGTTTAACCAATTTTCATGATATTTGGAACATTTGTAAGGTGTAGAAAGTGGGGAAGGTTGAATTAGAAAAACACAAAACTAAGAAAGAATAACATTTGGCAAAACGTGATTTTCAATTTTATAAAAACCTTGTATGGACGGCTTGTTTTTGGTATGAAGATCAGGTGATAGTTTGATACATAACAAATAATAGATACTTTTTGGAATAAAGTCATGCAATAATAGTTTCAGGCCGTATTTTGACCACCGTTTTGCATTGGAATATGACAGCTAATCTTTTATCATAAGGATTTTGTTTACTATACTAACCAAAATAAATAATTTCAATTTTAATTATAGATAAATAAACTACTTAATGTTAAATTTGACATTGGTATGTCAATTTTCAAATACTCCGCCTGCAATGTAAATCTGTCAAAATACTGCCTGACACTATTATTGCATGGCTTTATTCCAATAATAAATACGTGTGGCCTAAAATAAAAACTGAAAAATAATTATAAGACACCCCAAGTTTATTTAGTAAAGTGCCCTTCCCTGTATACACCGGAGGGATAAACAATGTTATCACCGACAGAAAAACAAAAAGAAAGCGAAAAACGAAAGAACATTTAGTAAAAACACTGCTGGTAAAAACACCTATAATCAATTTTATTATTAAGTTTGATCGTGAAATATGATCGAATATTATTTCCTTTGGCAATAGTGGATTTTAAGAAAGAAAAGTGAAACTTGGGCAAAATTTATAATGTTACACATTTTAGTTGTTTAAATTTTATAGTCAGAATTTATTTAAGTTTAGTGTAATACTACACGTATTATACAGGTTGACTTATCTTATAATTGTATTATTAGTCTAAGTTTTAGTTGCGTTGTCTTTGACTCACGCTCGCTTGTATACGCGAACATTCTGCCGCGGACGGGAGATGGATAGTTCGCGAAAGATCGGAGAGGGTAGCTGTAGTAATAGCGAGATATTAACACGAAGTTAATAAGCCGATTTCAGTAATGAATTTAAGTGCGTTTTTGTACATTGAGTTGTCGAAATAAATTGACATATCGTTATTAAGAATTGCTCGTTTTTTTTGTTGTTGTGAACTCGTAACAATAAGATTATTAATATTAAAAGGTCACATGACTGAATGTTTTCCGATTCATGCCAAAAACTTTTGATTCTTAAACGAAACATAAGCCTGTATATTGTAAATTTTTTAAAAAAATTCTGCATCTAACGGTCTAGAGACTCTATCAGTGGCAGCTTATTAGCTGTCAATAATATTTTATTAACATACAGAAAATGTTACCACTTAATTTGAAAAAATTTCGCGCCATTCTCAATAAGTCACATGACTATCAGATGGTCACCCAAAACAATCACGTGTCTTACGTATTTAATTGAAAGCATTTTTATGGTCACAATGGTCACATGGTGTACATACACCTACTTTGCCGAAAGCATGTTTTCCGAAAGTACGTGTAAAATAATTGAAACCTGTTTGTCGTCCTTTTTGGTTCCTTACCCCAACCTGTTCAGAGGTGCGCCTTTTTCACACCAATAGAAATTGTGAATTTTAAACCTGTCTTATTAGTTTTCATAAAAATACTCTGCCAATATATGGACACTTAAGCTCACACTAGGTACTATAGTGATGTATAGTGTACGTGTAAGCTAATATAACTAAAAACTGAAATACAGTCGAACCTCTATAACTCGAACCTGAAGGGACAACCAAAACAGTTCGAGTTATGGAGAGTTCGCGTTATAGAAACTCGAGTTACATAGGTTAAAATACATGTAAAAAATGCAGGGACCGCTTAAAAGGTTCGAGTTATAGAGGGGTTCGAGTTAGAGAGGTTCGACTGTATATATTTTTATACGACTGTCTTGGAAAAGAAGGTTTTGCGCACGATCTGAAAATGGCATTTTGCGCACGCTGTGTGCAAAACGTTTTGCACACGCTTATGTCATTTTTGCGCACGCCTATGTCATTTCTGTATAAGGGTCTACCGTCATTGTGATTTTTGTTGTTGCCACCCATCAGTATAAGTTGGCTTAGTTCCGTAGCAACCGTCACTGCTCGTATGTTCTGTTGATTAGATACGTCAAAAAATTGTTGAATTTTTAAAGTTTTGTTGTAAAAATGTCGGAAATAAAAACAAATTAAATTAAAATTTGATTTTTCTTTCTTTATTAGCAGCCGTATAAAAAATATTGTAAAAAAACTCGTTTGAAAACCTCTTTGCACACTCCCTCGACTTGTACCAAACTGTCTCGATCGTGTGCAAAGAGTCGTTTTCAAACCTTGTTGTTTAAATAACTATTATTGAACTCCACGAAAAGTAATTGAGTCTGGAGTTAAACAAAATACATTTTAGTTTATGTTAAAAAAAGGGTAGGGGTAGATTTAAAAAATTAGAGTTTAGGTAAAAATATGGCGTGTGTGATATCAAACGAAATGTAATTGAGTCTGGAAATAAACAAAATACAATTTAGTTTTTAAAAAAAGGGTGTGGGTAGATTTGAAAAATTAGAGTTTATTTGAAAATATGTCGTGTGTGATATAAAACGAAAGGTAATTGAGTCTGGAGTTAAATAAAATACATTTTAGTTTTAAAAAAAGAGTGGGGGTAGATTTTTAGTCAAAACATGACTTGTGTGGTATCAAACTAAAGGTAAATGAGTATGGAGTTGAATAAAATATATTTCAGTTTGTAGTTATATTAGTCAGGTAGTATTTTGACAGATTTACATTACATACTAGTGTGAGGTTAGAGGCCCATATATTGGCAGAGTATTTTCAGTTGTTCTTCAATTGCTTTTGTAAGTGCTCATAATTCACAGCCCTATGTCACTACCGGTCTAATTATCGTAGGAGGAGCCTTAAGCAACAAAATATTTCGAGGACAAATTATTATAAATTTAAATTTATTGTGCCTCACAGGTAAAATAATTAACATGAAAATTTAATACACTATTTAATTATCCCGAAAATGACAAAATTTATTAACAATTGAATGCTGTGAAACGAAATAATACATGTTTTTGTTTTTGGGCGTTACGCGCGTTACGAAAACGCACCAGTAAACTCTATTTATCACATTAAATTGAGTTTTAGAGTTTTTCCCATAGGGTTACCATCTCGGTTTATTGCTAAAGGTGCTTCTTTATATATAAAAATATTACTAAAAGATTGTTCTTAAAATATTCTATAAACTTTAAAAAACAAGATAAAATAATAGTCATCTCACATACTGCTAAAGCCTAATATTTATTTTAAGGTGCATATTCATTTAGGGCAGAATTCAGATGCCTCGCTGCGAGGCCAAACGAACATACGTACGTGCCTTAAAGGCGTTGCCAACAGCAATCGATTGTGCGACGTATGGACCCGCGGCATGCCCAGCCATCCGATCGGAGCGGGTACTTCGAACGAATATCCACAGATTACCAAGCCACCCAGCCGACCTAACCGAGCTGTTTACTGTGCGAACATTCAGTTGAATATTATTCGTCTCAAGGCGCGTATTCACTTGAGTATGAATACAAACCAGGCATTCTTTGGTAATCCTAATTTAAAAAACTTACGGGCAAATCCTATCCAAATCAGTTTTGCTTGAAACAAAGTTCAATCCTGAATCCAATACTGACAAAGGTTTAGAACACTTCATCAATTCTTCATTGGAACAGCTCGGCCTCTCGTACGCCTTCACTTTGGTGGTGATAACTGCAAAAATAAAAAAATTTATCAAAACATAGAAAATAATTAGCATTAGGGACATTTTGGACCAGTTATAGGAGCTTAAGAACCATTATAGAAGCACAATCGACACGTCGCACTAATGTTGTTTGTCAAAAAGATAAGTTTTTCAAATTTTGTTAGGCAAATATTTATTTTTCTAATAAACCACTGACTATTCTAGGAGACACGCAGTGGTTTCTTAAGTAAAAAATGTCCTTAATAGTGGCGTAATACCCAGATAGAGTTGTGTTTATAGAACGAATCTGCCACACACATATACCACCTGTCCAAAAGTAATTCTTAAATGCTTCTCCTATTGAAGTGCGAGAAAGAAATCCGAAAAAATCCAATAAAGGTAGCCAAAATTTTCTTTTATTTCGTGACCCCGCCTTTTAAAGTGGCCTCTATTATACCTACCAAAAGTCGCCGAAATTGAGAATGGCTTGCATCGTCGCGCATCGCCTTTAAAAGGCTCCGCGCCGGACCTCGTGCAAAAATCGATACCAACTTCTCCCTAAAACGAGTGCTCTTGCAGCTGCGTGACTTATAGAAAGTCCCATTTGCTCGCTTTGCTGTTAGGGGCCGAACGGGGCGGAGCTCTGTATCTAATAGAATCTCTTAAAGGTGGGGTACACCTTTGACTTTTAAGAATCACTTTGAAACACACGGTATAATTTATAATACAGTGCATAATTGTAATTTAAAGGAAACTTGGCATTTGGCAATTGAAACTAATAATTACTCCCTGTATCGCGACCAAATATAGGACTGAACGAACCTGCGGAAACATGTTATTTGAACTTTGATATAATTTCTGCGAAACTACTTAGCAGTGTGGGAAAGTTAAAAACTGTTGGAGTTGTTAAGTACTTCTAAATATGGCACAAATTACTTGTCAAATGCAGTCTAACACGACATTTTGCTATATGTTTTTCCTGGAACTTTGAGGGTTACTTGTTTATAGCTAGGCGGGAGGTCTCTGAATGACAGATTTTTATGTATGAACCGTTTGAGGTTTTTCTAGATTATTTTGTTAATAAATCTTGGGTATATGAACCCTCCACCGCACAATCTGTAGGAAAAAATGTTTTTCGCGGGTACGCTTTTTAGGATTTTGTAAACGGCAATGTGATAAGAAATGTCTAAACTGTCTACAATGCATTAAACTCTCTAAACTAAATGTTTCAAAGCGATTTACATTAAGTATAAAACCAAGGAGTTTTTTAAGCAAAAGTGTAAAAATAAGTGTTCTAACTATTTTGGAGGAGAGAAATATAAGTAAGCATTTTACATTAATACATTTTTTTTATAAACAACTTAAACATTTATTGCGGGCTAATTTTTTATAGGCTGAATTTTCCATATAATTTTCTTTTGAGCACTGTTTAATTAGGATTTTAAAAAAAGCTCCCAAAAGTACTTTTTAATTTTTTTTATATAATTTTACTTTTTAAAAATGTGGAGTAGTTGCACCGCAGATGACCGCGAGTATTAAAAAAATATATTTTTTAGGCGAACCGTAGATGCTTAAAAACATTAATGCGTTTTATTTGGAGGAGAGCCCAAGCAATCTGGAAGAAGAAATTTAATAGCTTCAGTAGCGGATCCAGGGAAGAAGGGGCAGAGGGGTTTGCCCCCCCCTTCTTGACACAAAGCCCATAGTTTTTAGTTGTAGTATCAAAATAGCTAGATAAACCGCAATTTCTTATAAAATTATAATTTTTAAAATTTTCACAAAAGTAACATTATTTTCCAAAAAAAAGGCAGCAAAAACCAAACCAATTTTTTTTGCCGTCTTGGTGCCTGGATACATAAATAAACATCTTTAACTGCCTACTGAAGACTCATTTAAAAAATTCCTTAATAGTTTGTTTTTTGTTTGTTCTTCTTCGTCAAAATTTAACTATTCATTGTGCAATATACCTCTGGTCGCTCCTAATCAACCATTCCATGAAATTTTCATTTAGAAATAGTTCTTTTGCAGATTAGTAGAATCAAACAATAATAGTAGGTAGCCAGGAAGAGGTGGACGTGACTTTTAGTTTTCCTCTTTAAATTAAAAAATGTGTCATCGTCATCTCTTACTTTAAGGGACCTATCAGTAAATTATTAGTCTAGGCGAATTGCAAATCAATAATTTTTATTTTTTTTATGAGTCAATTACTGAAAATCATTCTTAATTTTTTTGCGAAAGCTAGAAGAACTAGTTACTTTTTTTTAGATACTTTAATCAGTAAAAATAGTTTTCTATAATAATTATAAAAAAAATTTGACTACTTAAATCCTACAAAAGTGATTGTTTTTTTATATAGATAAAGGTTTATTGTTTGTTTGGATTGACTTTGACAAAGTGATACTATTACCCTTTACATTAACTCCATTCCTTGTCGACTTAAAAAAAAGTACAAAAATAGATGCATAAAAGACTGTAAAAATAAATGGATCCATGACGGATCTGATGCCTTCCTAGCCCATTACCACAATACAAGTAAACTCCATGCTATATCAACCTTGAAAACAGTTTTTTGTAAATAAGTCGGTATCGAAAGTTTCTACAAAGTTTTTGGTTATAACACAATTTATTGAGCAAAATGTGCTTTACAAGATTAAGAAGCCTAGCCCATTACCACAATACAAGTAAACTCCATGCTATATCAACCTTGAAAACAGTTTTTTGTAAATAAGTCGGTATCGAAAGTTTCTACTAAGTTTTTGGTTATAACACAATTTATTGAGCAAAATGTGCTTTACAAGATTAAGAAAACCTCATATTGATGCGACGCCTCGTTAAAAAATTATAATTTAAAAAAATTTTAACTGTCAAAAAACTGTGATTTAATTTAAGAATTTTGACCAAAATCTAATCAGCTCGTTACAGTGTCCACTATTTTACCTGAAATCGGTTCAGCGGTTTAGCAGCTATCGTGTTACGGACGATATTGCTAAGATAGGTCAAAATGTACCCAAATAACACATTTTCGGGGTTATCTCGAAAAAATATTGTCGTTTTTTAATTCCGTTTTGCCTTCAAAATAGGTATGAAGGTGAAGGGAATTATTAATTGATTGATTTATATACAATACAAGACCGCTTAAAATGTTTTTTTTTATATATTTCCTTGGTATTATTATTATTATTATTATTAAAGCTTTTATTGTCGGAAAATGTATAAATTTTACAAAAGTATACCAGTATATAACCTAAGATACTAAATTCTTACGACAAAAGTCAGAGTTCGCACTATCTACTCTTTAGGAGAATGGATAGCAGCGTTCGTCCACTTAAGCTATAAAATTTTATTTTTCATGAGTGATTTTAGACAATTGGCTCGTGGAAAAGCTTCACGACAACCCTGTCAAAAAGTCATGGAAAATGCGGCGGAAAATTGTTTTTCGTGTTGGCTTGCAACTCATCGGTAATTGGTAAAATTATTTAAAGAGTTTGGGCTCTTGTGAGAATTCAAACCCCCCGTACTTCTAAAAATGTATGCTTGCAAAACACACAACTAACTTCAGTTCTTAGGAAGGGATAATGACCCCATGTAACATACAAAGTGGTTTTGTGTTAACGGCTTTTTCTGGTTTGTCCTACGTTTTTGAAAAAACCCTCGTAAGTACCCATACCAACCTGGATCCTTAACCCAATATGCATGGATAAATGCGATACCCACCACTACCAAACATACACCCTCTTCATTTGTTCAGCGAAATCCGCAGAAATTTCGGAAAAAAACACCAGTTTTAAAAAATCATCGCTTGCGGCGCTGAAATTTGATAATTTTGCTTTATTTTTATTACAATGACTTAAATTAGGCCCGGATTTGGGGTTAAACGGTATAGTAACCCCATCTCTAGAAAAAGTGTTTGCATAGTTAAGTGATAAAATCTAAAGCATTTTTTTTCGTCGACCGTTAACCCCTCTCCCTGGGTTTTGACTCAGTACTCAGAGCCAATAAATAATAATAAGAAAACCATGGGCAATTTGAATTATTGTAATACCCCTTTGCTTTGACTATACCCACCCTCTCCAAATCCCCAATCCCACTTCAGATTTTGAGGTTGTTTTGGGGTTAATGTAGTTTCGCAAAACTAAGGATGTATAATTTCAAAACGGGGATTTCAGCAGGTTTCTGGCGCACGCGATAGACCTCAAATTACCAGACACCGCAGTGGTGTAGAAATATACCGTACATACGCGGCCAGTCCCAAACCTAACCTATTTTTATTAAATTAATTTTGCAGATTTATTGTGGACACCATGAAGAGTGTTTAATGACATCAATAAACCACTCTTCACTTTATTAACAAATTATAAAGAAAACTACAAGTATTACCATCGGAATGGCACTCCCTGACTTCTCTCGGACATTTTTCCACAAACAGCATATATTTTACGTGAACTATTTCCCATTTTTCACAGAAAAAACATAATTTTACACGACAAACGCAAGACACCGCAAATTGTAAATAAACAACAAATATGGCGTCTAGCCGCGGAGCAGCTATGTGACAACACACACGCATGCGCATTTGAAAGTTCGCGTCTGCAAATTTAAAATTGCCATTGTTTCCAAAGCAAGCTATGAGATGATTGTTTGAACATGTATTTATGCTATAACGTATTTGGGTTTAATTTAAATCTTAGTTTTTGAAGATCTGTACTACCTAATCTAGTTAATTCTTAGGACCTACGACAAAAAATACACCTTTTCCTTTTTCTTTCATAGCTAGATTTAAGACCAAACACTGAAGTTCGGTTCGGTTCGGTTTTTCACAAAATTCTTTCATACATGGCCACATTAATGTTTATGGAAAAATAAAATATTTAATAATGGTACGCCACTGTCTACAATATCGACCAAATAATTATCTTTTTTTTTTGATTTACCACTTGTGTCGGTGATCGGTCAAATCATATGTAATTAAAAATGTATTATCGCTTTTTATTTCGGTTGGATATTGCTGTAAAAATCACGAAACATCGCTAAATAAACAGAATTTATAAAAATTCTGAAAAAAAAAATATACATTTTGTTTGTTGTGCAAACTTTTTTTAATCTACTCATTCACTGACATAAATGACCGTTTGACAACGATGACATTTAAGAGGACGTATACATCAAACTGCTCCGCAAACGCGCCGTATGTGCGCCGCGCGTGCGCTGTTCACACCCCCGCGCGCAAACACTGATTCATCCTGTTTTCGTGTTTTCAAATTGCACGCGCTCCTCTTGTAATCCGTTTGCCGAAAACCAGCTTTCTTTGGCTCCTCTTTGTGTGGTCGCAGATTCTTTGGGGCGGCATCGGCAGTTTGTTGTCGAGTTTTCATTTCAATCCGTGGATCGTAGAAAGTTCGTTGAAAATAATTTTTATAGAGATTGTGTAAGACATATTTCGATTAGTTGTATATACAGCCTTTAAAGCCTTTCTCATTAAATATTTTCCTAAAAGGTGTTCCCATTGACGTGCTCGAAAATGACAATGGGTGTTCCATAAAACTTTTGTAAAGGTAAAGATTTATTTCTATTAGCGCTAATGGGATAAAAAAGGCTGCGGCCTTATGGATTCTCGAAAGACGTTGTATTCTGCAGACCGCTGTGTATATGAATAAGAAGGAGTACTCCCTCAAAATCGAGTGAAAGTCAAACTGCGCATGCGATCTCATTTGATTTCCGCATCTCTATTGGTCCTGCCGTGGGGAGATGCTCATTCTCACTCTCACCTATTTAAAAAATTCATACGCTGGCGTTGTAAGAATGAGAGAGACAAAACAAGGAGGCATCGCGTGTTTTGTTCGCGTCCGCATTCTGTCTCCGTCCTTTACACACAAATATTCGTGTGTCACATGCATTCGTGTGCGTTGCTTGGTTAAAATTAATTTTGCCCACTACAGAGAAAGATGGAATTTGCAAATTAACAAATTTGTGAAAAAATCCACTTTAACTAGCAAGGGCTTAGTTTTTCCAGAAAGCAATGTTTTATCGAATATTTATAACAAATAAAAAAAAATTACTTTGTGCTTAGGTTGAATTTGGGCGCAAAATATAAAATACTTTAGATTAAGTGGTAACAAAAAAATGCATTTTGGTTTTTTTTGCTTTTTACCTTTTTCCATATTTGGGCAGAATCATCTCGATCTTATAATAGCTATAATACATTAGTTTGATTTTTTAAGGGCTTTAATTTTTTTAGCTTATTTTATTTTAATGTTTAATGTGAGGGATTTTATTTTGGAAATTTTTAACTTGTAGTCTAGTACCTATGTGTGTGCAGTAAGCATAGAAGTGGCAAAACAACGGCATGGGCGCACCCAGGGGGGGGTTCGGGGCCCGGGCTTAGATTTTTTTACATATTTTCCACATATTTCATGAAAAAATACAAAAAATAGCTTAAAATTCGACATCATGAGGTTTTGCCCCCCTCCCCCAAGAGGCCTCGACCCCCCCCCCCCCAAGGCATATTCGTGGGTGCGTCACTGACAACAGCAATTTTTGCCCACCCTACTTGATTAGCATTGCACGCCACTGGTGGAGGCCTAGGCTGTCGCACCGCAGCACCCCTAGCCAGGACGCCACTGGAACGACATGACGTTTGCAAAGTAAGCATTGTTCATACATACTTTACAGCGTTGTTTATATATAAAATTTATAAAAACATTTCGATTTGCGGAAATGCAAATAAAAATTATTTATTTTTGATTTATAACATTTTGTTTGTTAAAATAGATTTATTTTTAATCAGAATGAAAGAAAATCAAAATTTATTTGTAAATTATTGCTAATGAAAACATAAAATTTAATAATATTTTGAATGCACGCTTTTTAGAAAAAACCGGCACAATGGGGTTTTCTACAAATTTCCAGATATGTAAGAATTTTAATCTAGACAAAAAAAATTATTGTGTGTGCTTAAGACTACATGGCAGAAGTGTAAACTTCAACAACGCGAAATTAATAATACTGGCCCATAACATATTCTGCAAAGCGGACCGAACCGAACTCTTCTGTGTACTGGCCTTCATCTGCATCATCATATCGCTCGCTGAATGTTTCTCACAGTTAGTCGATTCGAGCCGATTTCACCCGAATGAGCGTTACATAGCCGAGCCTGACGGCTCAGTTCAATTCACTACCCACAAAAACTGCTAAACGCGCCTAAAGAAGTTTACACTTTAAAAATTTTTGGCTATATCTAAAAATGTCGACTTATATTTTATCGAATTTATTACCTTTCTATATCTCGGCATATTTCCTTTTTTGACGCTTGTCACTTGTTTTAATCTAATGAAATTTTAATTTATTGTTATAAAGGAGGGGCAGAAAGAAGTATTTAAGCCAAATATAGACCAGAAATCCGATTACCATAGACAAAAAACAGCATAATAACGTCAAGTGTAAAAAAGCCCCGACGCTTCAGTTTTTTGATCCAGAGAGCCTGCATCACGGCTTTAAATCATTTTTTAAGCCTATTTTACTTCAACAAGGGAAAATTTACTGTTTATACTGGTGGAACTAAGGGGATGTTTGCCAGCCGTGCTCGTTTGTACAATGAGTTGACATGGAATTACTCTGTTTAATGCCGGTCGACTGATTTACGGCCGCTCAAAATGCGGGGATTTAAAATGTTTTGTTGGTTTTTTTTTCAGTTTATTCGGAATCTTCGCAATGATTTTTACGGTAAACTCTCGGTCAGTCGGTCGCTACACCAGAAAATTTGTGTGAGCCACGAGTGCGTGTTGTCTCATCTACATACAGCATGGTTAAAAGCTATAGGATTCATGGACTGCTTTCTGTGCTTAATGTGTGTAAGAGAGAAGTAATAGAGAGAAAAATATATTTATGACGGTAGCTTGAAATATTTTTCGCTGTTTTAGACTCGTATTCGGGCAGGTAGTAACCTAACCTCTTCACGAAGTTTTTCGTCATTCCGTCATGTGCAGCGAAACAGGTAAGAAGTGGGTATTGGTTTTTCGCGCAAATTCTCGCTTAAGCCATGCGGCGTATTACGTTTAGCGTTGAGGAAAAAGTACAGATGATTTAATGGTATTTCGGGGAAAATAAATGTCAAGATGTGGCAAATTTATTTGTTGTCACGTTTGAGGGAAGGGATATTCCAAGCCGTAGCACTGTCCAAAAAATAAAAACCCAGTTTCAACGAACAGGGTGTGTCAATTTTTGCCACAAATGTAGTGGTGCAAAACTATGATTTGTGCCGCAGCAGAAGCTTTGCCTCCCTGTACCAGTAACGCAATTGCCAATGATTTTTTACTCTTAACCATCCGAAACATTTTTAAACATGGTTACCGGAGTTTTAAAGTAAACCATGATAGAAAAAGCGAATCAGGATGAAAAATTTATTAAAAATGTTTGTTCTACAGAAAGTTCATTTTCAATTCATGGCCGTCACAATCATTTCGTTGTTCGTTACTGGTCACGAAAAAATAAACATTTGCATACTGCAGAACGGACCCAGTACCCTCAAAAACTTAATGTCTAGACTGTCATTTTGGGATTTGCAAGACCATATTATTCCTGCGATTCGACAGGTGCAAAGTGTTGATTTTAACCAAATTTGGTTAATGCAAGATGGTTGCCCAGCTCATGACACTTTGCCTGTGAGAGTGTTTTTAAAAGAAGGGCAAGGTACTATCAGCTGGCCTCCAAGATCGCCAGATTTGGCAACCAATGATTTTTTATGAGGCTTTGCAAAAAGCCAAATTTTTTCGCATGGCCATTTAAGAGCTACAGTTTGGATGAACTTCGGACAAAAATAATCCACTTTATAATCAGTGACACCTGAAATGCTAAGAATGTCTAAACTCAATTTTATAACAGACTCGGATATTGTTTAGCACAGAGCGGTGGTATTTTTGAGAATTTAATTCGTTAGATACTTTTTAAATCAATATGAAAAAATTTGTTTTTAAAACAGACCCCTCTCTTATTTGTTTTGGTGTTGAAGCTAGTTTAGTCTGTGGTAGACACTGAGTTAAATATTATAAAAAACAAAAGGCTGGAAAAAAGGATTATACGTTTCGTAAATATCATCTAAATTTCTGATATTTTATATACAACGTCCCTCGATCGATTTTCTTTACGAACTGGAAGAAAAGATCGCCGCGCAAAGGGAAAAAATCGGTGTCAGAAATTGCCTCATTCTACTTTACTGGAGCGCACAGAGGATAGCTATTGGCTGTGGGTCTGGCTATCCTGAAACAATGGGCCACGTGTAAACTTCTATCGTTTTGTCATACATACTATTTTAATTTATTCCAAAAATTGTTTTTAACAACCTTAATAGTCTAATTAAGCCCGTGTGTTTATATCATTTTTATAAAATAAATTTGACCACGCTTCTTTAGCACTTTTAGCATTTGCAATACGAATATGGCCATGCGCTTTTACATTCAAACAAATAATAATATATAAAGCTCTCTGATCGTTTTTGATATCTACTTGGTTTTCAGAACTTGTACCTATACAGTCCCAGAAATCCATTCCTATCAAAACCATTCTAAGAATAAACTTCAATGAATTACAATTGTTTGTTTATTACTAGGAGTTCTTTATCCATCAGACATCAATCTAGTATAGTTTTTGCAAAGTCAGTTGAACAAAGGTTAAAGCCGACCATCGGCATATCCTTTAAAGAAAATGACATGGGCGGCGGTAGATTTACTCATGAAAATTATTTTATTTAATTACGGCGTAAACTAAAGAAATAAAAATAGATAATAAAACTTTCTATTCCTACACCTACAGAAACGACACTGATTTATTTTCTAACTCTGCATACTGCCGACTAAAAGGGTCCCGAAAAGCACATCCGAAAGCAATTAAAAGCGCATCTCAAAAAATTTGCAGATTAGATGCCGTCTATCCACCTGTGCCGGGTCGGTGAGAAAACAAAATACTTTGTGCTCGGCCCGCAAAAAGCACCGCCTTTTCTGTCGGTAGGGTTGAAATTATACCAGGAAGATTTTATATGAATTTGAATAACTTTTGAAGGGCAGATTGAAGCAAAATTTCATTAAATAGATAGAACCCCGTACTAGGAGCATTTCAGGTGACTTTGCAAAAACTATACCTAATAGTTGCTGTAGTTCTTGCCTCTTCCGCAGACTACATCAAAACTGATCGAAAAAAAACTGCTTCAACTAAAAAACTTTTTTACTCACAGGAACTTCTAAGTTTCTAAAATACTTAGCAAACGTTTCTGGTTCGGTAATTATACAAACCCCTTCCTGAGTACCATTCTTCTATACTGTCAAAGCGCATCATAGTCTTTGGTAGTGAAAATGTGCCTTAACTCAGGGGCGGATTTAGGAACTTTATTTGGGCGGGGAAATTTCATACTAAATATTGCATAAAAATATTTTGCACAGTGACCAGGTGGTGTATTCTGCGTGTAAAAATTAAATATAGTTTGAGATTTGGGGGGAGGGATTTCCCCTTTTTTCCCTCCCGTAGATCCGCGCCTGCTTAACTCCTCGAATAGTAAAATAATACTCCTTACAAAACTTGGTGACCTTAATTGTTACATTAAACAATGCCAACCCTAATCTAATATTTTCTTTGTTGTGTACTGTTCAAACAAACATTGAAAATAGGAGTTTTCGCCACCTGTGTACATGATCCGAGTCGAATTGGCTAACGAGGGAATTAGTAAACTTTGAAGTTTTGATACGATTAACGCAAACTACTTTTGGTGAAGGTGGATAATTAATTGTAATTGGAATAGATCGGATCGAATCCAGTTTAATACTTTTTTAATTGCTGAAGTTATGGTCAATCTGGTTAAATTTTTAACAACTTTTAAAAATTGGCCGCTTGTTTTTTTCTTTGCGTATCCAGTGTTTAACTGCTAGAATCATATCGGTTATTGCAACCTTTTTTTTTTTTTTTTTTGTTACGGGTATGCGCACTCGCAAGGAGATCCCTATCACGCTCGAGAAGCGGCAAGTGCGCGGAAATGTTGGTGCGTGTTGGTTTTGAAACGGTTCAGGTTGTAACCTGCAGGGAAAACTGTCGCAGGGAGTTTATTCCACAGCGATGCTGTTCTCCAGAAATATGAATTCTGATATAATGAGGTTCTTGGTGCCTCTATTTTGACAATAAATTGATGGTTACCGTCTGTTTGACGTGTTCGCCTAGTAGGTGCTACTCCCGGGGGGATCATACGTGCCAACTCTTCAGAGCATTTTCCGTGATAATACCTGTAGAAGAGAGATAGATCGCCCACAGTTCTTCGATGTTCGAGACTATCCAAGCTACGGGTAAGTGCGGGGTCATTGATCAGCTTGATAGCTCGTTTTTGCACGGTGTTCAAAAGCATTAAGGTATGTTTGGGTGCCGCACTCCATATATGTGAGCAGTACTCCATAGTTGGTCGAATCTGGGCTTTGTAGAGTATCAGCAGTTGGCTTGGTGTATACAGATGTCTTGTACGAAATAGCACCCCAAGCTTTTGGGACGCCCTTTTAGCTATATCTGCCACGTGACTGTGCCAAGACATGTTGGTCTCTGCAGTGACTCCTAAGATGTTCAACTGGCTCTGCAATGCGACAGCACTTCCAGATAGCATGATATTTGGCTCACCGGTGCTGGTCTTTTTCGAAAACAGGGCTGCTTGGGTTTTCTGCGCGTTGAACTGTACAAGGTTTTTGTTGCCCCAGTCCTCTATTATCTCCAAGTCGTTATTTATCTGTGATATTTCAGTTAGTCTAAGGTAATGGAATTCACGTGCGGAGAGACATGTGGGTGGTATGACTGAGGAGACTACATTGCCATCATCTGCAAAGCAATAAAGTGGATTTACTGTTTTATCTATGAGGTCATTTATGTAAATCAGAAAAAGTGTTGGCGAAAGGATTGCTCCCTGTGGCACACCAGCATTTATTTGGTAAGAGTTGGAGTTCCGGCCATCCAGTGCAACATAAATGGATCTATCCTTAAGGTAACTTTCAAACCAAGTGCAAAGTCTCGGCGACAATCCCGTTGCTTTGAGCTTGTTGAGCAGATTTTCATGCCAGACTTTATCGAATGCTTTAGATATATCTAAGGCAATTGTTCTTGTTTCACCTCGCAACTCAATCGCTTTTTGCCATAAGTGAGTGACGTATGTAAGTAAATCGCCAGTTGACCTATATTTTCGAAATCCGTATTGCTTGTCGTTGATAATTTTGTACTTTTCCAAGTACTTGGTTAGGTGATTGTTCACAACTCTTTCCATTACTTTTGATATCACCGGAAGTAGAGCAATTGGTCTATAGTTTAACGGATCTGTCTTTTTTCCTTTCTTTGGAATGGGTTGTACTGCGGCAGACTTCCATGATGATGGATATACTCCTTGCCTATAAGATAAATTGAATAATTTGGCGAAAGTTGGGGTGAGTTCGCTAGCACAATTTTTGAGTACTATCACGGGAATGCCATCTGGACCCATTGCTTTGTTTGTATCCAACTTTTTAAGGGATTTTCGTATTTCTGTGACAAAAGGGTACCTCTGGCATACTGTGGAAAACCCTTTCAATGAACGGTGGAGTTTTTCCATTTGGCACTGTTAGGTTTGAGTTGGAGGAAAAGATTTTGGCCAGCATATTGGCTTTTTCCTCTGATGTTGTGGCTAAGTGAGTATTTTTATCTGTAAGTGGTGGTATGGATGACTTGGTGAAGTTTGATCCAACGGCTTTTGCAAGAGACCAAAAGGACCTAGAACTACTTGGACAATTCAGCAACCTGTTTTTTATTCTTTGATTGTATGTTTCTTTGGCGGCGTCAATAGTAATTTTGCAACTATTTCTGGCTTCTATAAATTCTGTGTGGTTTTGAGTGGTTTGTTGTCGTTTCCAAAGGTTATATGCTCTGTGTTTTTTCTGTACAGCCGTTTGACACTGGCTGTTGAACCAAGGTTTTGCATTAGCTCTGCGTTTTATTGTATGTGGGATATATGCATCCATTCCAGATAAGATTACTTTTGTTATTTCATTACAGCAAATAGTGGGATCAGCTGTTTTAAAGCAAACCTCTTGCCATGGAAAATCCAGGTAAAACTGTTTAAGGTCATTCCATTTTGCCGATTTATAGTGCCACATTTTACGAGGAAGTGATTGTTGGCTTGGCGGTATGAACATTTCGCACTTTGTTCTTATAAGTTTATGATCGGATGAACCAAGTGGGGGATCTACTTGAATTGTGTACAAGTCAGGATTTGTAGTTAGGAACAAGTCTAAAAGCGCTGCAAATTCACCCCTTTCTGAGATACGGGTAGGTTCATCGACAAGCTGCGTTAGACCACAACTTATGGCAAAAGCTTCTGCTTCCCTGCCTTCATTATCTGTTTTGTTGTGGTGTTTTAGCCAGAGTATATTGTGGACGTTGAAATCGCCTAAAAAAACAATTTCCGCATGTGGATAGTTAGACTGTATACTATCACAGTTTTCGGATAATGTCGCAAAAAAGTTTTGATACTCGGTGTTATTTGGCGGTCGGTAGAGGCAGCAAATGAACTTAGTCGATGACTTTGAGGTGAATTTCAGCCATATGATATCGAGGTTCGCTGGTTCTAGCTTCTCCTCTCGATGACATGAAAGGTCATTTTTAATGTACACACAGATCCCAAAATTATGTCGAAATCGGTGGTGTAGGTCATAGCCGGGATAAAGATAGTTCACACTAGGTGTTGCAGAACTGATTTTAGTTTCAGTGAGAACAAGGATGTCAGGTCTTTGTTCTTCAAGATGTTGGTGAACTGAATTCATGTTGGTACTTAATCCTCTTATATTGCTAAAATCAATTCTGAGTTGAGTTTTTGGTCTTCTTTTAATATCTTTGCATGAAGGACCCCCAGGATCACCCGACGCCCGGAGATCCGAGTGGTCGGGTATTTTACCTCCGGAATATTTTGATCCTGGAGGCGCCATCATGCTATTTGTTACTCATTGTTGGAACCGGACTGCCAGCGCAGTAGCGGAACGTGGTGATACCACTTAGCGCTACTCACTTCTGGCATGGTGGTATCTCACCGGTCGACGCCCAATGAGTAAAAAGCGTCTACCACCTACGAAACCTTAGCAACCAAGAACACCCAAAATTAACTAAGGGCTGGTTTCTCAATCAAGATAACCTTGGGTCAACACTAACCCGCGATTTTAAGAGGTTAATGAGTCGACCCTTGGCTTAGGTTTCCTCATAAATCAACTAGCCTACTTAACCCAGAGTAGTAAAAATTACCAGGTTCTCGTCTCGAAAAAAGACGCAAAAAGATCAAATGCTTTGGCCAATGGCAAGCTTTAAATCAGCTTCGAGCCGCAAGCATCTCCTACAAATCGACCGAGAAACGTTCAGTCGGTATGATGCAGAAGAACAGATTTCACTTTAAACGCTAAAATTCACTAACTCTGAAGAGCGGGCGACTATGCCATTGGGCAAGACATGTCATTTCGCACAACACGCGACCGCTCAGACTTTGCTATTGGTCAAAGCGTGTGATGTGTGGTCACATCGTTCAAGACCCAGAATAGAGAACCTGCCACATTTAACAGTCGTCATCGAAATGGTGTGCGATGCACATGCACACAAAAACATTAGTTGACCTTGTACACCGAGAATACATGCACGGTAAAAAATTTTGTCTCCAATGTAAACACGTTCTTTTTTTCGATAAATTGTTTTACCTTAAAACAATTTGTTTTGAATTAAAATATTTCCTTTTAGTTGAGCGCAACGGTTAGTCTTGAAATGAGACTTTATTTTTCTTCTTTAATTGTTTTGTTTCAGTATACTTCATTTTGTCACAAAGCACATTGTCTTCATGTAATTTTGCTTCCAGAGAAAACGGTGCCTTAGATTAATTCAGTTCCAATTTATAATAAAACAATTTCTGTTTCACATTAAAATAAAGAGGCAAGACATTTTTGGTGCTATATCAAGAAAATATTCTCTTGGTGAATAGGAAAGCACAAATTTTACTTCACAGCAATTTGCTTTGATCTAAGACAATTTTTTTTACCGTGTGCAAGTGTAGTCCAGGAGCCGACAGCCGAAGAGCCAGCAAAAATTTTCTAAAGTCAACCGACGACTGTTGCGCTGAAAAGTAAAGAAGTCTATCGTCTAGAACCAAGTTCTGCTGGGGCTATAGCTATGTTAGATAGATGCAAACCTTACATATAGTAGAGGTGTAACGGGCGTAGGTCCGCTGTGTATACTTGCTACGCAATATAAAGATCCCTGCCCTCGACAAGGAGTTGTCATGCAAAATTTAGATCTCTAAAGAGGTCCAAAACTTATATCCTAAGTGGCACGTGCATGAGTTTGTTATATGGTCAACTCCTAACCGTCACTAGAATGCGAGTTAGTTTAACCCAGGGATAACCCGCCATTGAAATACCAGCCCTAAATCGACCATAGCAATGCTTTTAATTGTAGGAGGAAAGAAAAACATTGTTTTCCTTGTGCTACCTTTTTTTCGTAAGCAGAACTGTAGAGTTCCTTAATGAAGATATTGAGGCAAATTCGTGTTTGATAAGAAATCGTAAATTTATAATGTAAAAGCCGCAGTTGGATAAAATACCCAGCCATCAGTTTTAAGAAGCCCCAGGCATCAGAAAACGGTCTCCATCAAAAAATAATTTCTATTTTTCACGGCCCTGTAGAAAAGGGAAAGTTTTCCCAAAATGCTAATATCTATCCACGAACGCCTTCACGACGATAAAGGAATAAAAGTGTTCCGTCACGGAATAAAAACAATGGTGAGATACTAGTATCTAGCTTCAAATTAATACAAGATATTTTAGAAAGTTTTTTCGAAGGCTACCTTAAAAACCGACGCCTATTTAAGCATATCTATCTAGCTTAGTAGCGAAAATGTAGGACATGAGATTATTGTGACATAACATTCATAGATAAAAAGGGAACCTTTGAGTTAGAAACACAGAAATGTTTGAAAAAGAACAATGAAACTGACGAGATGCGCGAGTTTTAAAGCAAATTGGGAGATATACGGTCAGCTTATTAAGTAGAGAGAACTGGAGAAAGATTTAGAGGCATTATCATCAAGAGTCCTGTCTGCTCTATATACGGATTCAGAGTTACGAAAAATAATGTTGAAAAACATCGAGAGTCAATAAGCTACTTACTCCCTTGTAGATTAGGAAACGATTTTTTTTAATGGAAGAAGCTATAAAAGTTTCAATTGAAAAAGGAAAGGTAATAGAAGGAAGAAATCCAGTATTTACATGTTCAGATAGTCAAGCGAGAACAAAAACTTTCTTTATGATCGTCACTAGACCTATTTTATTCGTTCCAGGAAATTCCAGTGAACAAGAAGGCCGATAAGCTGGCCAGGTACCCTTGCTAGTACTGAGTTGAAGGCAAACAGCTTAAAGGGTGGACACATAAGAAAACTACAAGAAGCATGGACTAAAGAGACTCTCAGTAAAGTTAAAGGACTTGCAAATGGATAAGAAAAATTGGAAATGTTTTATGTGTGGAGCAATATATAACCGATTCAAGAAAAGAAGAACATTTAAAGGTGAAGAAAATAGAGGTTGACAACCGAATAAGCTATTCCTCATTCCACAGACGGTGAAGTTTGCAATTTGCTTTAAGCTTACTATTGAAATACTCTGCCAATATATGGGCCCCTAAGCTCACACTAGGTACTATAATTATAGTGTACCTGTGAGCTAATATAACTAAAAACTGAAATATATTTTATTCAACTCCACACTAAATTACCTTTCGTTTGATATCACACACGCCATATTTTCACTTAAACTCTCATTTTTTAAATATACCCCCACCTTTTTTTAAAATAAAATTAAAATGTATTTTGTTTAACTCCAGACCCAATTACCTTTCGTTTGATATCACACATGCCATATTTTCACATAAATTCTAATTTTTGAAATCTCCACCCTTTTATTTGGTTTGTGTTCGGTGGATTTTGTTCAGTTTTAAATGGGACCATCTCGATCCAAGACCCAGCCTAGGTACCAAATTTCATTAAAATCGGCCAAGCGGTTTTTGAGTTATGCGCGTTGGTCTTTACAGACATACAGACAGACAGGCAGACAGACGGCGCAACAAAAAAGTTTCAAAATCATCTGAAACGCAAAGATATATAAAAATTTTTGAAATCGGAGCAACTTTTTTTTTCTCGAAAAAATTAGGATCACCATAGCTCACACTACTATAGTATAGTATATGTGTCAGCTAAAATCATCACAGTTTGAAGCATTAACATTTTTTGCGAAATTTTGGTCCAAATTTAATTTAAACTACGATCGAGTTATCTGCCAGTATCTGCACAAGTTGGGCAATCTGTGGAGAAAGAGGACGGTTACAAATGGCACCCTTAAGGGACTTCTTTAGTGAGCCGAACGATAGGCAAAACCTCGAAATCCTCAAAACGTTTGTGTACGTGATAAAGGCAAATTGTCCGAGAATCTGGTTTTACTTTGATATTTCCCAGCCATACTGTCGATAGCCTGGAGCTTTCGGAAAAGGAAAGCCGTAACCTCCCTCAAAATATTATTAGATATTATTAATATGGATTATTATTATTAAAACCGTTAAATATACTTACTAACCGAAACGTCATGTTTAAAACATAGATATATAAAAATAATTAGATGGCGCTTCGACTACTGCGGAACCGTCAATAGGGGTGACGAAACCTTGGACGCCATTTTTTCAGAGATTTTAAGTACAAGCGGTTACCCGTAGAGGTGAAAAGGACACTGGATCACGAAAACTGCGTGGCGTGCCTTTGGAACGCCGTGACCTTACAACTCTGGTATAAGCCACCACCCCTAGATGTCGCCGTACATAATAAACAGTAGTTGCGTTCGGTATTTACGTCGGATTAATCTTTTTGATCGAAATCGTTCGTTAATTCCATCTAGATCTAGGGGATGTAGATTTGAATCGTTCGGTAATTCTGCTCAGACTAGTCGGACGTAAATCTGGTTGCTCCGTACATTTTGATCGACGAAACAGATTAATCTGAGATTCTGACGTATGTTGTGTATTTGTTATGTTTACAAAAATAATTTTTTTATGTAAAAAGATTGAAATCGAATGATTTGATGTTGAAGACAACAAATTATATACATTTCCGACATCACAGGAAAATTTTGTCAAAATTATAGCTGGGCGTGAGTTGCAATATGTACATAATATTTTTGGTTATATTTAAGGTTATAACTATTTATAAACATTTATTCGATTTGATCTAGATCGTTCGATAATTCCAATTTGCTCAGACTAATCTGTAATCACGTGACCAAAAATCCGTCACGTCTGAGATGCAAATACCGAACGGAGCTAGTGACGTTCTGTCAAATATATTTAATAGAGATCAGTGATAATATAATGCTTTATTACAAGTTTATAGTTCAATACCGTCGGCTTTCAAATAGTGCCTCAAAAGTTGAAGTGAGAAAATTGCAGATTTTAATTTCGTACCATTTTCACCTATTAGGTAAACTCTTTGATTATACATATAACTAAAAGTCGTGTAAACATTGGTAAACTATAAAGGTACTCAGGTTGATTAAACATACAGTTCATTTTATAATTTTTGAGAACTTTTTGACAATTATCAGCTGGTTACCATAACAATAACATAGACCAACGAAAAAAAATTATCTCAAAAATTATGAAATGAAATGTAGGTCAAATACACGATGTATTTCTTAGCATATTGGATTTTTTTCAGTGTATATAGAATCTATAGCTTTTATTTAGGAACTTCTTATGGAAATTCTACTTTTCAATAATATCCAAGTAATAAAAACCTTGTCATAAATGCATGCAAAGAAAAATTGCACCTTTTTACGATTGGGAAAATCACCGGCTTGCATGGGGGTGCAATCACGACATTCTCGGGCTGGTTGCTGAGCTCGTAAGCTTGCCAAAGAGTCATTTGCGATACACATTTACAACCGTACCTACACTCATATAAATGCTAATTTACCAGGTCAAATTAGGCCTTGAAATGGTGCAGTGTTCAACTTATGTAATGATTACCCTCCTCAACTCAACCACGTACGTTCTACACACAAGATATAGCAAGGCCAACAAAAAAGACAGGCCACGACCCTGAAAATATCACCTGTTCTCGGGGGGCTGACTTTTACATTGGGTCAGACGTTTTTTTATGATATTTTCAAAATGGCGCTACAGATTTCCGCGAAATTTAAGTGCAATACTCTCAGACACCATCCTGATATTCCACCAAACTTTTGTAAGGATGCAAGATGATTAATTCCTTATTTTAAATTCAAATTACCCACCATGTACCGCATGCCAACTGTTTTATTTGACATGCATTTGACTTTGTCATTGTATTTGTCATAGCATTTGTTCATTTGTTTATATTGTTAATCTTAATCTTTATAAGATTTTTTACAATAAAGTTCATTTAGAATCCCAAAATACCAGCGTTAATCTTTTTGAAACAAAATTACACAACAAAAAAATCATTTTTTGATGTTGTTATTTTTGTAAATGTAAATAACTGTATTAAGTTTTAAAAGTCTGCGAATATAAACAAATAAATGTAGCTAATCCGATTACTTTCCACGCAGAAATGAACACATTCGCTTCTGCTTTAAATTTAGTTTTTGTTTGAGCTAATGAAGCGGCTCTGAAACATTAAGGATTATTATACATATTACACAAAATTGTTCTGCAAGAATATAGTAAAAACAATCTCAAAAATGGCTTTATTTAAAAAAAAAATCAAATATTCATGAATAGTTATTAAAACTTCATTATTTTAAAGACAATCAGCTGTGTCGTGACGTGACCATCAACAAAGTGAAGGATCGTGGCCCGTCCGTTTTAATAGCTCTGGATATAGTTAGGCCAACAAAAAAAAAGGCCACGACCCTGAAAAAATCAGCTGTTATCGTCGGCTGATTTTTACATTAGGTATGGGAGAATAAAGGTTTATTTGTGATATTTTCAAAATGGCACTTCAGATTTATGCGAAATTTCAGTAAATTATTCCCACACACTGTCCCGATATTCCACCAAACTTTTGTAAAGATTAAAGAGGATTAAAAGGTTAAAATCTTCCAGATTTAGCATTCCTTATGTTGAATTCAAATTTCCATGCACCGCACGGCAACTGTTAGATTTCATATGGATTTACCTTGATCGTCATGACATTTTTTTTGTTTGTATTGCAAGACGTTTTCTACTTTTTAGTGAATTTTTACAATAAAGTCCATTTAAAATCCAAAAATACCAGTGATAATCATTTAAAACAAAACTACTCTACGAAAATAATAATTTTTTAATGTTGTAATTTGTGTAGACACATGTTAATGCCTATAATAAGTTTTAAAAGTGTGTCGAATATAAACAAATAGGTGTAAGTGAGCTGATTACTTTCCACGCAGAAACGAACACATTCACTCCTGCTTTAAATTTAATATTTGTATGAGCTAATGAAGCAGCTCTAAAAAATTAAGGATTATTAGGTATAAATTCAAAAAAATTGTTTTACAAGAATATAGTAAAAGCAATCTCAAAACCGGCTTTATTAAAAAAAAATATTAAATAGTCATTAACCGTCATCTTTAAACAATCTTTTAAAGACAATCAGCTGTGGCATGACGTGACCATCGAAAAGCAATTCAGCCTTCGCTGTGACGTCAACTACAAAGTTGTAAATCATGGCCCGTCCTTTTTGATAGCCCTGGATATATATTTTGCCTATGATGAATCGCGTTATAGTAGGAGAGGGCAATGGGCATAGAGTAAAGTCCAACACAGACGAAAACACAATAAAATCCATGCTTTGAAACGCATGTTCTGAATTTATCTATATTTCTTAGAAAGCATGTCTTTTTTTAGATGGCGCCATCCTTTTTTTTTTAATTAAAAGCTTATATGCCTAGAAGCTTTGCTTAAATTGGTAGCTTGTGTTTTTAATAAAAATAAAATATCCGTTATGCCATTTAAAAGCGACATCGCATGAATGAGGAAGAAATATACCTAGCGTTTTAAAAAATATTCAACTAAGTAACTAAAACTTTTTGGTTAAATTTTAATTCAACATGGCTGCCTGTACGTTCTTTTTTATTAATGGCGCACGTGTCCATAACTTAGGGGCATTTATAACCCAGTAAAGAATCGGCATTTTGACGTTCATGAGTAATAAAAATTGCTTTAATCTACTAACTAGGTAATTAAAAATTACAATTTTTTCTTTGTGTTAGCCTCAGTGGACGTTGGCGATCATTTTGGCCCATATAACTTTTATTAATATTGGTAAAAGCTTTACTGTCCGTAGGATAGCCCGGTTAGAAATAAACAAATTATTTTTTTAGGGTTAATATGAATGTAAAAGCACGACTCCTCTGAACCTCCTTTCGATTCATGCTAAGGTCCTCCCGCCTCTGCCACATCGAGTCTCGAGTGTCTAGAGATTGTCCGTGCTTTTATTATCCCTGAGATTTTTGTTGTGACATGTTACCCATCACATTACCCTTTTATATTCTCCCTCTTCTTTCGAGTCTTACTACGGAGGTCGGGATTGCCTAAGGTCGGTGTAAACCCTTATTTACTTATACTTATATTTTTAAACATATGCAAATATAGTTTTTCTTGTTTTAAACAGGCTTCCTTCCCTATGGACAGTAAAGATTTTACCTGTATTGTATACTGTTACAATGACAGTTGCTATTTGTAATTATTTTCTTCCCTGTCGGTCATTAGCTCATAAACAAAAAAGCGAAAGAAAACGAAGATGTTAGCAGGGTTCTATATTTAATTTACTTTTCGTTAATAAAGGCTCTTCGTTTGCGAACTTTTATTTCTTCGTTTTTTTATTTTCTTAAACTATTATTCTTATAATTATTTTTTAACTAGTGCGCATTATCAGAAACGAAATAGCCACAATAATCATTATTTAGAGGCGATTTTACTGGTCCAAAATGTCCATATTATCAAAGGTTACAATTAGGAAACATAATGTTATTAATAGGGACTTATTGGAATAAAGCCATGCAATAATAGTGTCAGGCCTTATTTTGACAGTTTGGCATTGGAATATGTCAGCTAATTTTTGAAACATAAGAATTTTGTTTACTATACGAATTTAATTATAGATAAATAAACGACTTAGTTTTAAATTCGACTTTGGTATGTCAATTTTTAAAGATTAACTGTCAGCCTGCAATGCAAATCTGTCAAAATACTGCCTGACACTATTATTGCTTGGCCTTATTCCAATAAAGGCCGCTTGACATGGAGCAATACAATTGCAATTACATGCAAGATTAGTTTCCCTGAATGAGATATATTTGTTTGTTTATACAATAGATGTCATATCAGGCACCCTAATCTTGCATGAAACTGCAAGTCTATTGTTCCATGTCAAGCGGCCTTAAGGCTGCTTGACATGGTGCAATACTTTTGCAGTTGCATGCAAGATTAGTGTCCCTGAATGAGACATATTTGTTTGTTACAATAATACAATAGATATCATATCAGGCACCCTAATCTTGCATGCAACTGCAAGTCTATTTCTCCATGTCAAGCGGCATTTAAGGCCCTAATGTGTTTATTTTTAGCCTAATAGTCCTAGACTATACATATTCTGATTATGCTGAAAGAGAAATAAAATTCATAAAGCCTTAAAAAGGTTAAAGATAAGAACCAAAAAGGTTCTAATCAAGTGAACGCAAAGGCAAAGGGAAATAGCATATAATAAAATGAAAATTAGGCAATATTTCCCGACAAATTTTTACCCCATTGGCAAACGACAAACGCTCAGTGTATGAGGTAAGTTAACCAGTTTATCAACAATATGAAAATTTCTAACTATTTTTTAAAAATGCATTTTTACCTTCCTGGCCGGCGCAGCAATGGCTAATGAAGGTATTGTTTTTGATTTAAAAAAAAATGATATAACTCCGAAAATGTGTTATTTGGAAATCTCGTCGTGACGTCTTTCCGTGTGTGTGTGTGTCTTTCCAGCACACGATATCTCCTGAACCGTTAAACTAATTTTCATCATATTTTCATGAAAAATAGTGTTTAACACTGTAACGAGCTACTTAGATTTATGTGCTAATAATAGTTTTCTGACAGTTAAAAAATTGAAAAAATGATAACTTTTTAACGGAACATCGTATCAATATATTGTTTTTGGAAAATAGTTGAACAGATTTTTCTCATTAGTTTTTATTAACTTTGGTTTCATAATTAACGCATCATTAAAACGTTAAAAAAATACAAATTTTCGTTCCTTGTGGGTTTACTTGTAGGTTTGCTATTATTCTGTAGAGAATACGAACGAATTAATTTCTTTTGTGCCATTACTTTGGGAAATTGAACTCGGATGGATATATCCGTCCAATTGGATAAAAAGGACGAAAAATGCCGTCTTAAAAACTGAACCTTTTAGATGAAACCTTTCTGGATAGTTATTCTCTAATATCTTCCTCTCCAATAAGAGTAAACGGTCTAGGACTGGGCTTTGTTAACTATTTTTACCCAACAGCAGCACGGCGAAAGGAAGAGTAATGTTTTTCGATTGTTGTATGTATGCAAGTAAATATGTATGTTTGTGTCACGCTAGATGCTAAACGGCTGAACCGATTTTAACAAAAAAGGTGTCGTTGAATTGCTATTGATTCCGAAGGTGCTATAGGCTATATTTTTTAAACAGGAATCAACATGGCGGTCTCCAGATGCCATTTTGTCACACACATAGGCTTTAAGGCATATAAATTATCTAAATTTCAGGCGATTTTTTTGAAATCCCTTTCATTACCCATTGCAAATGTCCTCTAATTTGCTATAGTTACTTTGTAGTCCTCCCACCCATCTTCCCTCCTGTCATTCCCCCTACCCTATTCAAAAACCATATTCGCATAATTTTATCAAATATAGAGCGATTTCAAAAATTATTTCTGCATACGCTTTCCAACACAATTTTACTAGCCCCCCTCCCCCTGCCTCTCCCTCTCTCGTCCCCGCCATTATTATTAGTGATAGTTATAGCTATAACTTTCACCAATATAAAGCGATTTTAAAAGTTCTTTCTGCACACGCTTGAAGACTTTTTTACAACATCATTTTACTAGTTTCCCCCTCCCTCTTTCCTCCCCTCACTCCTTATTAGTAATAGTTGTAGCTATACCTTTCACAAATATAGAGCGATTTTAACAATTCTTTCTGCACACGCTTTAAGATTTTTTTTCCAACATCATTTTACTCTTCTTCCTCTCCTTCTCTTCTCCCCACCCTCCTTATTAGTAATAGTTGTAGCTATACCTTTCACAAATTTAGAGCGATTTCAAAAATTCTTTCGGCATACGCTTTAAGATTTTTTTCGACACTATTTTACTAGTTCCCTCCTCCCTCTCTCCTCCCCCACCTTCACTCAATGGAAACTAACACTGTTCGCGTCCGTAGAAAATCTACACGTACTTTTTGGGTAAAGCTAAATGAATTGTAAATGCATACTTAGTGCTTTTTATAAGGCTGAATAAGAATTAAACCTAAAAGTAGGATATAAAATTTTTTTTTATAAAAAAAAAACCCAAAAACAAGCATGTCGTACATTATAGGTATACCTATCAATTTTGTACTCAACTGCAACTAGTACTTACAAGTAAATTTAGCAGTTGGGTGTTTTTTTCATTTAAAAGTTTTTTTATTTCCATTTTATATAGTTCAGAATCAGAAATAAAATTATAACTTGTAGATCTGTAACAACGCGTTTGCAGACCTATGTTTGTAGAAATTTTTTATCTTCGAAAATTTTGTCCTGAGCTACCAAAGAGTAAAATTTATTCATTTTGTGCATCTTTATTTTTAATTTTATCCTTTTTGCCATAATTGATTTTTTGAAATAATCCGCTTTTATTTTGGCTTTTAGACAAAAAGCTGGAAATCTAACTTAATATTTAAAAAGCGTATTCAGCGTGTGTTGTTTTCAAAAATATTAAATTTCAGTTATGGCATATTATTCGATTATCCAGTTTGGTATTTTCCCCGTTTTTGAACAAACTGTAATTTTAGTCAGATCAAAGTAAATATAATTTTATGCCCAACGAATGATAAATGATGGCATTTCTTTAAAAGCGATAAAAGATTTCCATAGATATTCCATAAAATATATTATACATAAAAGTAGCAGTGGCGCATCCAACTGCGACTTGGGTGTTGGGTGTTTTTTTTCTTAAAAAATTTTTTATGGCCTATATAGTAGGAATATCCCAGCAAACATGGATTACAAAAAAAGTACTTTTTAAGTACTGGCTTTCACTGCTGCCCATAACGGCAAAGTACTAAGTAGAAAGTACTTAATTCGTATTGATTTGGAACAACGGCCTGCATCAGGCCAGCATGTTTGCATGTTATTTTAATACAAAAAACACTGTACTTTTAAAGTAATGCATTTTTTTAACTTCTTTGTACACAAAAGCATGTACTTTTCAAGCAATGTATTTTCTTCTTATTTTTAGTAAATACAAAAAAAAATAATTTTTATAAATTTAAAAAAAAAACCTGTACTTTTAAAGCATTGTATTTATTAATTTTTTTTAGTAGTACAAATAAGCTACTTTTATTGTAAATATTGTAAGGACATTACGTCACTCACGTCTCATATTTACAAAGAAATATATTAATTGATCATTGTATAATCATTATATAAGGATCTTTAATATTTTCCTATTCATATCAGATGAGGATATTTCCAATGATTATGGAACATTCCACAACAATTTAAAAATAAATAAAATGATTCACATTCTTAAGCTTGACATTCCTTAGTGTACCAGTAAAATGTTGACTAGTGTTTGACATCTAGTGGCAAGGACGGCAAACATTAACTTGTCCGTTTTTTTGAGTATTTTATTTTCACAGTAAAATATTTAATTGTTTTGTACTAAAATAAAGTGCTTTAAAAGCAACTGTGTAAATATACTTTTAAAGTGTTTTTTTGCCATTAACCCTGGCTGCACTTGTCATTCTTTAAAAATAAACTATAACTTTTCGTTGTATTAAAAATAAAGTACTTAAATGTTGCGTTTTTTGTACTTTTAAATAATATGCAAATTAGACAATACAAAAATAATAAAAATAATGCATATCGTTGCCGATGCCAGCAGTTAAAGTACAATATTAGTAAAGTACCAGCAGGTCAATGTTTGCTGAGATTGTCGTGATGTCTGTGTGTAGGTGTGCGTGTGTGTGTGTATGTGTGTCCGTAACACGATAGCTCCTAAACCTCTATACCGATTTGCATAAAATTTTCAGGTAGAATAGTGTCCGATATTCTAACGAGCTGATTAGATTTTTTTCAAAATACATTAATGCTAATGACAGTTTTTTGACAATAATTTTTTTTTTAAATGCTAACTTTTTAACGGAGCATCGCATCAAGATGCGGTTTTCGGAATATAGTAGACTACATTTAGCCCAAAAATCTGTGTTGGGAGCTTAAGTTTCCGAGCTATTTACAAAAAAACTGTTTTCCAGGCTGATATATCATGGCTTCACTTGAAGTGTGCTAAGAGGCTTACCATGAAGGTATCAGATTTGTCATGGATCCATTTATTTTATTAATGAAATGTGTAGAATATATCTAAAAAAATCCTAGGCTTGCAACGAAAATTATTTTGTTGTTTTTCTTTTTTAATAAACTTCCGAACATCGTCCCAGAAGTGGGGTTATCCCATCTGAAAAAAGAGGTTGTATGTGAGTAGACCCCTTTTCGGGGGTCCCACCGATAAATTTGTGCCGTAGAAGGAAGCTCGTCAAAAACTTAGTCAACGTGTTTGTCTTTTTCTTCAAGGAACCAAATATTAATTGGTCCATTTAAAGTCGCCACCCTTTATTTGCTTTTTCGGGCAGGGGACAATTCGCCGCGGCCGATTCGCCGCGAGGACAATTTGCCGCCGGCCGATTCGCCGCAGGGACAATTCGCCGCGAGATTTTTGTTTTATGATATTACCATTTTTATTTAGCTTGACTTCATATAATATATTTGTTTATTTGTTTGGTTATAACTTTTTTCAAACTTCTCCAACTAGGTATTTGGTGGTTAGTATACAATTCAACTTTTTTTTTATTAAAAAAATAAATAAAATTATGATTTCTAACTTAAACTTTTAAAAAATCAAAATGGCGGTTCCAAAATGACGGATTTCCCATTTATGAATCGATTTGCAACAAACTCGGAACTTTGAGATCTTTCAGGTCGCTGATTATTATTTTAAACTTAAATTTTTAAAAAATTAAAATGGCGGATCCAAAATGGCGAACTTTTCCATTTATGAACCAATATATGTACACCAAATTCCGAACTTTGGGGTGTTTCAGGTTGCGGATTATAATTTCTAACGTAAACTTTAAAAAAAACAAAATGACGGTTCCACAATGGCGCACTGTCTTATTTATAAATCGATTTGCCTTAAACTACTTGAAACATCGCCACGCTGAAGGCAACATAATACAATTTTTGACTCAAATTTAATAACCTGAAAGTGGCGGATTTTCCCATTTATCAACCAATATGCATCAAATTCAGAACTTTGGGATCTTTCAGGCCGCTGATTACGATTTTTAACTTAAGCTTTAAAAAAATCAAAATGGCAGATCCAAAATGGTGGATTTTTCCATTTATGAACCAATATGCATCAAATTCGGAACTGTGAGATCTTTCAGATCGCTGATTATAATTTCTCTTAAACTTTAAAAAAATCAAAATGGTGGATTTTCCCATTTATGAACCGATTTGCATCAAACTCAGAACTTTGAGATCTTTCAGCTCGCTGATTATTATTTTTACCCTAAATTATATTGGTTCATAAATGGGGAAAAACGCCATTTTGAATCCGCCATCTTCAGGTTTTTAAATTTGAGTCAAAAATTATATGGAGTTACCTTAAGCGCCGCGATGTTTCAAGTTTGACACAAATCGGTTTATAAATAAACAAATGCGAAATTTTGGAACCGTCATGTTGATTTTATTAAAGTTTAGGTTAGATATAATAATATGCCACCTGAAAGATCTCAAAGTTCCGAGTTTGATGCAAATCGGTTCATAAATGGAAAAATCCGCCATTTTGGATCCACAAATTTATTTATTAAAAAAAAAAAAAAAGTTGAATTGTATACTAACCACCAAATATCTAGTTAGAAAAGTTTTAAAAAAGTTATAACCAAACTAATAAACACATATATTATATGAAGTCAACCTAAATAAAAATGTTTAAACAATTGCCAATATTATAAAACAAAAAATCTCGCGGCGAATTGCCCCCGCGGCGAATCGGCCGGCGGTGAATCGGCCGGCGGTGAATCGTCCCATCCCCTGTTTTTTATGTGCACTATTTTTTTTTATTTTTGTTATTTTAGTAAAAACCCAATATGTTGTGTTAGCGACATCTCTATTATGCCTTTTAATTAATAATCATAAACAAATATGAAAGGCTTTTTGGGCGGAACGAACAAAAAAACTGAAACTCTATAGCGCGGCAAATTCAAAAGCGCACCCGCCTAAATTAATTTTAAAAGCCCAATGGTACACCCTAATTAGGTTGTTTATATCGAAATTCGCTAAAATACGAGTTTGACCTTTTAAGTTTTATGTTTAAAATAATGGCCATTTATAAAGTAATTCCTTGTTTATAATTTTTGTTGAATAGCTTATATAATTTTGAGTTAACTTCGTTTTTGAAAACTCCGAGACACATCGTTTAAAAGGCTTTTAAATTAACTTTTTTTTTAACCGACCGGAAAACAAGCCCTTTCGGTACAATTTTGTATACGGAAAGTGTCACTTTACAGGCTTGTCCCTTTGAAAAACTTTGCGGTCTCAACAAGGACCGGTAAAGAGCCAAGAAACCGACAGTGTTTTGTTTTAATACCATGTTTACTATTAAAGAGATGAGAACAACTGCATAGGTATAAAATATGTAGTCTGTAAGAAAAAAGGATAGAAGTTTACACGTGGCTACGCCCCACCCACAACCAATACCTGTCCTCTGTGCGCCCCGGTAAAGAAAGAAAAGGAAATTTCGGACACCGATTGTTCCTCCTTGCGCGGCGATGTTTTTTTTCAGTTCGTAAAGAAAATCGATCCAGGCTAAAAAGCCCTGAAGATGGCCCAGACCTAAGGCTAAAACGTCGGTTGATGATGTAAAATTTTTATTAATAAATTTTGTCCAAAAAAAGTCCAAACTTTAAAGTTTTAATGAAATCAAAAAGTGGCCGTGTTCAAAAAATTTTACGGTCAACTTAAATTTGTATTTAAGCTGAAAATATGCGCTTCAAAAATAATTATTAATTTAGGGCAAATAAAAATTAATTTCACATAAAATATTTCGGACTTGTTTGTGAAATATAATATTTTAATAATTGTAATTATTGTATTAATTCGGACATGAAAAATTAAAGGCAATTTTACGTATTATTAGTCGGCTACTAAAACAAAAATAAATATTTTTTGAATACAAATTTATTTTTAATGAATTTAATCGAAATTAGAGGAAGTTGTTAAATTTTCCATACAAAATAATTTAAATTTTAAAAATAAAAGTAAAACAAAAATATGCTTTGTTTATTTTTTAATCCTTTTTGAGTAATTTTCATCTTAAAAGCGATTCCTAATTAAAAAACATTGATTTCTAGTGAAAAAATAGGCATCTACAAATTTATCTTACCTATAAAATAATGCTCATAAGTAAAAATTTATTTCTACTATGTAATTAAAAAGTATCTTTTTTTAACAAGTGTCAAATCTCTTCCCTTTACTGGGGACACATTAGACACTGGAAAGTTATTAAAAAGTAACTTTTAACTATTTTATAAAGTATTCTTAAAAATATAAATAAAACAACTACAAAACTAAAAAATTTAAAAAAAAGTAATTTAAACATTGGACAATAATATTATAACCTATTGTGTTATGCAAGGCAAAACTATGGGTCAATTTTTCGTACCTCCTTGGCATTTGATCTCCAAAACAAATACAAATAAAAAAAGAGAAGGAACACACTGGACGAAATGGGAAGAGTTTCTTCCCGTGGCACAATGGGCCATCCTGTAGCAAAAAAAGATATTCGCGGGTACGCTTTTCAGGATTTTATGAACGGCAATGTGATAAGAAATGTCTAAACCATAAGAATGTTCAACAGTTTTTATTTGAATTTATTTTGTATCGGAATTTTTGCTATTTGTTTATTTACTTCTATTTAGTATAATAGTTGCGTTTCTTAGCGATTTTCATTAAGTATATATATAACCAAGGAGTTTTTTAAGCAAAAGTTTAAAGATAAGTGTTCTAACTATTATGGAGAAGAGAAATATAAGTAGGCATTTTACATTCATAAAAAGAAATGATTTAAACATTTGTTGCGGAATAATTTAAAGGCTGAATTTTAAATATCATTATTTTCTTTGTGCGCTATTTAATAAGAATTTGAAAAAAAGTACCCGAAAGTACCTTTATAATATTTTTATATAATACTGTCTAAGCATTTTTCTTTTTTTAAATGTGGACTAGATGCACCGCAGATTACCGCAAGTATCAAAAAAATATATTTCTTAGGCGAATCGTAGATGCTTAAAAGCATTAATGCGTTTTATTTGGAAGAGATTCCAAGCAATCCGGAAGAAGAAATTTAATAGCTTCAGGAGAGCATCCACGGAGGAAGCAGGGGGATTTGCTCCCCTTCCTTGAAATAAAGCTTAGTTATAATATAAAAATAGCTAGATAAACTGCAACTTCATATAAAATTATTATTTTTTTAATTTTCGCAAAAATTACTTTAAAAATTTTAACGTGAGGCGCATTTTATTTGAATTTAATGCTTGACTTCAGAGTTCACATTTATGACAAATGGCAAACAAAAATTGTTTTGGTTTTTGCTGCCTACTTGGCTTTCCTCATGCCCTCCGCCCCCTCCCACCGGACATTCTCGATGCGCCACTGCCTAGCTATAAAATTTGAAATAGAAAATATGGCTTACTAACAACGTCGGTACTAAAATTTGTAATTTTAGACTTACAGTTTGCAAGGTATGATTTTTGTCATTTTACCCATTTAAAGAGCCCACTGTGCGTGGGTGCCTATTACAAATACCGTTTTGGTGTCTAAACATGGTAAAATACAAATAATTTAATATGAACTTGAAAAACTTATCTTTTACTGTAAAAATATTAGGCACGTGAAATCGTTAAATTTTGAAAAAAGTTAAAAAAATGGATTTCTTTTTATGTCACACTGGGCGACCAATCTGCGATCTAACGTTAGCGCAAGAACGATACATAGTCTCCCCGTCTCCAAAGTCACCCCACCCTCCCCTACCTATATTATTTGCAATTCTTTAAGGTTTTTAATTGGACTTCATCGTTTTTGTTGTAGTTAATTTTAAAAAAAACATCATATCGGTTATAGCAACGACATATTAAGGTCCCGACCGAGTTCGACGCTAAATACATTGAAGACGTGTTGCCTATACCGACATCGCATATAACGAACAATAATTAAACATAAATTGGTCCAAGTAATCGGTTATAACGACGAGCGATATCGCATGTAACGATGAACTGTAGCCATTTTGTGCCGAAGTTCGGGGAATCCCTTTTATTGTGGGCGGTAAATCCCCGGTTCATGCGAATCGGCATTTGGTCTATTGTTAATGTATTAACATAATCTAAGCTGCTGAATCTAAGAATATGTAGAAATTAAACGCGATGTCTAAACGAAAAGCTTTTACAGTTGAGGAGAGAGCTCATAATTTTGTATACAAATGTACATTAAGTATGTACAGCGTGTCCCATTTTCGATGGGATTAAATGGGAAACTCGGTTATTATTAAAGATATCGATTTTCTGATTGCACCTTACCGTGCTCTTTTTTGGAGCCCTTAAAAATGGTGTAATCAGATTTTTGCCATACCCCGTGGTTTCGCTAATACAGGGAGTTTTTGAAAAAATGGCATTTTAATTAATTCCTTGTATCTCGCTTATTTTGCAAGATATTTTTATTCTGTAAAAACCTTTGCAACTTTTTTAGAGCAAAATAATGACGTTGTCAATTTTTAAAAATATTGTTTTGTTTTTGAGATATGGTATTTATCATAAAAAATTAAATACGGACCTGGATTTTTTTTTACTACTTTGATTAGTTCCATGCTATTATTACCTTAAAATGATAAAACTTTAATATTTTTTTGATTTAAGGTTAAAAAAAACTATTTAATGTTTGAAAAAGAAGTTATAGTCCGAACCTGGAAATTTCCAACGTACTTATAAATTAAAAATTGCAAGACACACTAGTTGAACGATTTTTAGTTTATCTGTTGAAATGATAATTAAAAGATTTATAAATAAAGTGAAAAACGTTAAAAAGTTACAAAAATAATAGCATACTAATTATTTGATAACCGAACAGCAGGTCGTGAAATTTACAAAACAAAAGCGTGGAATTGACATTGTCATTTTACTTGTCATTTTTGTGAATGGCTTACAATTATTATAAACTGGCTAGAAATCGACAATATCCAGATTTTGAAAAATGTGATTCAAGCAACAAAATCCCAATATTTAAATAGCAGAAATATTTTTATGCAAAATGCGTTAAGAAAAAATACTCAAAAATGCCAATAATGTCTTACACATAATGGTAATCAGAAAAATTAGTTATTTTTTATAATTTGTTTTTTTTTGTATTTTTTGTAGACTTTGTTTCAAATAAATCTGTAAATTAACGTAAAATCATTTTAATATGCTAAGTATCAAAACAGTTAAACTAAAAATTGTTTAACTAACAATTTTTAGTTTATATTTATGTTGGAAATATCCAGGTTCGGACAATTTTTTTTTAAATATTAAATATTTTTTTTTTACCTTAAAACAAAAAATTTTTAAGTTTTTATTATTTTATGATAATACTAGCATGAAACCAATCAAAATAGTAATAAAAAAATCCAGGGGTCCGTATTTAATTTTTTTATGATAAATACCATATTTAAAAAATTGACAACGTCATAATTTTCTTCTAAAAAAGTTGCCATAAAAATGTTTTTTCAGAATAAAAGTATCTCGCAAAATAAACGAGATACAAGGGATTATTAAAAATACATTTTTTTCAAAAACTCCCTGAATTAGCGAAACTACGGGGTATAGCAAAAATCAGATTACGACATTTTTAAGAAAGAGCACGGTAAGGTGCAATCACAAAATCAATATCTTTAATAATAACCGAGTTTCCCATTTAATCCCATCGAAAATGGGACACGCTGTACCTACCCAAGTAACATTTCTTTATTTATAGCAGAAGCTAAAAGGTTGCCAGCGCCTTTCCTTAAAACCATTAGTTTCAATGTTTGGTCGCTACACGTTCCCATTACCCTTATATACCCCTTACACCTCCTAAATGGGACTCCCCAATTGGTGGTGGCAATCTATGTATTAAACTCACTATAAAACCATAAGAAATAAACTCCAGCTTCGCCCTCTAGCGGTTCCACCAGTACAGAACCTTTTAGAGCCTAGAGCTATTATGCCAGGTTTTAAAAGCAACTCAGAAACGTCCTCTATCCTATTATAAAACTAGGTAAAGAAGTTTTCCTATAAAAGCTATGGCGATATTTTAGAATCACAATGGATATATAAAATAATTTAAGTCACAAAATTGCCAAAAATGTCCCAAAATTATTTTATTACATAAAAATAAACCGAGTTTGTCGTTTTGTTGATGATCAAATTGCCTGCCAGATTTATTTTTCTGATAAAATCTTATCTGAAAAGCTCTCAAAACAAGCACGCCAGCTCAAGAATGCTTTTTTTAAATAGTTTTTTGATAACAAAATAACATAAATAATAATAATAAATAATATTTAAAATTAAAAAAAAATCAATTACACTATTCACCATTAAGAAAGTCTGTCTGGTTTACATAAAACAAAATTAAAGTAAAATTATTGTTAAAAAACACTGCTAAAACGACTAGATAAATATTTTCTCTTTACAATATTTTTTAAATAAATTTATCTACGCCATTATGGTTTTATAGTGGTCACTTGGTTTCATTTGTTACTGTATCGTAACAAGGCTTTTTGAGTGCCCTTATGAAACCAACAAAAAAGAACAATGTAAACATAGGCAACATAACCTCACTTAAATTTTTTGTATGTGTTTTTAAAGTGTTTACGTATAATTCAACACTTTTAAATGTTTTTTATCGTGCAATTTCGACACAATCGACAGGGCCAGTGCAATGATATTCGTTGTGCCTGCAGGTTGGAGGGCAACCTCTAATAGTGGCCGTCTAAACAGGCCTTATCTATGCCTGGGTGTCCTACCGAGGAGGACGGAAACTCAACAATTATTAATTATTGGGCTTTAAATTATCAATCTTGCAATAGGTAGGTACCAATCTGTACCTAGGTATATCTATTATTTTTACAAGAAATACCTAAAAAACCACGAAAGTATTTACTTACTTCTGTTAGAACCCTTAAGGAAACAAGGTTTTATATGGCCGCCTATTTAAATAATATTTAATATACAGCTATGGGTAACTATAAATACTAAAGAATTAAGTTTACCTTTAAGCCTTCCTATAAAACCTTTTTAAATGCCTAAAAGTAATGGCAAAAACCAAAAGTCTAAAGTTTATATTTACCACTCTTAAAAACCTTAAGGAAACTAGGTTCTATATGGCCGCCTATCTAATCATATTTACTTTTAAACTACTGGTAACTATAAAAACAAAAGGATATAAGATAACCTTCTAGCTCTATTATAAAACACTTTTGTGATGACCTAAAGTAATGAAAAAAACTAAATGACCAAAGTTTATATTTATTTCTTTTTAAAAACTTTAGGTAACATGGTTTTATAACACCATCTTTATAAATCAGAAATCAATAAAACCAAAAGTATCTAAAAGGATCAGAAGGAATATCAGTTTTATTATACTTCCTTTTTAAATCACTTTTTGGTTGTATAACACCCCTTTAGGTAATTGGCAAAATAAATTGCCCTTATGTAGCCAAATTGATCCTAAAACCCATAACAGCACCCTCTAAATAACCTAGGAACCAAATTAATAAAACCTTGAGTGGTAATAATATTACTTGGGTACATACCTGCATAATACATATTATGTACATACTCACATAACATTATATGTACATATACACAGTTACATTATATGCATATACATCTGAAAATATTCCATGTTTTTAACTTTTTTATAAAAAATATAGATTTTCATAAAAATTTCACTATCACTTTTTCGTAATAAAAATATATAACGCAGTTTGTTACCTTTTTTCTCTATAACGACGCTCGGTTATAACGACCGAAATTAACCGGTCCGTTAAATGTCGTTATAACCGATATTCACTGTACAAGTACTTCTAGAATGTACCCTTAAAAATAGTTTTTCTAAATATTTTAACCTCATCCCAATAAAAGTTTGGTGGAATATCAGTTTTGAACTGTTGAGCTAGGCTCAATATATTAATCTGAGGTCGCCGTGGTAACGCGCTTCAATATCTGACATCAAAAAACGGCAACCCTTAATTTTAATGAAAATGACTTTCTCTCCGAAATGAGTTTAATTAAAGCCAAAAAGAAAGAAAACTCGTTTTCCCAAACAAAAATTAAGAAAAGCCGCCGATCTTATCAGAATCTGGTGGGCCAAGGATGATTAAAAGTTTTTGGAACATTTTTCAACATGGTCCCATTTTAATACTTTAAGAAAGGTTTAAAGGTTTGATTGTGCATGAAAATTAGAACTTAATTCCAGCAGTTATATAGACATAACTTTAAAAATATTATGACAAACGTGAAATTTAGTACCCGTGAATAAAAAGACAAAGATTTTTTTCCTTTTGTATGTTTCCGTGGGCAGCTCGAAAGCTGTACACCCACGAAGGTCCAAGATCTAATGGATACCTATCAAGTGTTTACAGTTAACTGTTTCGTCCTTAAGGAACTCTCGCAGAACACTGCATGGTCAATGTGACACTTTGGAAAGCTACAGAGACGGTATATGAATCTCATCCTACCATGTTGGTAAGAGAAATCAAGCCTGCGATACCGTTTGCTTCACATAGTGGCGACACCTACAAATACAAAAGAAACTACCAGAGTAAAAATAAAAGCAGGCAGATGAAACGAAAAACAGTACTCATGACCATGACATAATTTGTCCCTCAGGTTTGGACAATATGTTTTTCGAAACCCTTTTCCTCGAATTATATAGAAACAAGTATAATCATGATTTAGTATAAAAAATTGCAATTTTCTAAATTTTCCGGTCGCTATTTTAAATAAAACTGCCGAAACAAAACACCTAATCTTAACTAGAGAAAAAAGTCTAAGATAAGGTTTTGTGCCTTTAGGAAAATAAGGCTTTTCGGACCAAGATTTTATTTACATAAGCCATTTTTACTGGGGCATAACTTCCAAACTACGGATCGTAGGCCAAAGAGATTCCAGGATGGTTTAGAGCAGTTTTCAGCCAGAAAATATAATTCAAGTTAGTAATTGTCAAAGAATCTGGAATCGTAGCAGTAATTTAAAAAAAACACAAAAAAAAATACTTTGAGGGTATGTTTCAAGGTCATACAAGGTCAGCGGTCAACCAAACACTTTGTTTAATATTTTCTTACTAAAACTATTTAAAAAAAATAATTTGTTTAAATAATTGTATTTCTAAAAAAATTTAAACGACCAAACGTAGTGATATTTCGCCATTTTGACAAATCGGCCGCCATCTTGAAATCCTTACAAATTTAATATATTTTTATTTGTATTCTTGAACTAGACCGTCTTCTTATTACTACCAAATTTGGATGTCTAGCCCATAGACGAATGACAGAGATAGACCAGACACTTACACGGTGGGAGTTGTATTACTAAATTGGCGCAGTATACCGGGGCGTCGTGCACGAATCAGCGCCTCTCCAACTTTGTGCACCGTACTAAACATTTACAGAGGGATTTGAAACAATATAACGCTTGCGCAGTTTGTCTCTAAGCTACAGGATGGCTTTTCAGATTATTGTATACCGGATGCTCATAGCCATCAATGAAATCGTTCTCCAATCAAGCTACATCTTTTAATATAGTGTTTTGAACAGTTTTTATCAAATAAAATTTTAACACTAAAAAACTCATTCTACTCGTCAATTACATAGTTTTAAATTTAAACGATGCGCGCTGATAAGAATGAGTTATTTTGTGTCAAAGCTAAATTTGCTTAAAAAGACTCTATAAACACAAATCAATAAGGAAGCTTAATCAAAGAATGTTTAAATTAATGACTACTAGCAATAAAAAAAAGAAAAGTTAAATTTTTATTCAATCTATAAGGTTTAAAAGTTTGTTTCCCATTCATTTAGGTACATAAATTTCCTTAAGAGGCTAATTTCCTAGTTAAAAAAGGCTTTTTGACGAATATTCTACAGTAATTTCCTTTTTATTAGTGCATAGAAAATATCTACACATTCTACATTAACTTAAATTAATAATGTATACTTTCACAATGCTTTATACAAAATAATGTTGCAAATATAGGTTATGTTTCTATAAACGGAAACTTTTTAAATTGTTTTTTCTTGAAAAATAAAAAATGTAACGTAAGCATTTTAAAGTAAAGTGAATATTGCCGGTTATTCATTTAATTAAACAGGGTTCGGCATAATGATCTCCCACATTTTGCACTGCCAATGTGCCTGAATCACTGAAGAGAGGGGAAGCTTAGCGTAGTTGGTTGGTAGCTCGCGGCTTGCCATTAATTAAATCAAAAGTAGGTAACGAATCTGTGATTACGACACAAAGAACTTTTCGTACTCACTTCGCACTTGGTAGGCAAGTTTTAGTTCTAGATACTTTGGGAATAACTGAACACTATTCCCGAACCATTGACGAATTGAAAGCAGCAATACACCAAGAAATTACAGGAATATCGCTTTAGAGTTACTGCACGAATGAAACTTTCAGAAATCAGCTTCGACTGTGTACCGAAAAAAATAAAATATAAATAGCATTTACAATGGTGTTTTTATTGAGGGAGATCATTCTGCCGGACCCTGTATATAAGTAGAGTGAATGTTTAGTATATGTTTTTTCAAATATTAAAATTTAAAACTAAACATTTAAAACTCCGTCCAGGTTCAACGTGTCCATCACAAACTATATATTTGTGTCTTTCGTCAAAGTTAGTTTTTTTTGCCGAAGTATTTTTTTTAGGTTCCGTTTGGGAATGGCGCTTGCTAACATAGTCTTCGCACCCACGAACACAAAATTATTTTCTTTTAAATTTCTTATTTACCGATCGGCCACAATTTAGCAAAAAACACTTTTAAAAATAAGGTAAAAAGTCGAAAAATCACGAAAAACTGCAACCATAAATGAAAAATGCCGAATTACATTTACGTCATATTTTTATCTGTTTTGCCAATGTCAGTCATAATCAAAGACATATACCGAGAGTAGCGGTTAATGTCCATGGCGACAGCACAGGAGTCTGTACATAATATTTTTATACCAGGGGTGACGGTTTGTAATAAGCGCCTCTCGAACTTTGTATTCCGAACTAATGTATACAGGGGGTATGTATAACAGTATTATGACAAGACCGGGGTGCTTTCCTTACTATAAATAATTAGTATACTGTGGTCTAGCCTTAACCAGAATTAAATTTTCGTGATATGTCATTTTTACTAGGTTATTCTGAAGGGTCATACAGCTTCAAAATGTTGTGACTGACTGATGTGAATAAAAAAGCCGGTAAATTTTTTACGTTTAAAAAAATTGTGTCCAGTCATAATAAATAAAATAAACCAAAATTATGTTTAAAATCTTCTTAATTGCAGGAGATAAATCGCTTTTTAAAGAAAATTTTACTGGTCCAAAATCTTTATAATATTTATTTAAAAGGGAAATTTATTTTAGGATTCTTTAATCAGTTTTGAAAATGTAAAAAGAAGTTTTAACTTTCGGATCAAGAGGTTGGATAAGATAAAGTTTTAGGAGCTTTAAAATAGTTTTAAATTCCCAATGAAATTCTACTTCAAATGATTTTTATATTTAACACTGCTTTCTCCCAAGCTTTCCGATAGTGCAGGTCGGAGATGCTGGAGATGTCAACCTCCGATAGTGCAGGTCGGAGATGCTGGAGATGTCAACCTACACACACGGAGCAGTACCTTGTTAAGTTTAAAACATTTCATGTAAAAAAAACAAGCACGCGAAAATGGTATTCCGTAAAAAGAATTGAGATAAAAGTAAAGCCAAGTTCTGCAACACAAATTTCAAAATGAAAGTTCTTACTAGTCTGAATTTTTTTTTCTAAACTTGGCTAATACGGCTCCAAATGACTCTTAGGTACAGTGCTACCTAACCTTTCTTTGTGAAATTTATATTGGAGAACTTGGCTTTGCTTTCATCTCAATTCTTTTTCCTGAAAACCATTTTCGCGTACTTGGCTTTATTCTTACATAAAATGTTTTTGTTATGATTATGGTGTTTTTTAAATATTTCTTCTAGTTTTATCATAGTTCCTATCAGTCTGCCAAAGCTCAGTTCTCTAGCATTTCCGGAAGTGGGTAATGTTACTTTTATATAACTTTGCATGTATAGGGTAGGGAAGTAAATTAAAAGCTTGGGGTTTGTTGATTTTTTCCAAGGGTTTGGTCATAAGTTCTGTAAGTCTGCCAAACTTCAGCATTGTAAAGTGAGTGGCAAATTCGACGTTTTTCAAAATTGCGTAACTACTTTACTGTTTTATGGGAGTCCATGAGAGGGATTGTTAGATCTATCAAGTTCTACGACTCTGCAAAGTTTAAGTTTCGTTGCTCAATCCGAAGTAGAGTTATCCGAAGTAGAGTTATAAACAGGTCAAATATTGGCTGAAATGTTCCACCTGTACAGCAGTTTGTACAAACTTGGCGAGGCACTGCCGTGCCCCCAGATTTGCCTGGCTGCCGGAAGTCGATTTTTTTCTGTGCTGTTAGGAATCTACATAATTCGCTTCTTCTGCTTAAGTAGGTACCTACAGGAAATCTCGAAACAATAAACAAGAGTTTCTAAAACTGAAATAAAACTAAAACAGAGTGTTTAAAAGCGGCCGACACGACTGTGTATACGCGAAGAGGCAAAAGTTTTTCTTTTGTCCGAAATTTTCATGGAATCGCGGCGCTTTTCCTGTGCTAGAGAATCGCGCTTTTCCGCTACCGCCAGCATTATGTTGAAAATATCAAATAATGGTTTCCTTCCCTTTCTTTTCGTGGAAAACCCAGGGTTTTCACTAAGTAGCCAGTCCTTTAAATTTTACATTAAAAGGTTTAAAAGTTTTAAAGAAGTATTTTCTTTTAGTGTTTATGGAATGCTTGGCGGTGTTCAACGGTTTTATTTAACTTGACGGGATATTTATTTGTTTCTAAACTTACTTAGCTTTGTTTCCATTCGTGCGACATATTTTTCAACCAGTTCCCGATGAGCTTGAGACTTAAAAATTGGTAGGTATTATCCTTTGCCAGGTCAGACACACCTACTTAAGAGATTGCTTATCTATACAATGCGATCCAAGGTACTGCAAACATAGAGACCGAGGTGTTAGATTGACAAGGCAGAAATAAAATTCGACTTATTCCTCGTCATGAAATACTAACCAGATTTTTTTTATTCGTGTCATATAAAGTAAAGGATTACAAAGTGGTAATGCTGCCAAGCCCTTTTTTGACATATCGAGAGTCACACCCACTTAAGAAGTTGAAACACCTAGATTTTACCTACGTCTTCAAATGCCATCCAAATTTTTGTCTTATTAGTATCATGTTGATGGTAAATAGTGTTCTGGTTCGGTTCGGTTCATTGATTTCTTTAATTATAAAATTCGAAATTGCGGATTCAATATTTTACTCGTATTTAGTTGACTGGGAACAGAACTAGAATAGCTGTGTTTTTCCGATAGAGATATTATATTTCGGCTCTCAGCCGACGACTTATCAACCGTTTAGCCTCAAACTTAGGTTAGGTTATGTAAAGCGGCAGACCAATAAATGTCAAAGTCAGCTGATCTCACATAGACATTCTGGTCGTGATACCACATGTGCATAAAAATGATGGACAGAGAGCTCGAGTGCTCAACCACAGCTGTTTATAAATCTATTGAGCGGTCCGAGCTCTTTGTCCCTTAATTCTTCTAAATCCTGAAAGTAAGGAAGACCTAGCGTTACATTTCGTCCTTTTGGCAATTTTTTTCAGTTGATACCTTTTTGTGCACGGCAAAGACGTCTTTTTGGTAAATGTTTAAAATCGAGGAACTTGGCGCACAAATAATTTTGCAAGGGGTCTAAACAATGGCTAAATTTTAAAATCATGCTTTATATTGGGTTTTATAGAAATGTCAATAGTCTTATAGTCTCAAGCCTTAGCTTTCGATAAATCACAAAAATCGAACAAAGAGTAAAAAAACTACAACCCAAAAAAAATTGACGCCTTTTTTTGGCCCATCTTATAAATAAATTATAAAGCGATTTTACTTAAGACGAGATACGCCGATAGGGGACTATTTTCCCTCGTCGGAAAAACTGAAATTAATGAAAATTGAAATTGACGCACTCAGAGCGAGACACTTTTAGAATTTTAACGAAGACGTTCAGCAAACTCTTATTGAGCGTACGTTCCAACTTCTAAGTCAATTTATTTTATCCAGTAGAACCTCTTTCAGCGGACATTATGTATGTATGTGTGCTATCTATCACGTCGTGTACATGAAGGGTCTTATCCACAATCTCAAAACCCAACCCAATTTAAATCCAAAAAAGTTTGATCCAGAGATCATAGAAAAGCTAGAGATTAGATTTTACAACCAACCAAAACAAAAATGTGGGTACTCCGTTTGACATTACCATTGAAACGGCTGAAAATTTGTTTGAAATAGAAGGGCGATCATCTGCAAGCCCGGATCTGGGTCAAAATCTAGGGGGGTAATAGTCGATGAAAACGTTATTTGTAATATATTAGCTCACACATATACTATACTATAGTAGTGTGAGCTATGGTGATCCTAATTTTTTCGAGAAAAAGAAAGTTGCTCCGATTTCAAAAATTTTTATATATCTTTGCGTTTCAGATGATTTTGAAACATTTTTGTTGCGCCGTCTGTCTGTCTGTCTGTCTGTCTGTATGTCTGTCTGTTTGTCTGTCTGTCTATCTGTCTGTCTGTCTGTATGTCTGTAACGACCAACGCGCATAACTCAAAAACCGCTTGGCCGATTTTAATGAAATTTGGTACCTAGGCTGGGTCTTGGGTCGAGATGGTCCCATTTAAAAATGAACAAAATCTACCGAACAGAAACCAAATAAAAGGGTGGGGGTAGATTTCAAAAATTAGAGTTTATGTGAAAATATGGCGTGTGTGATATCAAACGAAAGGTAATTGAGTCTGCAGTTAAATAAAATACATTTTAATTTATTTAAAAAAAAATTGTGGGGGTATATTTTAAAAATTAGATTTTAAGTGAAAATATGGCGTGTGTGATATCAAACGAAAGGTAATTGAGTCCGGAGTTTAACAAAATACATTTTAGTTTTTTGTTTTTTTTAAGGGTGGGGGTAGATTTCAAAAATTTGAGTTTAAGTCAAAACATGGCTTGTGTGGTATCAAACAAAAGCTAATTTAGTCTGGAGTTAAATAAAATATATTTCAGTTTTTAGTTATATTAGCTCACATGTACACTATAACTATAGTACCTAGTGTGAGCTTAGGGGCCCATATATTGGCAGAGTATTTTTTTATAGGGGGGGGGGGGTAATTCTCCCGTTTTCACTTTAATTGTTAACAAAAAGTGCATATTTTTTGTTCTAGAGGGGGGTAATTAACCCGTGACCCCCCTCTCCCTCAAATCCGCGCTTGCTCCTAAACCAAACTTACTATACTTTGATTTTATCGCTGCCTTGTCGAAATGGCGGAGATTCTCAGTTATTGTTATTTTTGTTGTGTTTTTGTTGTTGAAAAAGTAATATTTTAAGATCACAAACAGTTTTTAACAGTTATAACAAAAAAACAAAGACAGCTGTTGACAAGCAGTTGACATTTCTAAACCAGAGAACAAACGTCAAACTGAAACGGATGCCGTTTGTGCGACCATTTTGGATTTGCCACTTTAACTGTGGTTAGATGCAATCCGTTTGTGTGCAATAATCCGTGGTTTGATCCCGCAGCTTTCTTTACTCCTTTTTTTAACCAACCAAGAACAAGCATTTCCCGTACGCATACAACAACTAAAAAAACTACAAAGCAAGTTCTTTCTGAAAACTTTCCAATCTGAAAAAGAACGGAAAATCCCTTCCCGGTCTTCCTGTCAGTCAAGTTAATCATGGGATTTTTTCAGATGGTACGCAGTCAAGCTTCTGTTAAAAAATTGGCCTTAAACAAAATTTACAACTTCCTAGTAATGTGACATGCACTAGAAAATCAAACCCTAGGAAATGGTGAAACGGGCCTGGGCAATAAGACATTTGCACTTTTTTTAAATAAAAATTTTAATATTGGCAACACTGCTTTTAGAATAAGTTACAAAAAACTTTTAATTACAGAACTATTGTGTAGTGTCAAAATATTGTTTAAAAATATTCTATTTTTAGTATAATATTCTCCTGGCAAAGAATTGAAAGTAACTATCAATAGAAACTTTCTGCAATTATTCTCATGCATGTAGACATGCACACTTAGTTAGCTGTGTTTATGAAATAAAAATTTTCTGAAAAGACCCCGTTAGGGATGTAGAATGATGCACCAACCATTATGCGGTAGATGCTGTTAAAATTTGCATTATTTAGAAAAAGTTTCTGTATTGTAAAGGAGCACAAGCCATGCATAAAAAAAATCTTTCAGCCTAATAATGAAGCCACTAACGGGATAATTACCTCTATCCCCTGGTGGAAAAATATAAATACATAAAAAAAATTCCGTTGGTTGTTCCCTCCCCCTCTTAGATTTTGATCCAGATCCGCGCTTCCGCTAACCTTATTCTAATAATAGGGACTTATTGGAATAAACCCTGACTTTATTTTAGAGTCGGCTTTATTCTAACATATCTACAAAGAAAACTGATAGCTGACCTCTCAAAATTGACATACCAAAGTCAAATTTAAAAATAAAGTCGCTAACTTTCATTTAATAAAAACAGGCACTAATAAATCCCGTTCTTAAACACACAGAGGCCAAATTTTAAAAGAAACAAGCTGCTTTTTATATGTTAATCTGTCACAATACTGCCAATTTTAAAATAAGTTCAGGTTTTATCCCAATAAGTCCCTAATATCTTTCGCATTTCTGTCCCATCTCTGTATAAAGCCTCAAAGAGCTCGTCGATATTTATTTTATATATGTAAAACCTTATAGCTGAGGACTAATAGCTAGCTAACGAACTTAGCTAAACGCGTTACGGTGTTTAGCAAGTTTCGAAAGCAGCGAGGTTTAGCTCGGTTTAGCCGTAAGTAACGTATTATCCCACCGGGAGTTCTTTGCTACTCTAATCTTAACAACTTCGGCAAATCTTTGAGAGTTTGAGCACGCGGTCTGTTTGAGTTCTAGTGCATGCCAACATACAACTCTTTAAGAATATTCGCCATATGGGAGATCGTCGAATCAAGTACACAGTTTCAACCATTTATATATAAGACTGGGTTAAAAAGAAAGAAAATTTATGGCAACCAGCGATTTGTTTTTAGTAAGAATTTCAGGTTGCTGTATTTTTATAACAGTTGTATTCGGGTAATCTGTCCTTGAACCACTAACATTATATTAATAAAAAAAATTTAATTGGTAACAAAGTATTTTCCATTTTTAAAACTTAGTTCTGTTTTGAATTTTAATGAATTTCGATGTTGAATCATCTCTGGCTTACGCTGGTATGTTGCCTCTTTGTCTAGAGCTTTGTCTAAAGCGTACAAAGTATAGTTTTTATCTTTCTCTGTAATGCACAGAGCTAGCTAGACATGCAAAGCATGATGGTGGTTTTCAGTCAGACGAGAAAAACCGTTGAAAGTGGGAATTCAACTTTTAGGGAAATTTTGATTGAATCTCCTTTAAGAGGAGTTTTAGATTAAATAAAATAATTGTTTTTGTTGTTTTTAACTGTTTGGTTTTTAACTTTTTTCTATTAATTATTATTGTTTTCCAGCGTTTTTGAACATTGTTTCTATATAATGTTTATGATCGTTATAAAAATCCATACACCACGTGAGGTGATGCGCGGATTTGACAAATTTGTCCGATTTTTTGCATCGTTTCAGTAGTGGCGTAGGAAGACAGTCGACTCCAGTGGCGTTATTACTCAAATTAGGTAAGAACGAGAAATTTCCCAACAATCCACACATCTGATTGGTTGACGAAGCTAATTTTAATCCGTCGTTATTCTACTGGTTTTTAGTAAAGAGAGAGAAATGAAACCAAACGTTTTCCTGTAAAAATATTGTCATTAGTATCAAAAGCACAGCGTCTGTACGAGGTCTAACCAAATAATACAGTGAATGAATTTTTAAATGCGCAACTGATGATTCTACATCAATTTCATGTCATATGCCCGATATCTTGATCCGGTGTGACATGCTGTGTCAAGTTTGCACACTGTATCACTTGTTACTTGTTAGTCAGTCTCCAGAGCCGCTAGAGTGAGGTTGTCTTTATTGCGTCTGTCGTGCATCATGGATTTCGAACAACGCGTTATCATTAAGTTTTGTTTTAAGTGTATGGCGATAATGTGGTAACTCTGAAGATTGTTTGTGTAAGTGGCATGAGCGATTTAAAAACGAAAACGAGTCGGTTGAGTGACGGTCGGGACGTCCATCGACCGCAAAAACAGAAGAAAACGTGCAAAAAATGGCAGAAATTGTTCGCGCAAACAGACAAATAAATATTCGAGAGCTTGCTGAAAAAGTTAACATCTCTTACGGGTCTGGGCAAAGTATTTTAACCAATAATTTGCAAATGAGACGAGTGAGTGCAAAATTTGTTTGCAGACTATTCACGAACAGAAGGGAAATCGTGTTTTAGCTTGCATGGAATTGAAGGATCCTCTTCAAGCAGATCCGGACTTCATGGCCAAAATTGTAATCGGAGATAACAGTTGAATCTAATGGCTATGACCCTAAGACGAAAATGCAGAGTCCCCAATGGAAAACCCCTAAGACACGTCAGTCAAAGCTAAACATCAAGACGATGCTCAATGTTATTTTCAATATTGAGGTCATAGTGCGGTCCAGGGAGAACAACTGCAAATTCCGAATTTTACAAAGGCGTACTGCAACGTTTGCGAAACGATATACGATGGAGGAGACCAGAAAAAAAGGCTAGTGTCTTTGTTCTTTATCATGACAATGCGCCGGCCGTGCCACACATAGTTTTTGGCTGGAAAAAGTCTTCCTGCGTGTCCACATCCACCTTACAGATGCGTGTATTTAAGAGAAATTTATCGTTTCTCCCTAGTTTGAGGAATAGTTACACTGAGGTATCCAGAGCTTACATTATATGAATTATATCTAATAATATCCATACGTACATATCGTTTTGTTTATATGATGCGTATGATTTGTTACATTTATTTAATTTCGCAATTTCGGGCTTAACACTATAACGCACGATTTATGTCAGTATTGACCCAATATCAATGATGATATTAATAAATTGACACACAATGCAACACTAGGTAAACCAGTACACCACAAATATAAATACAATAATGTTCACCTCAATGACATTTAACCCTTGCTCTTACTAATAACAGGTGCGGATCTACGGGTGGAGAAAAAGGGCAAATTCCCCCCCCCCCCCCAAATCCCAAAATTTTGTAACTCTTTCTGTTTTTGATTTCCCTGCTGCTCTTCTCCAATAGTCCATCTCCGTCGCGGAAAGCATTTTTTTTTGTTTTATCCTTGATTAGCCATACTTCTGAGCTGTATGTAATAATACTTTTTACAATGGTGTTATATATAAGCTTTTTATTATGTTTTGATATACTTTGGTCCCAAATTAATCCAGCTTTTCTTCCTTGTACGTTTCGACCTTTTATAGCTTTGTCTAGTTCCGTCAGCTGTAATTTTTAGACCTAAGTATTTAAACTCATCACAGGACGGAATTCGCTGCCCGGTATTTAAGATTAGATTCCGTTTCATTCCACCGATACACATATACTCTGTCTTATTGAGATTAACCTCTAGTCCCCACTTATTGTACTCTTCTATTAGTTTTCGTGTCATATATTCGAGGTCGTCATAATCCTGAGCCACTACTATCTGATCATCGGCGAAACATAAAGTATACAAGGTGGTTTCGTCCAACGGAATTCCCATGTTTTGGCATTTTCTCTTCCATACTTTAAGGACTTGTTCCAAGTATATCTTGAAGAGCGTAGGCGAGATACAGCAACCTTTTTTAAGACCTTTATTTACTTGAGAGCCTTTGGTTAGTTTTGCTTTTATTTTAACTTTTGCCTTACTATTGCGGTATAACTCTTTGATGGCCTTAATTAGTTGTACGCCTATGTTTGTGTTTTCCAACGCTTTATAAAGTAGATTTAGTGGTATACTATCATATGCCTTCTGCAGAAGGTATTTTCTTTTATAATTTGTTTAATAGTTTTATTTATTTCGGTGTATTCTATCGATGTTCTTTTTCCTTCTTTCTCCAGGTTTCGACTTTTTTCCATCAATTTCTTTATTTCTTCTGACATACAATTTTTTTGCTTTTAATCTTTTTGTGCGATATCTTTTCTTATTTTGGCCATAGCTCTTGTCAGCGTATCATTTATTTCACCTTTATCTTTATTTCCGCATCTTAAGTTTTGGGTTAGCTGTTCTTTTAGCGTTTCTTTCTATATAGCTTTATTTTGTGTAAGTTTATTCATGTCAAGTTGTTCATTGTTATTATTAACTTTTCTTTTCATTTCGAAATGACCATCCTCTGATCACTGCCTGTTGTAAAGCTGTTTAGGACTGTTACATCTCGAACGATGTTTTTCTTAGTAGTCAGTATGTGTGATAAACCCCATAATAAAACAAAATATAAAAAAATACCTACCATCAAAAAATTTGCGCAACATCACATGTCGAACAAAAACCAAGTTCAGCCGACCGGTACTAGTCATATTACAGAGAGTTTAACCATTCATAAGAATAAAATATCTGATATTAAACAGTTTTATTATTGTGTAGCTAAAACTGTGGTACCCCGTTTTACCCCTGTACCCCATTTTGCCCCCCTTTCCCCTATGTCAATAATATTTTCTCTAAAATGAATGATACGAATTATTCCCGATGGATATTCTAGACTTTCATTAATAAAAATCTTTCCCGCGGGATGGCGTGAAATTCGGCTAAAGACCATCCCGCAAGATTTAAAGTAGAAATCCTGCGGGACGCAACGCGCGGCTTTGGAGAAATTTGTCTTCGCTTTGGGTAATAAGCCAGCTTTAATGGGCCAACATTACTCAAATTAAAGTCAAATAAGTTTCGGATACGTTTGTGAGGTTTTCTCCAATTCTCTCAAATAAAAATCCTTACATCAGGATTAGTTAATAGTTAATTTTTCAGGTTAAGTTCCGCACGCGTTGAATGGTTGATGGTTCAGATGTCCGTGGGCCGTGCAACCCTTTTACTGGCTCACGTTTGAGTGGTTTCTCACCACTGTATGCCTAGTCCTCCAAAAAGGTTAGCTATCAGTTGTTCAGATCTTCTGAATCAATCCTAGGTTTAACGATAGTGTTCTGACGTAAACGTGCAATAGCCGGACATTCGCACAGTTAGTACATGTCTAACTGTTTCGTCATCCTCCATACAGAGACTGCATTTGGTCTCTTCTGTTATTTCCATTCTGTGCATCGGTACTCTTAGTTTACAGTGAGCACTAAAAAGTCCAGTTACTATACGGATCTCCTGCCCGATAAGTTCAATGACGTGCTTGGCTCTTTATCTACTAGGTCTCTTAATGAACTCTTTAGAATGAGCCAGTTCTGGTATATTTATCCAGTATTGTTGGAAGCTATTCTCCATCCATTTTAATATGGTTGATTTAGCAGCATTGTACGATATCCCCAGGGCTGGCTCAGGGCCGAAAAATTCGGCAGATGCCGCTTCCCTCGCTGCTAGGTCTGCGGTCCCATTTCCCTCGTGCCCAGAATGCCCTGGTATCCATACTAATCACACATTGTTACCGCTACCAAGCGCATTCAGCGAATCCTTACAGCTCCTCACGGTTCTCGATGAGACCGTATAGGAATTAAGCGCTTTTAAGGCTGCTTGATTGTCGGAGAAGATTTCTATTGTCCTGTTGGTCTATTCGTGGTCAGTAATCCACCGGGCACTTAGTTTAATGGCTACGAGTTCGGCCTGAAATATAGTAGCCAATTGGCTGAGATTATGTTTAATCTCGAGTTTTTCTTGGATACTAACAACTGCAGATCCAATACCTGAAGGCAATTTGGATCCGTCGCTATACCAGAAGCTATCGTCATTTAAAAAATTGGTGCTGTTCTTTGAATTGTCCTCTTTCTCCGGGAGATTAATATTGTATAGCTTTCTGCTGTACAACGTGTTGGGCATTACGTCGGATATCATTCCTGAAGTTGCCTTCAACTCTTGTTCCCTTAGGGCTGTTGAAATCACTTTGTTTGCCCTGCCATACTGGTGGTTGGCCCTTATTCTTTATATTTTTCTTCGTGCCTCCGCCTTCAAGAAAATGTAAAGCGGAGGTAAGTTTAGTAAGCAATCAAACGCAGTCGATGGGCTTGAGCTCACGTTCATCCAACGAACTCGTTCGCTTTGGCCACGGATGAACAGGCCTGTCTGCTGCAGTACAACATAGTCAGTTTGATAGAATTGGTATCTGTGTGGGGCCAGCTTCGACTTTTTGAAAAATAAAATAGAAAGAAAAAACAAGAACTTAAAATAGGGTATAAAAATATTTACTTGCTAATTGAAAGAAATATTAAATCATTCATAACAGGTTACGGATTTAGAGACACGTACTGAAACCAGTACAGTCATAATATGGTATTCAACTGTGGGGTTATACTAAAAGGACTAACATACTAGTTGTACAGAAATTGCAAAACGAAGTACTACCTAAGAGATATTATAAATGCACATTGGTACGTTCGACATAGTGACCTTAATCGGTACGTAAAAGTCAAAAGTCTAGCAGAGAACATAAAAAAGTACGCAGAAGATGAAACTCCAACGACATTTAAATTTGGAAGCAACTGAGCTTTGATACAATACTATGCTAGTTCGAATACTTATAAATAAAAAGAGTGAAACCGTTTGAGCCAGTAAACTAAATATAATAAATAAAACGATCTTAGCTTTTGATATACAGTAAATATCACTTATAACGATATCGAATATTACGACATATCGGCTATACCGACGACATATTAAGGTCCCGACCGAGTTTTATGCTGAATCCATTGAAAACGTGTTGCCTATAACGACATCGCATATACCTAACAACGTACTTATAAAGCGACCAATGATTTAACTTAAATTGGTCCAAGTAATCGGTTATAACGACGAGCGATATCGCATGTAATGACGAACCGTAGCCATTGTGTGCCGAAGTTCGGGGAATCCCTTCAATTTTAGGTAGTAAATCCCCGGTTCATGCGAATCGGCATTTGGTCTATTCTAAACTTCTGTTACCTTTATTGTATTAAATCTATTGATGCTTTTGTGTTATCATAATCTAAGCTGCTGAATCTAAATTTGCATCTTATCAAAGATAAGAAGTATCATGCATCTTTGATCATATTTAATAATACCCTGTATAAAAAAATTAGTAGAGTAGTAAATTATGTAAAAATGTTTATATGACCCTTGTATACAGGGCTCGACTTCGAACGTTTAGCCTTTATGAAAAGCGTATAAAAAAGGATGAACTTATGGAAAGCAAGAAGTCAGTAAGGGACCAAAGACGCGCATATTCAGAAGCGTTTGCCGCTGTGACTTAAAATGCATTAATAGTTTTTTATTACTAAACAGGAGCAGTCAATGTAAGATTTCCACTTTTAAAAGACGAAGAAATAGTCATTGTTATTTATCTCGTTATTTTTTAGAATAATTCAATTTTTTTATCATTTTTTCTTCCACAATAACCTTGCTCTTTATTAAAGTCGCGCTTAAATGCCGCTCAACTGTTCGATCTTCTGGCGGCGGCTCACGAAGTCAAGTTGCTTAAAGTCACCATACACTATCCAGGAAACAGAATAGGGGACAACATTTCTGGGGGTAGGAATGTACAACAGCCCTAAACCTCTTGCCCCTCTACTGGTTTCAGTCTGCAGAAAAAAATGTTTGTCACGTTTTACTACTCCTTTTAAAATTTTATTTTTGCCCCTTAAATGGAGGGGCCATTCCTCTTGAAAAAAAAGCCATAAGTTGAAATGCGGTGTTATGGTAATTGCAATTATTTAAGTTTTTAAAATAATTGAAAAATTATTTTACAATTATAATAAAATTACAAAAATGCAATTGAATTACTAAAGTGATTGCTCTTATTTGTAAAAAGCTATTTTGCTTTTATTATTTAAAGCAATCCACGTTTCGTACTGAATTTAAGGGGTAAGTTCGGAATGTATTAAGAAGGAAGAGGGCTCCTAAATTAAGCATTTTCACATTTTGTTAATTATGAAAAAGTGAAAGAAATAAATAAAAAATAATTACACAGTTTTCTAAGCACATTCCTGTAAAGTAATTTGTAATGTAAAGACCAAGAAATTTGTTATCCATAAGGTTGAATTTGTGGAATATTTTGTTTGTGCGTCTAGTAACCTCCTTTAACATTTTTGCCATGTTAGAAAGCTCTACCTGTAAACTTAATTACGGATTTGCAGTATTGATTATTAGTCATACAGTTCAAATGATATCTAAGAGATGGCGCTACAGCATTTAAAATCAAGGGGTTTTAAGGATTTCATGCATCGCCGTCTTTGGTCTACTGAGCCGGTAACAGTAACGTCATTAGATCGCGAAAAGAAAACCATTTTTTTGAATTGCAAACTTGACAACAGCGCTAAACTATTTATCTCTCTTAGTGCCATTTATTTAAATAGCGATCTTACTTCAATTCACGTATTTTCAATGGCCAAACGATCGTTGACGAACCCTGTATAGAATGGCCATTCAATTGGCAAATTAAGTGATTTCGATATAGGCCGACAGGACACTGGCTGGTTATTATTATTACCGTGGGATTGAAATTTTACACGCCACCAAATTTTAATTGATAAAGATCGTATCTACCTACATATATGAGGTATATGACCAATTAACTTTACAATGACTGTAGGTTTAAAATGCGTTGTAAAATGTGTGGTTGTGGTTTTTAATAAACACTTTTTAAGCGTTGGAAATTTGTAAACGTGAATTTTGGTACCCGAGAATTTCAAAATCAAACAAGTTTTCGTGGCTAATCGGGTAAAAAGAAGTTTTCCCTTCTCTCATATTTTTTCGTGTGTAGTTCGAAAGCTTAACCTCACGGGAGTCCAAGATGGACACCTAATAAGTGTTGAGAGTTAACTGTTTCGTCCTTATGGGAATCCTCAGAACTGCTTGGTCAACGTGAAACCCTTGCAAAGTTAGTCAGACCGTTTTGTCTTTCATCCTACGTCTATAGTGAAAAAACCCTCACGAGCAGCGTCATCTACCGAGATACGAGAGAAACTATAACAAGAGCAGGCGAGTATAAACTGCTATATATATCGATCGATAAAAAGATCGATTGCAAAAAAAAACTAAACCATCCGTGACCTACCAGCACTTCTGTCTTTCAGGCCAGAGCAACTATGATTAGCGTTTTTACCCACCTTCAGACGTGAGCATCAATCAGCGAAAACAAAAACTTCTTTTTTACCCGATTAGGCACGACAATTTGTTTGATGTTGGAAATTTGATACAAAATTTTGACAGGTATAGTTGATGTTCTATTAAAGTGACACCGCGTCATCAAAACCTTGATGGGCGGGAAGGGAGTAGAGGGGTACATACAGTGGCACGCACTTCCTTTAATTTTTTTATTGATATTGATTCCCAAAATAAGGCACTGCAATAATTAGTCATTAGCTTACCATTTTACTTGCTTTTTATTGATGTCTTCTTCTAAACGATTTCATTAGAAAGGAACATATATACTCTTATCTGGTTGTTACGAACATATTATTGATTAAGCCGGGCTTTGACGTTTTCTATATGTTGTTGTTTTGACTGTTTTTGTCAAACAAATTATGACGGAGCTTTTTACAAAACAAATGAGCGTTTTTGCAACTAAATCAATATTTGCGCACATTTTAATATAATTTTGGATCCTCTTTTCTGTTTCGGATCTTTATTTATTAGGTAAGTACCTATTTCATCTCTCCTTTAAAAGGTATTAGTGTTTTATCCTCCGAACATTAAACCCCGAGCGGCACACTGCATGTACAAAGTGAAACACTAATTTTTTAAGGCTTCTTTGCATAGATTTTGCCGCAAAATTTGGTTTACCATAGCTATGACGCGGTGCCACTTTAATACAACATCAACTATAGTAGTGCAACCGTAGTCTAGTGGTACCGCATTCGGTTCAGACCTTGGTCCGTTGGGGTTTGAATCCTGATGAGATATACACTGTGTAAATGGTATGACTCACAATATTTTAATGAGTGATAGAGGAGGTCCCAATAGGAAAAAAGTTCATATAACATGGAGGTCAAAAGCTGCTATAAAATCTTAAATATAAAAGTACAGCTATCATTTACAAAGAGAGAGTTGGAATTAACGGACTTTATCCTAATAAAGCGTTCTAGTATGATCAAGAGCAGTGGCCCGGGCCCCCCCCCCCCCCCCCGAAGCTAAGATTTTTTTAGATATTTTCCACATATTTCATGAACACAAACATAAAATAGCATAAAATACGGCCTCATGAGGTCTCGGGCCCCTTCCGAAACTGTCTCGGCCCCCCCGAAACTTTTTTCTAAATACGCCACTGATCAAGAGTAATTAAAAGCAAACCTTTAGAAAAAACGGTTCAATAGGGCCATATCGATAAATCAGAAATGAATGGTAACGAAAGTATCCAAAAATAAAATTAATGATAATGGGTTATATTATGACACCTGTATGAATAACTATTTGGTTTTATAAAACTTCTAAGGACTTAAGACATAAATATTATCTTGATTTAGCCAAATTTATTTAATTTAAAAACTCCTGTGTTATAACCAAGAGATACAGAACATCAAAGTTGATGATTTTTGAAATTTTTTTGGTTATACACAGCCAAAAAAAAATTGGGGAACTCAAAATAGGAACAATAATCAGATATTAAAATGATTTTAAAAAAAATTATGGGGGAAATTTTTTTATTTTTTAGTTTTGACTTAATGTTTATAATTTTGACTGCACTGTGCTCCGGCTCCCCTAATTCAAAATGATGCGCACGCCTGTGATGTCGACCCGGCATTATTTTATAACATTTTATTCCGGGTGATAAAAAACATAACAAAAAGTCAATTTTTCCAAACAAAAGCTAGAAAAATAAGCCCAATATTTTCAGAGGAACAATAAAACACAAATGGACTGATAAAATCCACGGTATAATATCTGGTAATATCCACAAAACAAAATTATTTATTCAGCGTATTTGAATAGATATGTGTATTATAAAATATTTTTGGTTTCTGACATAGATTGACTTTGTATAATGGGGTTTTAATGGAAGTTTCAAAAGTGTCTGAAGCAAACATTAGAATGCCATGATTTTATTAATTATTTCACATTACCCAGAATCTGGAAATATTTAGATTATATTAAAAATTAATATATTTTCCTATTTTTTAATAAACAGGGTGTCTCAGACCACCCGTCCACCCCTTTTCAAACCTAGGGAAAAGTCTTTTTATTGATCCGAAAAATTACTTGAGCTCGCTCTTTCGATAGGTGGTATGTGTTTTTAACTTTCGACGGGAGGTGGCCTATTTAGGCCTGGAGTTCCTTTTTCAAAGAGGGAAGGGCATATATTTAAAAAAATAATGACGTTTGAGAAAAAAATGTTTCCAATAAAAGGTTCTTATTTTCTTGCGTAGAATCCGAATCCGTTGCAAAATTATGCCCATCCCTATTCAAAAAACGGACTTTAGGTCTGAATACGCAACTTCAGGTCGGCGCCGGAACTTGAAAATACCACCAGTTGAAAGAGCGTACTCGATATAGCTAGAATCATTATTTAGATCATTGAAAAAATCCATCCCCTAGGTTTTAAAAGGGGTGGACGGGTGGTCTGGAACACCCTGTATATTAAATAAATGGAAAACATGTTTAATATGTAAAATATTTTAGCTGTTTGAATATATTCAAAATTTGAAACATCTTTGAACGTTAATATAAACGATTTTTCATTTTAAAACAAATCTAAATTTTAAATTACACAGGATTAAATTGGACCACCCTGTATATATCCAATAGAATGTATTTTAATTTATAGTAAATTTTCAAGGTGGTGGTGGTGAATTTCTATATAGCATTATTAGAGCTCAAGGTTTTATAAGTTTGGTTTGCAGGTTTTTAGAGGTTGCACTATTGACTTTAATAAATTTGGCTAAATTGAGGTAATGTTTTAAGTCCTTAGAAGTTTTATAAAACTAAATAGTTATTCATACATGCGTAATAATATAACCCATAATCCTTTCATTTACTTTTGGATACTTTCAGTATATTCATTTCTGATTTATCGATATGGCCCTATAGAACCGTTTTTTTTTCTAAAGATATGCTTTTAATTACTCTTGGTCATACTGGAACGCTTTTTTAGGATAGAGTCCTGAAAAAAACTTTTGCAATATTTTTTTATGTCTCGAAATTTGGGGACAGTAATGTGAAATCCCCAATCCTCTATCTTTTATAATAAGTAAGTTACCCATTTAAGAGCTTTAAGAGGTACATACGGGTAACAGAAACGTAAAAATATTATCGATGGTTGAAAGGTAAAAGGTCATAAGCGACAGTTTTCAAACTTCACAGCAGGGCCACTTAAAGTATTATTTTTCGCTTAGTTAAAAAAAAAACAAAATCCATTATTTTCTCATTTGACTTAATCGACATAAAACTCATCGTAGAACCCTGAATAATAGCTTCTATTCTAGCAGAAAAAAAACTTAAAACGCTTAAGACTCTATTTCAAATAATGTGTCGCTTATGCCCTTTTGCCTTTCAGCCATCGTTATATAGTTTAAAAAAGTGTAAAGAAAATTTATTTGGGTCACCCCGTAGGTAATTTGTGAAAGGGGATTAGATATTGGTGTACGCAAATGTCTGCAAAACGCTTCCCACAAAATTATAATTAGAGCTGTCATATTACATCTCAAAACTGGCTGTACGTACGCCCAAAATTGAGGCTTATTATGTTACATAATAAAATATACATACATATGTACATGTTTCCAGAAAGCATGTCTAAAAACAGATTTATACGGTATATATACGTAATATAACATGATATAATACATCTCGTTTATTAAAGAGGGCTTAGCCCTGGCATCAGAACTGCGGGTTGTGGCAAAATTAGACAAATTAATTAATTTGCCTAAAAAGCTTCGAGCTTTTAAGGCAACTTTGCTGCTGAGTCTGAGTAACTAGCATTCAGCATAGTAGATTAGTTAGAGTTTTTAGGCTTTACTTTTTTTTTAAACTTCGGCGACTGTATGCGTCATTAATTGTAACAAAACAGGATTCGAAGATAAATGAGTTTTTTTGCCATTTAAGTATAAATGAAAAATAAAAATTTCTGTCTTGCTCTACTAACAATTTTTTATTTTCGTCGACTAGTTTCGGCTTATTGGGCCATCATCAAGGACTACTAACTAACAAAAACAGGTGAAACTTCCCAAGACAAACAATGTTCTCTCACAAGAGATAAAAATAAAATACATGGGACGAACAAAAAATTGACAAACAATTTAAAATTGTGTAGGACTATCACATTATTAAAAAGTCTGAAAAATTATTTTAAAGTTGTTAAAATAATTTTTCAGAAACTTTTTAAATAATGTGATAGTCTTGTTGAAAATTTTAACAACTTTAATAAGATTTAGAAGAACAAAAATTTATGGCAAATCAGCGACTTGTTTTTTGACGGATTTTCAGGAATCGCTGTATTTTTATAAAACTGGTATGCGGATAATGTCCTTGAGACAATAACATCATGATAATTCAAATTTTGTAACTGAAAATAAATTTAGGAATGTAGGTATTTCAATGTGAAAAAATACCCAATATAATTTTGAGTTGAAACGGATTTCAACGTCGAAGCATCTCTGGCTTATATTGGTGTGTTCTCTCATTGTCTAGAGCGTGTAAAGCACAGGTTTTGTCTTTCTTTGTAAAGCCCAATGGCAGGCAGGCTATAGACACAAAGGAGAGTAGTTTTCAGCGAGACAAAAAAATCCGTTAGAAGTTTGAAATCATTCTTTAGTGTGATTTTGTACCGTTCACGTCTTTTCATTTAGGGGAGTTTTTTAACTGGGTAAATGTAAGCTTTTGGTAATTACTTTAACTTACATAAACTGATTTTTTTTGTTCATAAATATTTTGTAACTTTTAGAGTTAATTTTAATTTTAAAGTTTTTATTATTATTCTTTTCCGGTGCTTTAAAATATTGTTTTTTTCTCATTTTTTTGAACATCTAATACAACCCTATACGTCCCAATGTTAAATATTAAAATAAAGTAAATAAAACAGTTGATTAAATATTTTAATAATTTGCTAAAGAAAAATATTAAAAACTAACATACACAAGGTTCATATAAATAAAACCTAAAAATTTGATTTTTCTACTGCTTCTTTACCTTATTGCTTCGCTTTTTTACTGTTACCTCTACATTATTTTATGCAACTTTTTGTGGTTTATGCATTTTTAAAGGCTCAAAGGTAAATACTTTTTTTATGATATGCTATAAAGTATACTTCAGTTACTCTAAAAAGATCGTACAGTAATCTCTATGGATAAATTTCATAAAATTGCTAAAACAGTACCTAAGGTTAAAATTTCAAAATCATAGACAGCACACATTTCTGTTACTCTTATATATCTTAACCAAAACAAACATGTATAAAAGAGATACCGACTACTGCCAAGAATCGTGGGCATCGAGTATAGAATATGGGAATAAGCTAACCAGAATAATATGGAAGCTTATCTTCTCAAAACCCAGTGAATCAGGACGAAATATCGCCTAAAGTGCATCTAGGCGGAACTAAATAATTATATAATTTCCATTTCCATACTCCCAACCGATCGAAATCTACGGAAAATGCTGTAAGTTATATTCGATACAGTCATATAAAACTACATAACAATAATTGGTTTTTTATCTTTTGTATTTGTAGTTTTTATAAGAATTTACATATAAAATATAATCTTTAATTTCACCCATATTAGTGAAATATTTTAAATCTCTCTAAAAGTAGTTTTTTTTTTAAGAAAAATTTTGCGTAAGTTTTTTGAACTAGTGCAAAAAGAAGTTATTATAAATTAGAACAACTTATACATGGCACAAATATCCTGAGACTGAGATGAGACAGAGAATGGATAAGACAAGAACACAAAGAAAATAATGAACTGGAAACCCGTAAGAAGGAGAGTAAGAGAAATGTCACGAAAATTACATAATTATTATTTTTTAATATTTAAATGCATGTAAAGCTAATAGCGGCCTAGACTATATAGATTTGTACATTATTGTTTTTAAAATTTTGCTTTCACCTGCTTTGAAATTTTCAATGAGTAGTCAAAAGAACACGAACAGAACCCCCACCACACATCAATGATAAATTGGACCGCGCTTGTCTACCTGGAGCGGTGGGGTTAAACTTTCTGAGGAAGGCTACTACTACCTGACTTTACATTTTCCTTTAGACGTAGCTTTTTTATTGCTTTTACTGTTTACTCGATGTCTCAAGCTCAGTTAAGACATAGCTTGTAAACAAGTGTATAGTTTTTTTCCAAGATTTAGTACTAGATATTTAATCCGATTGCGGCCGTACATCTTGAGGGCCTCAAACGCCGGACATAACCTCTACAATAATTTCCATCCATGCAAATGATCCATCCCAGATGGTTTTCATTAATATGCTTTGTGCAAGGGCAATCGGGATATTACTCTGATGGACTGAGATTGGATGCAATCATATGCCAAAAATACTGAAAAATTATATCTTAATATTCAACTTTTCTTCGATATAATTTATCGGTAAACTAGCAAATCATCCAAGTAACATTCGCGTTTAGTGCAAACGGTTAAAAAACTTCATTTTGTTATTATTTTTCTTGTTATTTTTTTTCTTTTTGAATTTGTAATCTTAAAGCATAATACTACTGCAATAAGTGTCTTCTGTTTGATATTATACCCGGAACATCAAGAACGCGAACGTCTTAATATTCATCAATCAAGTTAAAAATTTAAACTTATTCCTATCTATATATTATTATACAATAGATACACCTATTTCTAAAGATATATACTGTAAAGGATATAATTCGTTTTAAATATTCCTCTCCTTTGTGAGACACATGTGGTCTCAAAAAAGCAAAAATATTGCTGGATTTAAACATAACTTTTTGGGGATTATCAGAAGACGACAATTCTGCAACTAGAAAAGTGGCATTGCAGCTTTACAGTGCTTCAACAAGGTCGGCATTTATTATTTCCATGTGCCTGATAGTAAAGTATTCTGAACTTTTGGAATCTGTGGCCAATATTTGCAATCTAAATGATTAAATTTATCGCGATGTGGAAATTAACACATTAAAAGAGTATTATATCTAATTAATCATCATCGCGAATCTGCAGAAGTAGTCCTGAACATTATTTTGGCTGAAGTCATCACGCATGCCGAAAATCTTGGAATATAGGTACAGGTGCCAAGGATAATTGGGCAACAGCAAAATCGTATGAACGTTCCCGAAAAAATCTTTATTAATACCTTATTTGGTGCCTGTGATAATGTTTTTAAAGCATCGCTTTTCCGGTGAAAACCTAGCAGTTTGCCATGTTTGCGAACTATTGGCACTACATTCGTTTGTTATGCTAGACTTGTCATTCAGTAAAATTATAATGCGCATTAAACGATGATGCTGAATTATGGTACAACTTGTGGAAAGACAAAAAATTAATAAAGAGGAATTAAAAAGTTTGGAAGTAGCAGAGGTTGTTAAGCAAGCGATTTTTTTTTCTTTCGACAAAAATTGTTTTTCATATTTTGCTAGCATTGCCATGTAGTACCGTAGAACAATCTTTTAGTACTCTACGTAGAGTCAAAACTTGGTTAAGATCCACTATGACATATGATATTTTAAGTTTCGGTTTACTGTAATAGTTTAAAATTTACAAAACTGATGTGTATCTAGGGTCGTTTTTTTGTTTTCGCTTTGTTTTGTTTATTATAATAAATAACTATTTTATCCATGCTGCGTAAGCCCATTATAGTCTGTATCGATCGAGTAACCTGGAAGCCGGGAAAGAATAACGCTATGTATTGTATTAATGTTAGTTTACTATCTTATGGTTTGCACCAAAATTCGTCTTGTCAGAAATAATTTCAGAGATATGTCTGGCTCGGCTGGCTTCCATCTACTTTCCAGTGTGAGCACCCGACCCGTTGCGATTAGGAATTTGCGAGATAACGCCTGAAGTTCCGAATAATTGTTATCGTTATCAACAGTTGTATTCTGGCCGTTAGCGGTTCACAAAATTAACGTTTCAACCTGCTTCCAAGAACATTGAAGAACTACACACGATTATTAAAAATTCTGTATGGACGATCTGGAGTTCAACTGTATAGGGTGTCCCAAATTCGATGTTTTTGGAGGGTTTCAGGCATTTCTAGAGGAGAAAAAAAACCGACTTCCCAATCGATCCTCAATTTTCAAGAGTAGATTAAATGTTTGGGACACCCTCCTTTTTCAATACCACAAAATACGTTTTGAATACGGCCAGGACAATTAAACAACAACATTATTACGAATTCTGAAAAAAAAACTAATAAACGCATGGTTTAAATAGACACACAAATCACAATGCACATTTACCAAAAATTGGATATACAGGGTGTTCGGCACATGAGCCGTCAAAATTTTTTGGGATATTTTTGTGGTCATTTGCTACCTTTTCAACCTTGGAACTTGGGTCCTAAGAGTTACGGCTAAAGAGATATGAATTTTTAAATTTTTTTCTCAAATTATCCAAAATCCCATCTTTAAACCCTCGTAAGCTTCTTATTAATGTCTGGAAAAGCACCATTTTTTTATAATTCTGTAATCTTATGCTTCTTCAACTCATTAATAGTTTTGTTAAAAATGATGTACCAAAGGGACATACAAGGTTTTTCATTGAAGAACATTAGTGATTTTGTGAAAAAAAATCAATTTCAAAATTAAAAATCAAAAAAAGTATCGACAATTGAGAACTTTATTTTCTTTTAAAAACTTCTTTAGTTGACTACCTTTTTAACGGTATGCTACACATTGATAAAAAAAAACATTTCTGCTTTAAAATACGGATATTCCGTCAGAAGGGCGAGACTCGTTCGGAATTGGTAAGAAAAACAATTTGATGTTTTTGATCGTTTACCTACTTAAACAAAAGTTAAACTTTTAACAATAATGTATTGTGTTCTTTATTTATACATTTTGTTCGAAACGATCACAAACATCAAATTGTTTTTCTTATCAAGTCCGAAGGATTATTGCCGGTCTCACGGAATATCCGTATTTTAAAGCAGAATTGTTTTGTTCTTCAATAAAAAACCTCGTATGTCCCTTTGGTACATAAATTTAAACAAATCTGTTAATTAGTTAAAGTAGCATAAGATTACAGAGTTATAAAAAAAATGGTGCTTTTCCAGACATTAATCAAAAGCTTACGAGGGTTTAAAGGTGGGATTTTGGGTAATTTGAGAAAAAAAATTAAAAAATTCATATATCTTTAGCCGTGACTCTAAGGACCCAAGTTCCAAGGTTGAAAAGGTAGCAAATGACCCCAACAATATCCCAAAAAATTTTGACGGTTCATGTGCCGAACACCCTGTATAAAAGAGTGGCTTTCTACAATTTTTATCGCTCGCGCAAATGAAAAGGACTACCTACCACTCTCTTTCTATGAAACTGACAGAACTTACAAAAACCAATGGTGCTTTCTGAAAAGTGTACATATAGCTGGATGGTTCAGTTCGTTTGTTCAAGTGTTTTTGGTAAAGGGTATTAATTTTTCTAAGAATGCTGATTAAACCTAGTTTTATAATTTCCGATTGTAAAATAACTTCGCCTTCTAAAATTGTGATAGACTTTGAATGTCCGTGTCTTTTTTTTCTTATTTTTTTTTGTTTATCTATACCCAACACATAGTTTTGTGGCCCACAAGGTTTTGTTTAGGAACCCTGTATTTAATTTTGGACAACCCAAAAGTGTAAATATAGCTGGATTCTTTGGTTCGATTGTTCTGGTGTTCTTAGTAAAGGGTATCAATTTTTCTAATATTGCTGATTAACAGTTTATAATCAGCACAAAGTCAAAATTTTCTGTTGTTTTTGGCATGACAACTGATTTAAATGTAACTTGCACGTCGTAAATTACTTCGCCTTCTAAAATTGTCATACTGCAGTAAGAATACAAAATTAATTTCTCTAAGCACTTGTAAGCCATTTTATAATAAGTGTTCCTTTCATTTACGTCAGAACGAACGCGAGATTTTGACTTGTCAAAGGTTAAACCAACCTTAACTATGTAAGGGGGTAATTAGAACAACCTGACATAATTAAAGTTTATAGTGTTTTACTAGCTAATGCTTCCGAATAAAAGCCAAGCTAGCTTTTGAGATACACCGTGTTAGCTAAATTGACAACCCCACATGTATGTACAGTGTGATTAACTATATTTTAAACCCCCGGTTAGCGCCTTTAATATCACTGAAAGAAAATTTTTTTAACTATAAAAGTTTTATAGTTTTTCAAAAGCTTTTCAACCCATTTGACAGGTGTTGTCAAATGTCAATCTATAGATATTTCAAAATTTGATATCAATTTTTATTTTCTATCACACTTGATAATTATATTTATATATTGAGAGAAAATATTTGAGAAATAATAAAGGTTATAAAGTATTTTGGAATTTCCCCTCAATCCTTTCATTATGGTTCTACTTCACCCTGGAGAAATTTACGATTCTACATTATTTTAAATTTGCAAACCAACCAATCCACAAAATACCCAAACTATTACACATTAAACAACAGGAAACCATTGAAAGTTATATAAACTGGAACTTTCATTAAAATCACTCGATCTCAACTTGAGTAAATAACAAACAAAATTTGGAAGAACATTCGACATCCTATCCATGCCAGTCTGGAAAAGACAAGTTTCATTTTGTAGTGGAGTAAGTATTTTCCTTCCCGAAAACAAGGGTGGAGTTTTTGGGGGGATGCCTTTCCTTTCATGAAATTTGCTGATACTCATTTGTCTAGATAAATTTTAAAACTCGCATAAACATGTTTTCATCATTTTTCATGAAAGCTATATTGCCTGAAAACTGTATAAGTTTATTTTCATAGTTTAATCAGATGTATACCCAATGGGGGGTAAATTTATGGTTGGTATAATAAATATTTTCACATAAACTAATATCATTTTATTTTTAGGTTAGATTTTACAAATTTTGGTTGCAATTTTGTATTATTGTGGCTTTAGAGCGTCATTGAGAGGAGGGGGTAAAAATACCAAAAAGTGGTCCGGCAATTCTGATTCTTAAAAGCCAAAGTTGTACCCCGCTTTTAATAGATTCTATTGGATACAGAACCCCGCCCATTTCCTTCCGCATGGGCGCATCTAGAGGGGAAGGGGGGGCTTTAAGCCTAAGTTTTTTTTATATATTTTCCACATATTTCATGAATAAACACAAACAATAGCATAAAATACATCATGAGGCCTCGGGCCCCCCCAAGACAAATTCCTGGGTGCGCCACTGCTAATAGTAAAGCAAGCAAATGGGACTTTCTCTAAGTCACGCAGCTGCGAGAGCACTCGTTCTGAGAAACTAGTATCGATTTTTGCACGAGGTCCGGCGCCGAGCCTTTTAAAGGCGACACGCGACGATGCGAGCCATCCCCGATTTTGGCGACTTTTGATAGGGATAACAGAGGCCACTTTAAAAGGCGGGGACACGAAAAAAAATAAAAGTCAGGCTATCTATCTTTGTTGGATACATCTAAATTTCGGATTCCTTTTTCGCACTTCATAGGAGAAGCTTTTAAGAATTACCTTGGAACAGGCGGTATGACCTATTCTCCTAATAGGTAAGTATCTATTGTCAAACTGCGGTCCTTTTTATTTGTATACTCAACTACCTCTAGCACCTGCAGTGCAGTACTGAAAAACAATTTTTTGAAATTTTCTAATCTCTTCCTATGCATAAATTTAAATAATTATCTTAAAAAAGAGACTTGCTTGCTTGTGAAGTAAAATGCCCCTCCTTTTGGATTCGCCACTGGTTGAAAACGTTATATATTTTGTTGAGGCTGCTGACGGGATTTTAAAATGAAATTTTTCTATATTTGTTTTACTTTTTCCAAAAGCCAAGCAAAAGATGTATAAAGTGCAATTTTGTGTTCTTGCAAATAGGAAATAAAATGTTTGTCTTGTACCTACCAAACATATCCTTACATATAAAGTTAGAAAAATAAGGTAAATTTTCCACCTATTTGATTGTCACTGTAAATGACAATTTCTTCTTAGTTGTGGTTAACTTAGCGTTAACAAAATGTCATTTTTCACGATCAAATAACCTCAAAATAAATTTGATTTACGTTTTAAGTCAACTGTCAATATAAAATAACCATAAAATTTACCGCGAAACCTCTACCGATTTAAAATAACAATAATCACGATTGAGAAATACATCTTCTCGATCAATAGGAAGCACACATCTTGTTTCAAGAAAAAAAATATTAACATTTTTTAAATTTGTTTTTTTTTATAATTTACACAAAGTTCTTGACTAATAAAACATGATTTTAAAATATTCTATGTGGAATGGATTGTACAGTCGCCCGACATATAAATTACCTTATGGTCATAAGGTATTTTAGTAATAAAAATAAAAACAATTTTGAAAATCAATAATCTGATTTTAAAAAACATTTCAGGCCTTTGCAAAAAGGTCAGGGGGAGGCAGAACACCCCTCGGAGGTCCTATCTGCCCTCTGGTTACAACACTTAAACTATCATTAACTTCAAAAAATAAAGAAAATACCAATAAGTTACAGTCTATCATATCTGGAATTTAAATCAACACTCTTAGAAGAAGATAAAATAAATAAAAACGAATTTTTAATTTTCTGTAATGTATAAAAAGTTGATACAGTTATAAACAAATACCGCTGTATCGTTTATAAGTTGCATTATATCTTATTCTATTCACCGATTTCTTGCTCGTTAAATTTTTATTAAAATATCTAAACAAACAAAGTTTATGAAGTCAACAGAGTTGGCCATGATTTGACAAGTAAAAAAGCAACTCTGCCGAGTTTACGCTAAACGTCTAATTAAATTCCGTAGATAGATTATTGTTAAGTCTAAAAGTTTTGTTTGTTTTTTAAAAATGGTAAGACTTAAAGGTCATGACGATTGCAGAAAATCGGTTTGCTTTTGTTGTTTCAATAAGGCCCTTAAAAAACTGTAAAATTAACATACATTTAAATTTAATTATTATTAAATTATTAATTTAAATAAATTTCTAGTTCCTTGTAAACTTGAATAAACTACATATTTTTCACTAAATTCCGATTTATTTATTAAATATGGATGACATGAATTTTTTTATTACATAATTCCACATAGAATTTAAGATATTTTTAACTCATGTCCTAAAGAAAATGTATATTTTTTTTTCTTGAAACCTTAATTTTTTGGAGATATTTACGATCATGATAGTTTAAATGTTTGTTGCCAGAGGACAGCCAAGACCTTCGAGGTGTATTCAGCTTCCACCTAGCCTTTTTGTAAAGGCCAGAAATGTTTTTAAAAATTATTGATTTTAAAAATTGCTTTTATTTTTACAAGCTTTTATTTAACTTCAGATGTTCTGTCTAACTATCTAACTAACTATCAAATCTTGTGAAGCGTTTTTGACACACTTCCCATTATCCGATTTGAATGAAATTTGGTACACACATAGTGGTCCCATGACAATACAACATTAAGAAATATCCTCCCACCCCTACCCCTACCCCTTCTATAGAAAAATGTGTTTTTGACACACTTCCCGTTATCCGATTTGGATAAAATTTGGTATACAGATAGTGGTCCGATGACAATACAACAATAATAAAAAAATATCCTCCCACCCCTACCCCCACCCCCTTTCATAGAAAAATTTGTTTTTGACACACATCCCGTTATCCCATTTGGATGAAATTTGGTATACATATAGTGATCCGATGACAATACAATATTAAGAAATAAATATCCTCCCACCCCTACCCCCACCCCCTTTTATAGAAAAATGAGTTTTTGACACACTTCCCATTATCCGATTTGGATGAAATATGGTATTCACATAGTGGTCCGATGACAATACAACAATAATGAAAAAATATCCTCCCACCCATACCCCCACCCCCTTCCATAGAAAATGCATTTTTGACACCCTTCACATTATCCGATTTGGATGAAATTTGGTATACATATAGTGGTCTGATGACAATACAACATTGAAAAAAAAATCCTACCACTCCTACCCCCACCCCCATCTATAGAAAAATGCCTTTTTGATACACTTCCCATTATCCGATTTGGATGAAATTTAGTATACATATAGTGGTCCGATGACAATACAACAATAATGAAAAAATGTCCTCCCACCCCTACCCTTCACCCCCTTCCATAAAAAATGCGTTTTTGACACACTTCACTTCAAATGACTTTTATAAAATTTGGTATATGCATAAAGGTCCGATGGCAATACAGCCCAAACAAAAAATATATTTCTACCTCTGCCCCCACCCTCTCCTTCCCCCAATAGAAAAATGAGTTTCTAGAATAAACTCTTCTGTTCTGTTATTGAACAAATATTTTCATTTAATAGAGTAGATAGCTGAGACTAAAAAGTAGAAAATAAATTTTTTATAAAATGCACTAAAAATTAAAAAATAATTTTCTAACATTCTAATATTATCATAATAATAAAAGCGATGACCGCAAATCAAAGCGAACCGAACATCGTCAAGATTTCCATCAGTCGGCCATCGCTTTTATTATTATGATAATATTAGAATGTTAGAAAATTATTTTTTAATTTTTAGTGCATTTTATAAAAGTTTGTGACTTAAAAAAAAATTTACCAATTTATTATTAATAAATAATTACTTACGCCCATTTGATAATTTATATATCGGGCGACTGTACAATCGATTCCACATAGAAGATTTTAAAATCAGGGATATTGTATGGATTATAAGAAAAGCAAATTTAAAAAATGTATATTTTTTTTCTTGAAACCTCGAATAAAACAAGCTGTGAGCAGGAAAATAGTCGCACACTGTTCAAAAACAGTGAAATTTCTACCATTGTAACAATAATAAGAATTTAATATTCCTAGACTTTTTTTAAATCTCTGCATAGACGCTACTGCTCTTGCCTAATATAAGATCGAAATAGCTCCATTAAAATGCATGGAGATTCAGTCCACCAGTGGCTTATCTATTATGCATCTTGTTTTGACATTGTTGTGTCTATAGTTTGTAGGTCAGCTAACATAGCAGTTGTCTGTTAATTGTCGATACAGGGAGAACGAAACTGGTTTTTTGTCCTTATAAAATATGATTAGGGTTCCAAAGATCTAGTCATAATAAATTAACAGTTCTCAGTGCCATTTTTTGTAACTTCAGTGTATGAATTCTTAAAATAAGTGAGAGGGAGAATAAGCATCTGCCCACGTTAGGACCAATGGCAATGCGGAAATCAATTGAGATCGCATGCGCAGTTTGACTTTCACCCGATTTGGAGGGAGCACTCCTTCTCACCCGTTCAAGAGTTCATACACAAGAGTCAGGCAAGTTGATGCGTTTCTGGCCCTTGAAGCTGAAAAAAAATATATTTATTTTAAAAAAAACCAGACACAAAAAGAGCACGTGTGTAATTTCTCGATTGGGTTTTGATATGTGTTTCGTGAGGAGTAATTTTTTTCCATCGCTTTTTGAGAAGCAAACAAGTATTTTTGTTTATGGTTAGGTATAGCTTTATGTTTATTTCACTTAAGCTGTCAGAATAAAACCTACACAATAACAGGAATCTAAAAGGAGACAAATTACTGCTTACGGTAAAAAGTAAAAATACAAGCAAATAATAGAAGATATTTCCAATAAAAATAAAAAACTCCCTACTAGTAGTCACTGTGTAAGGACAACGAACCCCCTCCACGACCATATTGCAAAAATGGGCATCGTTCTTCTCCATACTTTGGCTGAGTAGGGAGTTCCGATGTTTTGCCTTTCCATACTACCACGAAAAACTTTGTTTATCGTGCACACTAGAGGCCCTCGATCCAGGGGCTCTAGTGCATATTACTTAAGTATTTGTCATTCGTCTATGGTATTACATTTAAACCTTCAATATTGATCAGTCCCACTTTGTAGGATTATGTATTTATTGTTTTGCATAATATGTCATGACAGCCGACTTATGGTTAAATGTTATCGGAAAAGCTTTGACCAGCATGTTGGCAAAAAAAATTAAAACAGGTAACCTTGGGGATCACACCAGATGAAGAAAGTCACCACATGGGACAGGGTATATGGAGTGCCTATTTGGAGCTAGCAGCTAGTACGGGCACATTGTGGCTTTGTGTACCCTGTTGACAATGTCATAAGGTTTATGACCCATCAAATGGTCTAAGGCTACAACCATGGCATTAAGTGGTGTATATTCTTTTTTTGTCAAACACACTGTGTTTTCTGTATTACAATCTAGTCAATAAGACAAATTAGCAATTTTGTTTTAAGTTAATTTACTAGAAAAGTTGAATTTAAACTTAGGGTTTACTCAACAGATTTCCCCGGTTTGCTTCGTCTGAAACTGACAATTGTGTTTATAGCATTATTTTGTTTTATATAATTCACTAGCTCAAACAGCTTCACTCTTTTGAGTCTTCGAACTGGCATAGTATTGTCTAGAAGCTAAATTGCTTCCACATGCACATGTCGATGGAGTCTATCTTCATTGCCTTTTGCGTACTTTTTTATAGTCTCTACTACAGTTTCGTGTTTTAGGTCCCGATGAAGGTCACTATTTCAAACGTACCAAGGTGCATTTACAATGTTTCTTAATACATTATTTTAAAATCTCTCTAAAACTTGAATGTTACTCTCTTTAGTACAACTCCATAGTTGACTATCATACATATACTGGTTTCAATATTTGTCTATAAAGCAGTAACTTATTATGAGTTGTTAAATTGAACATTCTTTCAATTAGCCAGTTCATTTTTCTATACCTTATCTCAAGTTCTTTATTTTTCCTAACATGTGCTTTCCAGCGCAATTTGGCAACAAGTGTCATACCGAGATATTTTGATTGATTTGAATATAGTACGGGTATTTTGTTAACAGTTCATTTTTCTATACCTTATCTCAAGTTCTTTCATTTTCCTAACATGTGCTTTCCAGCGCAATTTGGCAACAAGTGTCATACCGAGATATTTTGATTGAGTTCTTTCTTTTTCCTAACATGTGCTTTCCAGCGCAATTTGGCAGCAAGTGTCATACCGAGATATTTTGATTGGTTTGAATATAGTACGGGTATTTTGTTAACTGTTATTTGTTATTTAATTGTATTCGCTACTTTGTCGTCCAACTTGAATGGTATTTGGAAGTTTTTCTATGGATTCTTCAATAGATTTTTCTACCGTCAATAAACCAGTATCATCGGCAAATATTCCTAGTGACAATTTTCTGACTCTGGGAAGTGAATAATAAGTATAAATAAGGGCCAAGTACGCTACCCTGGTGCACACCTGCTTGAATTTCTCTTAAATTTGAGTATGAATCTTCCTCTTTTACTCTGAAATATCTACAGATTGTATGTATTATGATAACTAAATTTCTTTCTAAAATACATTTTGAAGTCTGATTAATGGGTTCTATTTACCAGATAGTATTTTAGTTAATAGAGACCGTTTGCATGCCCTCCTTTAGCTAACTTTATCATTTATAAATGCGACATTAGATATTTAGACGCCAAAGTTTGACCTTTTGTAGACACAATTTTTTTATCCTTTTTCTTTTATTTATCTGTCAAAGGCCTGTTTTGTGTTCTGTAGGCAAAATTAATTAAACAGTTCCGAAAAGAACTAGGGAAAAACTGAAAGAGCAATGCTAGGAAAAAACTGCCAGGAAAATATAGGATTAATTGTGTCTGTGTTTACTGGGTACTTTTCTTATTTTTTTTACGCACTTCACAGAACATTGATGATTTTTGGTTAGTTGGTGAACACTGTGGCCAAACAACACATATCTATCTCGTTGGTAGCTCGTAATTGTCTGGTATCAAAAATATTTTAAATTTAAATTAGATTTTGACATAACGTTATATGCACGGCAACACTTTCTAAATAAAGGAACTAGTAGCCTGTGTTATTGTAACACAAGTAAAGTCAAACACTACCTTTAGTAAAGGATAAGGTTCAAACCAATTCACGGCTCTTGCCTCAAATAGAAGATAAGAGAAAAATGGGACATACAAAAGGTCATATTAATATTGATTAGTCCCACTGGTTGGATTATAAACAGGTATAGGTATTAGAATTATTCTTTTTTATTTTGTCCGACGTTTTATTGTTTTGCAATGTAATCACAGCCGCGGATGAGCTTTGACCAGTATGGTAGCAAAAAAAAAATTAAAACTGGTAACCTTTGGGATCACACCAGATAACATCTTATGGTAAAGGATTCTCTGAATGGATTCGGTGGCCTGGCCATTTAGGAAATCACCACATGGGACAGGATATATTGAGTGCCTATTTGGAGCTAGCAGCTAGCGCGGGCACATTGTGGCTCTCTGTACCCTGTTGACATTGACATAAGGTTTATCCATCAGAAAGTCTAAGGCTACAACCACGGCATTGTGTGGTATATATTATGATAACTAAATTTCTGACCTAAATACATTTTGAAGTCTGCTGATCTGATCACAAAATCATATTATCATACAATGTCAGAATTATAATTAAGACACTTTTGGACCGAATAAAATGCTTTAAATCCTAGAAGAGATTTTTCTTAAATAAATGGCCAGAAAAACAGCCAGTCACTCCCTCTCCAAGGAATGAGACACAATCAAGGATGATTGTCGGAATCGTCGGTAAACCCACGACGTGACGTACTTCTTGATTTTCATTTTAAATTACACCCGGACTTTTTTGCGCGCATTTCATAATAAAGTTTTGCTTGCCGTTTTCTTTTGCTCTCTTCTTTTTAAAATAGTTAGATTAGGTTAGAAAAGCGACCAGATTACGGAGGAGATTTTAGTACGGGAGCCATATATTTGCAGCCATTTTAAAAAATGTGGTTTAAATACATAGCTACCAAAAAAATTTGCTCTAAGTAGATTTACGTAAATTTTATTGTTAAAAATTTTGGGTTATGTCTATCATATTTCTTCTAAAAACTAGTTGATTAGGTGAAAATTTATCAAATGGTGGACTAAAATTGGGGTTTTTCTAAAATTAATTGTGGAGTGTTTATAAACCACTCTTTACTTTATTAACAAATTACATAGAAAAATACAAGTACTTACCTACGGAATAGCACTCCCTTACTTCTCCCGGATATTTTTCCTCAAACCGCACATATTTTACATGAATTATTTCCCATTTTTCATAGAAAAAACAAATTCTACACAAAATGTAATTAAACAACAAATATGGCGTCCATCTACATAGCAGCTGTGTGTCTACGTGACAAAACACACGCATGCGCACTTAAAAATTCGCATCTGCGAATTGTTTCCAAAGCAAGCTGTAAGTGCTTCAATTTTCGATTTTTTGAAAATGTATTTATGCTCTAACGTATTTGTTGAATATTTACGAATTTTATTCCACCAAAGTTAAATGCAAATCCAAAATGGCTGCTTGTTAACCGCTGTTTTCCTTTATTAATATGTTTGCCAGTTTTTTGTATTAAGCTTTGGTTAAAATCTTACTGTTAAAAACTGCTTAGGGTCTTAAAGCATTACTTTTTCCATTAGAGTATGGAAAGTCCAAGAATTTCTTTTATTTTCGACAAAAACACAACAACTGACCTGACAGTATCCGCCATTTTAACAAGGCCGCGATAAAATCAAAGTGGCTCTGCTACAGAATAGCGCGTTACAAAATAGCGGTGCTACAAAATACCGGGCATCAAAACAGCGCTTCTACAAAATGTTATATGTTACTCAATACAGTCTTAGTGGAGGGAGTTGGCGATTTTTTATCTCCTCTAGGTGATACTCCCACAAACGTGGAATTTGGGACAATAATCTAAAATCACTTTTTGCTTTCTGAAACCACCGCGGGTCCACACACGTAATTTTTTATAAAAACCAAAGAATCACTACTAAACGTCGATATACGTGCCAAGTATCATCACTCTAGCTTAAACCATTTACAATTCAAAAAATATTCTGACACCTTATTTTGATTATGTGAAATTTTAATGTATATACCTACTTCTAACATATTATTTTATTTAAGTATTCAAACGTAAATATTTTTAAGATATTGGCATTTTGTTTGATTAGTAAAATAATAAAATAGGTTTGCTAAATGTGTTGTTGAGACCCCGGTTGAAAGCCATTTGGCATATTGGTCTGTTGGACAGCTGTCCCCGACCATGTGAGTCATCCCCACGTCACCACTAACTTGGCGTCAAAATTTAGCGGGACACCTTGTTTTCATTGAAACAGGAAAGTGGGGTCTCGGACTAAAAGTAAAACCGTTAAATTTGCGATGCAATCAGCTCCTAATGATAATTCATGTTTTGCGCTGAAATTTGTGCTCGCGCTTCGAAAAATCCTGCGAGGAGGGAAGAAAACGCCACTTTTTGTCGCTTTTGGCAGGTTTTCATGCCGCGTCGCGTTTTGCCTCAGCAGTGATGAAAAGAAAACTTGCTCTAGTCACAGAACTAAATAAGTTAGAGTTTTTTTAAATAACAAGTCAATCCGCGACAATAGATGTTACGTTTTGCTTAGTTTTCTATAAGCAAAGTTGAATTAACCAATAAATGCTAAAACGCATAAAATCCTTCAACAAAAAAAGTTGTTAAGCCGCGTACTCATCGGCGAACTACAACCAAATTTCCTCTGTCGGAGGCAAATTCTCGTGCTATATGTATATGTTTTGAAACAGAGTGGTTTAATAAATATGTCATCAATTGGTGATGTTTCATATCTGTATTTTCGAATTTATGGGCATTATACGATGAAATACCGTTCAAAGAGGTGTAAATTGCGAATTTATTGTCAATATTTTAGTAAAAACTAAATAAAATTAAGAAACAATGTCTCCATTAAAAAAAAATTAACATTGATTTTTCAGCTAAACGTCAAAAAATGACATAAGATGTGTCATTCAATGTTATGTTTTGAAACGCGGTAAAAGCTCGTTTTGAAACTATTGCTAAAATGCCACATTTTATGTCATGACTGAAAAATCAATGTTAATTTTTTTTTAATGGAGACATTGTTTCTTAATTTTATTTAGTTTTTACTAAAATATTGACAATAAATTCGCAATTTACACCTCTTTGAACGGTATTTCATCGTATAATGCCCATAAATTCGAAAATATAGATATGAAACATCACCAATTTAGCTGAAAAATTAATATTAAAAAACCAATGTTAAAATTTTGTTTTTTTAATTGAGACATTGTTTCTTAATTTTATTTAGTTTTTACTAATATATTGACAATAAATTCTTTGAACGGTATTTCATTGTATAACGCCCATAAATTCGAAAATATAGATATGAAACGTCACCAATTGATGACGTATATATTAAACCACACTGTTTCGAAACATAAAGCATGAGAATTTGCCTCGGATAACAGCAAGCGTTTGCTCGCGAACCAGGTGCCGACCGACATGCGAGAAAGCAGGGCCTGATCACTCATGCTTCACAGCAGTGTTGCCAACTCTACGGATTTATCTGTAGATCTACGGATTTTGGATTTTGATTTTGGATCCAAATTAACAGATTTTTGGCAATTTTAGTACAAAACGATAAACATCGAAACACAACGGCGGCCGCGCCTTATTCCTCCTTATCAGTATTACCTTTAATTTTTTTTCTACATTTTAATCATTTTGTAAAAAGGTTTCGCTTGGATCAGTGACCTTATTTTTCTAGACATCTAGCGGACGGTCGTTGCAACCTTATTTAGAACGAATTGTATTACTTCGCGCGTTGTTTGATGGGGAGTCAAACAACGCTTCGCGCCACGAAATTTAAACTATGTTTTACGTTATGTATGTTGCACTAGAAAAATAGGTCCCTAATAGGGACATATTGCAATAAAGCCAGGCACAAATTGTGCCGGGCACTATATTGACAGTTTCACATTATAAGAACAGCTGTCTTCTTTCAAAATAAGGCCATTGTGTATTATAAGACCCGGAATTAATAGTGACGCCATAATTAACGGAAAATAAACGACAGGATTTCTTAATTCGACTTTGGTATGTCAATTTTGAAAGATCAACTGTCAGTTTTTAATGCGAAACTGTCAATATAGTGCCCGGCACAATTTGTGCCTGGCTTTATTGCAATAGGTCCGTATTATAGTTTGTACGTACCTTAACTAATTAAAAAAGGTTAAAAAAGTACGTACTTTTTATTTCTTCTAATTATAACGGTTTATCCGTTTAAAAATTGGCGGCACTGCAAAAAAGTTTATTTGGATCCGTTGGAACGGAGCAGTAGGTACCGTACCGTTCTCGTGCAATTCCGAACTAAAAAAGTTGTGCACTCCTGTCACTGTCAGAAAAAGAATAAAATCAAACCATAAACTTTTTAATTGTAAAAAAAGCACCTTTTTTGTTTTTAGTCTTCTTTGAACCTACGGATTTCTACAGATTTTTCGCGTTCACGCTACGGATTTTCGCTTTCCAATAGTTGGCAACACTGCTTCACAGTCTCATCGACCACAGCGCCACCGTAGATCCCCGCTCTTCGTCACCCAACCCGCTACGGACACCCTTTTCTGTGGTATCAGCTGAGCGTTCATGAATTTTCTAGAATAATTATTTTTATTTTTTTAACTAAACATTTTACGAATTTTACCAACAGTTTTAGTTTTATGTGTACCAAATTTTACGAGCCACGTAAAAATTGAACAATTTGTTGCTAATCTCAAGTAAGTATAAAATAAACATAACCTATAAAATAAATTTTCATGGTTTAGTTTAAAAAATGCCCAATTCCATCGGCGGTGTCAGTGGGAGCCTTGTGATACATAAGGGGGGCCTGACATCTAACAGGGTAGGCCAGACCCCTTCTAGTTACGCGGATGTCTAATCCTCTTACTGTGGGTTGTTAAATTTAAACCTTGTTGGTCCGGGTTTGGTTTGCTTTTCCAGCCCTTTTGCTAAGCAGGAATTATAACATTCCGTAGAAAGAATATTGATTGTATAATAGAATATTATATTGTTTCAGGTAATGTTCTTCCTGCTGCTGCCGTGTATAAGCTAACGCTTAGGTAACTGATAATAAGTGAGCAGCACTCATTATGTGATCTTGGTACATACTACAAGCATTGCCAGGATTCTCCGAACATTCCTTAAGTATCGAACAAGTTTCGTGGCTAATCAGGCAAAAATGAGTTTTTGTTTCCCTCATATTTTTCCGTGGGTAGCCTGAAAGCTTAACCTCACGGGGGTCCAAGATCTAATGGACACTTAATAAGTTTTGACAGTTAACTGTTTCGTCCTTATGGGACTCCTCAGAACACTGCTGGTCAATGTGACAAATCTTGCGAAGTTAATTAGACGGTTTTGTCTCTAATCAAATATAAATAGTGAGAAAACTATCGCAAGAAGCAATCGATCAATGAAAAGATCGAATGCAAATAAAAGAAAACAACTATAGTCCGTGACCTACGACAGCTCCTTGTCTTTCAGGCCGGATCAACACATATTGCATGCTTACCCGTCATCAAGACAGTGAGCGTCAATCAACGGAATTTTTAAGCCAAATAATACTAACGATAGTTTTCTCACTATTTATATTTGATTAGAGACAAAACCGTCTAATTAACTTCGCAAGATTTGTCACATTGACCAGCAGTGTTCTGAGGAGTCCCATAAGGACGAAACAGTTAACTGTCAACACTTATTAGGTGTCCATTAGATCTTGGACCCCCGTGAGGTTAAGCTTTCAGGCTACCCACGGAAAAATATGAGGGAAACAAAAACTCCTTTTTGCCCGATTAGCCACGAAACTTGTTCGATTTTTAAATTCACTGGTACGAAATTCCACGTTTATTCCTTAAGTATTTTGAGCATTCTACCTGGACAGCTGAGGTATACAAAAATTAGAAACCAAACCACGACCTCTTGACAAAAGTATTACAAAAAGTATGATATATCGTGACTGAGCTAGCCCCTTCATGCTTATTAATAAGAGAGTTATTAATTTTAATAATGGTAATACTATTAAGAGTGTTAAATTATATAATCAAATTTAATCAATTTTCTGTTAATAAAGTCTAAAATAAGTTATTTATAATAAATACCTACCAACTTACATAATTATGTAGTTTTATTTTCTAAATTTACTGCCAAAATATTTGCATTGTTTCATTTCTTATGTGAAACAATGCAAACATTTTAGTGCAATCAAAATTTAATTTTTAAAATTATTGGCGGCTGCCGCGGCCTCGCCAGCTGGCCTATTCCATCGCCGCACTTGATAAGACTGTGAACTAAAAAAAGAGGCATATAATGAGTGTCCCATCTTTTTTACTAATCTTGTCTAACTTAATTTGTGCCAGAAAGATAATTTAGTTGCAGTTGCAGTGGCTGCAGCACCATTAGATTCGTATCAGAAACGATGCGAATTTGGACACAAAAACATGTGATTCTTGTATTTCCCAGTCTGGCATAGCATAGCAATAAAATATTTATTTTAATTTTACCGAATACAGATCTGGGATTTAATTGTAAACTAAAATAGGGACAACAACTGACGTGTAAGGCTAGATTTGGAATAACCCAGTAGCGCAACCAGCAATTAGTCTTGGGGGCGAGAACCCATGATATCATATTTTTGTTTTTAGTCAGAAAATATGTGGAAAATATTTTAATAAATGTTAGGCTTGGGGGGGAGGGGTTCCGAGGCCCCTCCTGGGTGCGCCCTTGTAACCTCATATTTTATTCATAAATTTAGATTTGTTTTGAAACTTTATCTAAAATAAAATTAGTAAGTTGTAGACAGATATAAAATACCGTTTGTTTTGGTTTTATTCTGTTTTGGCAACATCGGTCACGTTGTTACTTTTATACGTAGGTACGTTTTTTCATCCAAAACATCAGGCTTTTTTGCATACTATAGTATAGTTTATAGTGACTATAAACTTCTGAACCATTATATCTGTTAAGAAAATAGTGTTTATAGTATTTTCTTTCAAGGAAAATCATAAAAGTTTGTCTTTGTTTTTAAAGATATCATGAGTAAAACTTCTGAAAATGTCAAAACTAGCGAACAACATCGCTTCACGCACTTGATTAGACCCGTGACACCAAAACCACTAGGCACAGCCAGTTTAGCTTATACCTGATTCCCACCTACGACTTTCTCGTGGGTGCCCGCTCGAATATTTGTAAACGACGTCCATGATTGCGATTCGGTTGTAGCCCGAACGCTGCCGTAACCGTGTTAATGAAGCCCTATTCTACATTGACACGGTTCGGTTACGTTGGCGATCGATTGACAACGGTTTGGTTTCACATTCTCTAGGATCCCGGGAAAGAGGTCAGGAGAGTATGTTTTAAAAAAATATATGTATGTTAGAAATTTACGAATTCTTTCTTAAGAAAGATTATGGTTCTGAAATCCAGACTGATTTTTAACGAACATTTTTGCGATCACGGGTGTTAGTTACCCAAGCGATTTACCATATCGTCTGCTATTTACCAGAGATGTTCGGGCGAAAGCCGACTGGCGATCCTGGGTGTTGTATACAAATATGCTGCCCGCTCACGCGTCACATGATCTCAATATGAAATGTTACGACAGTCATGTGACGCGTGCGCGGGCACACACGAAAAAGTCCTAGGTGGGCACCGGGCTTTATAGGGTCGGTCCGACCCGCTGCATCTTTGCTACTAGGGTTTTACCCGGTTTCCACCTGTGCATGCCCACCCCGATTCAAAAAACGCATCAGGTGACGCTGCATTTAAAACCGTTGCAAATCCGTGGTCCATCACGTAATGCGTTTTTTGATTCGGGGTGGACATGCATTGGTGGAAACAGGGTATTAGAGAGAAATGCTCATCAGTGGTCACAACTAACGTTACACCTTATTCCGACCTACGACTTTCTCGTGGGTGCCCGCTCACGCGTCACATGATCTCAATATGAAATTTTATCGCAGTCATGTGACGCGTGCGCGGGCACGCACGAGAACGTCGTAGGTGGGCACCGGGTGTAACATTGCCCACATTCAGAAACCACAGGGTGTAACATTGCCCACATTCAGAAACGCTAAAGAGCTGAGCTTTGGCCGACTAATGGGAACTATGACAAAACTATCTAAGGATTTTTTTTCTGTATTTTTTAATTCTGTGATGCTATAGTCAAGAGAAGTTAGGTGCCAAACTTTTTCCTTCCCGCCTACTTAACCACCTTATTATAAAATCTAATGAGATTTTTGGATTTTGAACTTTTTTAAGCATAGCAAATTTGTCGCTGAAAAAATATGATTTTAATTTTGAAATGCTATAATTTATACCAAAGATAATAAATGCTGAGTTAAGGTGAAGTCTATTAATTTTTAAGACATCAGCTTTCAAAAGTACAAACTAGTACGTAAGTAATTAAAAATGTATGGCAGGAACTTAAGTGCAACTTAAAGGCCGTGCTAGACGCACTACACGTGCATTCTCAAATTTTACTTTAAAAAAATCTTAAAATTTGATAATTTTTTAATCAATAATTTTATCATAAGGTATCAATAACCTCTTAAACAAGTAATTGAGAAAAGAAGCGCCAGAAATATAGAGACTCATGTTACCTTTTTGGACCTACAAAAAGCATATGATACCGTTCCAGTAGAAAAATAATGGACGGTGTTGGAACAAACTAATATCAATCATACATACATAAAAGCGATGAAAGAACTATACAAAGGGTCAAAATCTAAAATTAAAATTGGAAATCGACTTTCAAAAGAATTCCTGGTAACAAAAGGCTTAAGACAGGGATGTTGTATCTCTCCAACTCTTTTTAAAGTATATATCGCGATGGCTCTAAAAAACTGGAAACGTAAAGTGCACGGCATGGGAATACAACTTAACGACCGATTTACTATATACACACTACAGTTTGCTGACGACCAAGTAATTGTAGCTAATGATAAAGAAGACATGGAGTATATGATGAGAAAGTTAACGGAAGAATACCAAAAGTGGGGACTAACAGTGAACGTGGATAAGACACAGTACTTATGTATTGGAAACAAATCCAGTGAGTTAGAACTAGACAATGGACAAACAATATCTCCATGCAATGAGTATGTATACATGGGTGTCACATTTGATAAGACAGGAACAGACTGTAAAGAATTGGAAAAAAGAATAGTAAAAGCAAAAAAGGTTATTGGATGTCTTAACAGTATTTTATGGAGCAGAGAGATAAGAAAGAAAGTAAAATTTAACATATATGAACCATTGGTAAAAAGCACGCTGTTGTATGGAATAGAGACTTGTCGCGTAACAGAAAAATACAAAAAAAATGGAAAGTGTCGAAATGGATACAATAATAAGATCAATGAGAATATCTAGATTAGATCACATAAGAAATGAGATCATAAAAGAAAGAATGGGAATCGAGGGAAGCATAACGGATGACATCACTAAAAGGCAATTGATATGGTACGGCCATGTACAACGGATGAACGACGAAAGATTACCAAAACAGGTCCTAGAGTGGCAACCAGTAGGGCGCAGAAAAAGAGGACGTCCTAAACTAGAATGGCAACAGTCAATCCAAAGATCAATGAGTCAAAAGAATCTGACAGAAGATGATTGTCAGGATCGAAGGAGGTGGAGAATAGGCGTCGGACAACGTAGAAAAACGTTCTAAACCGACATAGTAGTAGTATCAATAACCACAAAAGAAATTCATCAAAGACGTGAATCTATCTATCTGTTTAGCCTTCTTCAATCCATATTGGGACATAGGCCTCCCCCAATATCTTCCACTCTTCTCTGTCGTCCGCCCATCTCATTTAGGATATTCCCCTACTATTTTTATTTTCCCAAGGTCTCCAGTCTACAATACATTTGTTCCATGATTGTCCTTTTGTCTGATATTATGACCGGCAAATTTCCATTTTAATTTTGCTACTTCTCCTCTGACATCCCTTACTTTTGTTTTATTTCTTATCCATTTATTCATTTTTCTATCTGTTAGCTGTACATGTAACATTTGTCTTTCCATTGATCTTTGGGCTTTTGTTACCTTATCCATGTTTAATTTTGTAAGTGTCCAGGTGTGGGATTCCTAGATAAGTACAGGAAGGATAGATTGGTTATACACTTTCGTTTTGAGGTACTGAGGATATTTTTCAATATGCAGCTTAATTTACCATATGCTGCCCAGGCTAATCTTACTCGTCTTTTGATTTCAGCTGTTTGATATTGGGGGAGGCCTATGCCCAAGTAACATTATTGCCACTCAGTGTTTTATTAGTTTGGTTCCAAGGTTATTTAGAGGGTGCTGTTATGGCTTTTAGGATCAATTTGGCTACAAAAAGGTAATTTATATTGCCAATTACCTAAAGAGGTGTTATACAACCAAAAAGTGATTTATAAAGGGAGTATAATAAAACTGATATTCCTTCTGTTCCTTTTAGATACTTTTGGTTTTATTGATTTCTGATTTATAAAGATGGTCTTAGAAACCCTTTTACCTAAAATTTTTAAAAAGAAATAAATATAAACTTTGTTCATTTAGTTTTTTTCATTACTTTAGGTCTTAACAAAAGTGTTTTATAATAGGGCTAAAAGGTTATCTTATATCCTTTTGTTTTTGTAGTTACGAGTAGTTTAAAAATATGATTATATAGGCGGCCTACCTAGTTTCCTTAAGGTTTTTAAAAGTGGTATACACAAACTTTAGACTTTTGGTTTTTGACATTACTTTTAGGCATTTTAAAAAGATTTTATAGGAAGGCTTAAAGGTAAACTTAGTTCTTTTGGATTTATAGTTACCCATAGCTGCATATTAAATATTACTTAAATAGGCGGTCATATAAAACCTTGTTTCCTTAAGGGTTCTATCAGAAGAAAATAAATACTTTCGTGTTTTCGTTTTTTAGGTACTTCTGGTAAAATAATAGATATACCTAGGTACAGATTGGTACCTACCTATTGTAAGATTGATTATTTATTATCCTCCTGGGTAGGGCACCCAAGTCTAGATAATGCCTGTTTACACGGCCAATATAAGAGGTTTCCCTCCAACCTACAAGCACAACGGATATCATTGCACTGGCCCTCCTGATTGTGTGCAAATTGCACGATAAAAAACCATTTAAATTTAACACAACACTTTAAAAAACAAAAACAAAAAATTTAAGTGTGGTTCTGTTGACTATGTTTTCCTTCTCTTTTTTTTGGTTTCATAAGCGCCCTCAAAAATCCTTGTTGCGATATAGTAACAAATAAAACCAACTGACCACTATAAAACGATAATGGCGTATATAGAATTATTTTAAAAATATTGTAAACAGAAAATATTTATTATATGGCGCTGGCAACGTTTTAGCTTCTGCTATAAATAAATAAATGTTACTTGGGTGTTCAAAGATGGATCAAAGAAGGCTAAATAGATATAATAGAAGTTATAAGAAAATTGTATGAACCAATAACCTTTCAGACATACAATTTTTTTTTACCATTTTCATGGATTAAACTTAATTAAAATTTAATCTCTGGTTGGGATTATAGTATGAATTTTCCCAACTGTAGGCAAACTCTTAAATACGATAACGATCTATATTGTATTTAATTAAATTGGACACTTGGCCTCTCCTAGCCTCCGATAGTATTAAAAGAAATTAATTTTAGCAGAAACTACCGAATAGGTCAAAATGTTTTCCACTTAATCTAAGTATTTTTTAATCACTTTCTAAATATTTAATCGACCAGCTACAAAATAATCAAACTTTTATTAATATAAAAAAATATATTGTGCGGGCAGAATAAAATGAGGCACAAAAGAGATGGCTTCAATTAGCGCTATCTTTCTCTGTCCAGTGCATCCTATAACTTTTTAAGTTATCATTATTAGGTATTAATTTTATATTTTACTCCTCCTAAGCCTTTTTTTGCTGAAAGACTTGAGATATCACAAAAAAATTACCCCAAAGTTAAATTCACCGCGTCTGGAAAAACAGACGTTTATTGAACTAAAACAAAGGAAAAAAATCGGCAACACGCTAGAAGCTTACTTTCTTTCATTTAACAGCAGTTCCACAGTTTCACTCTCGGCGCCGCGGACTTTCTTGTGGATGGAATTTTGGTCTTAATCTTAAAACACGTGTGACTTCTTTCAGTGTCTTTTCGGAAATGGTTCTTCATTCCCCTGTCAAATACGGGGGCGCTTCAAACTCCCAGCGTGTGCAAAGCGCGCATGAATTTAGCAAAATGATCAGATGTTCAAAAAAGGAAATAACTTTCAATAAAGAGAAAAATGATCACCTGATCGGAATTTCCCCAAACAAGGAGTTAAAATTTAAGGTTAGGTTTTCCCAAAAATTCAAATAAACACAAAAACAAAAAATAACTGTCAGCATTAAACACTATTCGTTACTCGAGTACTCGTTACTCGACAAATAACGGAGTAACGAATACCGATACGAAAATTAAATGATTTCTTTCGTTACTTTGATTACTTTGATTCCTTCGATTATTTTAGTATTCCGTATCACTCGAAATTGGGTAATCCAAAATCATTGAGTAACTATGACAACTTAAGTAACTAACTCTTCTAAGATTGTTATTTTTGTCTCTATTTTTATTTATTTTAGATTTTAAGTATGTATTTCTTTGTATGTAGGGCATTCAATTTTTAAAATAAAGCTGTACACAGAACAGTTCCTACGTAATTCCTAACTTTATTTTTCTAATTTTAGCCCACATTTTGAAAATTTCAATTGAATATGTCCGTAATATCAACAACAAAAATATACCTACAAGTAAATGATCTTCGAATTAAGGACAGGCTGAGAATTTTGCACTAATTGTATGCTTGAATTGAATACAGTTACAGTAATCAAAGTAACGATAATAATGATTACTTAGTAGTCGAGTAACGATTAGTAACAAGTATTCAAAAGTAATGAAAATCAAGACCTCTATTCATTATATCTATAAAATTGGAACTCAGTTTTATTTAAAAAATAAAAAAGAATAAATGATAAGCCACTGTTTCTTTTTGTTGGTATTGAATCTGTATGAAACGTGCCTAGTCATCCTGTTTGAGCTCAGCGATAACAATAGAATCCCAATAAAAGAGTGTGAATTGTGAACGGGCCGGAATCGAGTGGAGCCAGCGGTAACAATAAAAACCCAATAAAAGGGTGTGAATTATGAACGGGCTGGAGTCGATTTGGTTAAACGTACCAGACGAGTACCGTTTTTGCCTGTAATATTAAAATTTTGTTCATGGCAAATTTGCTAAAAGTGAAGACCACCCAGTAAAAATAAAGTGCTGTGAACAGAGGGAGATAGATTGAGTTGAGCCATCTCTTTTGCGCCTGATTTTATTCTGGCCGGACAGCAGTGGCGTAGCGTGGGAGGGGGGTTTGTCGCCCCCCGCCCCGAGGGTACTGGCGCCCCATGAGTGGCCGAAGCGCTCTAAGCTTTATTAAGTAGCAGGGCCGGCAACGGCAAATTGAGAGGCCAGCAAAGGCAACTAAAGACATGATGACCTTTTTTTTCTGATCGCAAGATTTGTGAGGGGCGCCCTGTTTAGCTGTTGGCCTCCGCCGCCCCTTCAGGCACACTACGCCGCTGCCGGACATCACTTCCATTTTGTTTTCTAAGATTGCGAACGGGTTTTCAGTTACAAGATTATTTAGCCTCGTTTTTTTCTATTTTATCGACATAAATTTTAATTAATTGTTAGACTTTAAAAAACTGGTTTCTTGCCTAATTCAACAAAATCGGTTTTCGAGATATGAGACTATTTAAAAATATTTATTTGATCATAACTTTATTCATTTTTAACCGATTTTTTGATTTAAAAAGAACCTCGGTCCAATAAATTACTGCAAGCCGTTTACATCCAAAAAAGTAAAAAAAAATTAACTTTACCGCAGTCTTGATTTTTTATTTTGCGTGCGAAAAAGTGACTTTACCGCATTAGTGTGGAAAAGTAACTTAAGCGCACTAGTACAAAAAAGTACTAGTTTTCGCACGCAAATGAGTGCGACAAAATGCACTTTGCGCACGCTTGTGGGAAAATAATTATTTAAATACATAAGTTGTAATTAAATCGAAAGAAGTTTTATTAAATGTCATTCTCTATAATGGACAACATGGCTGATTGGTTAAATATTAGTTTTCAAAGCCAACTATTATTGATGTATGTTACGTATGTGAAACGTATGTATGTTTAACAGCTCAGAGATGTCACGTCAAGTACAATTCTGGATTTAGGAATTACTGCATCGATTAATTAAATTATTGACAACAATACAGGGTGTTTCCTAAATAAAAGCGAACTATTTATGAAATTTCTCCTGTGGTAAACATATTAGAATAGCTGAAGTTTAAGGGCTTTATTTTTCGAAGTACAGAACGATCAAACTACTATATAGAATTAGAAGTTTTTATTTTAAAGGAAATTGAGATTGTCTAACCATATTTTATAAATGACTTGTAAAAAAGTTACTGTACCATGCTCTCACACACATAGTGCTGATGTGTAACAGAAATCAAATGGATGATTTTGTCAATCCAATAGACAGAATCGTTCAAATTACTGCACTGTCGGAAATCTTCACACATGGGACAGTTACTACATTTTAAGTCTTATCAGTCTTATTATTCTATTGCTACGAAACAAGGAGATATAAAAAGTTTGTATTTAAGAGCCGTAAATATTAGTAGTAATAATGAAGAACTAACCAGAGAAATGTACACAGAACAAAATGGTTTAGGGTTGCCAACTTTCAATTTAAGTTTGTCAGGACATTTGTTTTAAATTGTCAGGACATTTTGATCCAAAATTAGGACAGCCACAAATTGTTATCAAAAACTAAAACATAAAATATCTAAAAAATTTTTTAATTATCAATTTTAAAAAACTTCTTAATTTTGCCAAGACATTACATATTTAGTAGGTACTCATTTACTTATAACTACCTAAATTGAAATATTTGCGTGACATGTAGCATAAATTGATGTTGTAATGATATCGTTATACTAAGTCAACGGACTAAGAAATGTAAATTATATGAACAAATCAAGTTACACTGTTTCTTTTGAAATCGGATTTTATTAAAGACTTTACAGATTTGAGAAGCATTTTATTTTTCTATGCTCGAAAAATCAGGACATTTGCTGTCCTGATAAGGGTGTTGTCAAGACGCAGGACCTTTTGCTAAAAATCAGGACAGTCCTGAGAAATCAGGACGGGTTGGCAACCCTAGAATGGTTATTCCGTTAATAAACAAAACGATATCAAAAATCAAAAACAAACCAGGTAGCAAATTCCTAAAATAATAATTCGCGTATGAATACTTACCTTTAATCGAACTGAACGAGTTCTATTGCGCCCTGAATCTAGCTACCCGCAGAAAATCCTGAGTAAAACCTATAAAACCCACTCTAAAAGAAAAATAACATGTCACTTTCCAAGAAAGAAAACAATACGTAATCACGATCTGAACTAAGAGGGACAAGACCATATACGTATTTATAACAGATAATGCACAGCTCCAGAACTCGATAAATATTACAAACATCAATTTTGCGCACAACACAATCTGCCAGTGACGGATTCAGGGAGACAGGAGGGGTGCGGCTAGAACCGCTTCCTCCGTAGCCCCTCCCCGCAGGAAATCCTGGATTTGCCACTGCATTCCAGCCAAACAAAATGAGCATAACTTATTAAGGGCGAACTGACCAAATCAGTGAAAATTTCCGACTTCACCTAGTACATATGGTACTTAAAATCACTTGAATCCCTTTTATTCTAATAAAAATGCACCTTAACTTTACGGAAACGTAGTTTTTATAAAAGAAATGCACTTTTACCCTTTTTATTCTTACCCCTTCAATTGTTTTAATTTTTCCAGCGCTTATACACTTTAAACTAATCATACCTTTTGCATTTGATACTTTTTTTTCAAAATTTCGTTTTTGCTTTAATTTTTCTAAAAATTTCAGATAATTTTTTTGTTTTTTTATCTCGAGGTGTGTTAAGCCTTCTACCTCGTGTGTCTGTGTTTATGTGCATATAGAACTGAAATCTATAAACCGATTTGAATGAGGTTTTCTTTCTGTTGAAGGCCTATATTTCAGATAGTGTTCCTAGCTAAGCTTGGTAAAATTAGTTTAGTCCTGGATAAAATCAGCCTTTCTTCAAACCCATGTTAAAGACATTTTTCTACAACTACCTCTGAAAATAACTTGTCACACGGTAGACAACCTCTGAAAATAGCGTTTTGCACACAGCGTGTGAAGATTTGCAGGATAGTGTGCGGGTTAGTACCTATTAATTAACAAAGTACCAAAGACAACTTCAAAGGGGCAAAGTAAACCACGGGCAGAAAAAGGCATTTCCATCCTCAGCGTGGCTTGCCTGACTACAGTAAATCAAACTGACTACAAGATACAAGGTAAATCAAATGAATGAAAAAATAGATGAATCCTATTTATTTGTTCAACGAGTGAAACGACAGAGAACCAAGGAAACTAAGTTAATGGCGTGATGAAAACCTTCATCGCTCTATAAGAAAGAAAGACATTTCGTCACAGTTCCACCAGACCATGCTATCACCGTCTGATGAGTTAACAAAGTATAAAAGGTAACTTCACAGTAGTTCAGTCAACCGCGACGCCCTGGAGCAGCGACGGATCTAGAGGGGGCCAGAGGGGCCCGGGCACCCTCACCCCCCGCTTCGTGACATTAAACTTTTTTTAGTTCGAGGAAAAAAATTCCCCTGCATTAACCGCAATTTTTAACAAAATTTACCCGCAACCTAGCTTTCTACAATTTTTTTGAAAAAAATTACCTGTACTATCCCAAAAATTTTCGCATTTTCTAGGCCTGCCAATTTTTATTTCAGACCTCAGACTTAATAAAAACACCATGCCAATAATATATTTTGATTTTTGCTGGCCCCTCTTCCATCTAAATCCTTGATCCGCCACTGCCCTGGAGACGGTCATAGCATGGTCTGGTTGAATTATGACGAAACGCCTTCTTCCTTATAGACCGCTAGATGTTTTCGTCCCTCCATGAATGGTTCGTTGTCGTTTCACGCGTTGAATAAATAAATAGGTTTCACCTATTTTTTCATTCTGTTTGATTTACCTTGTATCTTGTAGTCAGTTTGATTTACTGTAGTCAGGCAAGCACGCTAAGGATGGAAATGCCTTTGTCCGAAACACCGGTGTCCGTGGTTGACTTTACCCCATTGAAGTTGTCTTTTATACTTTGTTTTCGGTTCCGAACCGACGCGCGACGTCCTGTTGAACTGTGACGAAATGTCTTTCTTCCTTATAGACCGGTGGACGTTTTCATCCCGCCTAAGCGCCGATCTGGGTCAAAATCTAGGGTGGGGTAATAGTCGACGAAAATTTTTTTTGTAATATAATTTTTTTTCTACATTCTCCTGTTTTCCCTTATTTTATTAGGAAAAAGTGCATATTTTTTTTCTAGGGGGGGGGGGGTAATTACCCCCCGTTACCCACCCCCCCCTCAAATTCGCGCTTGTAACCCGCCATGGACTTAGTTTCCTTGGTTCGCTGTCGTTTCACTTGTTGAATAAATAAATAGATTTCACTTATTTTTTTATTCTTTTTGATTTACCTATTACTTATTTTATATATGTATGTCTATGACATCTATGGAGTAAGAACAAAAATATTTGTTGAAGCAAAAATAAGTCCTTGCAATTATTTTACCGAGAGAATCTGAAGGCTTACAAGACATTCTTTATAAAAATAAAACCCCTTTTCTGAAAAATACTTTTCTCGTGAAAACCTGCCTGCCCGGAAAATCACTTTGGAACGATCCTTAATAGGGGCGGACGGTTATTTACTTCATCAGGTTATTTAAAAAGACAGATAACTAATTATTGAAAAATAAGCGACCCGAGACCCGTGTTTTTCGAGAGTAATTTTCTCTTTTTTTTAGGTGAGAAAAATTAAACTTGGAAATATCATATAAAATTATATTTAATGTTTTTTGATAGATTACGTGACTTCTCGTTCTGTTTTGCCAACAACTTCTGAACTTTAAAAAATGTTATTTGGTAACTAATTATAATAATCCTTAATATCTGGGTAAACGGGGTAGTTACTACCCCTTTCCTAGAAAAAATCCTCAAGAGTGCTCTAATTATCAGAAGTGTTATAAAACATGGTCTTTTGGAAATAAATTTGTTAATTCTGATTATTCTTATTTATTTTTCTTATTTTAGAAGTTGATCAATATTAGGTATTCATTTTATACTTTACTCCTCCTAATCCTTTTTTTGCTGGAAAACTCTTAAAAATAAATATTTTTTCAAAACTATTATACTCTTTATATTATATAATTGTAGGTGCGTACTAATCTAGAAACCTAAAAAAATACCAATTGAATTCCTAAAAATTGCAAAAATCCAAAACCATTCGTTATATCTTCAAAATTGGAACTCCACACAGTGTTATTAAAAAATTAAAAAAGAGATAATGATACGCCACTGTTTCTTATTGTTGGTATAAAATGTGTATGAAAAACAGTTTTTTGTTTTGAAATACTGTGGCTTCCTTCAAAAATAAATATAAAAATGTCAGGTCAACAACCAAAGGGACATACGAGGTTTTTTATTGAAGAACATTAGTGATTTTGTGAAAGAAATCAATTTCAAAATTAAAAATCAAAAAAAGTATCGACAATTGAGAACTCATTTTCTTTTAAAAACTTCTTTAGTTGATTACCTTTCTAACGATATGCTACACATTGATAAAAAAAAAAGATTTCTGCAAAAGATGTCTGCTTTAAAATACGGATATTCCGTCAGAAGGGCGAGACTCGTTCGGAATTGGTAAGAAAAACCATTTGATGTTTATGATCGTTTACCTACTTAAACAAAAGTTAAACTTTTAACAATAATGTATTGAGTTCTTTATTTATAAATTTTGTTCGAAACGATCATAAACATCAAATTGTTTTTCTTATCAAGTCCGAACGATTATTGCCTGTCGGAACGGAATATCCCTATTTTAAAGCAGAATTGTTTTTTTTAATCAATGTGTAGTATACCGTTAGAAAGGTAATTAACTAAAGAAGTTTTTAAAAGAAAATGAAGTTCTCAAGTGTCGATACTTTTTTTAATTTTTAATATTGAAATTGATTTTCTTTCACAAAAATCACTAATGTTCTTCAATAAAAAACCTCGTATGTCCCTTTTGTCCATAAATTTTAACAAATCTATTAATTAGTTGAAGTAGCATACGATTATAGAATTATAAAAAAAAATGGTGCTTTTCCAGACATTAATAAAAAGCTTACGAGGGCTTAAAGGTGGGATTTTGGGTAATTTAAGAAAAAAAATTACAAAATTCATATCTCTTTAGCCGTGACTCTAAGGACCCAAGTTCCAAGGTTGAAAAGGTAGCAAATCACCCCAACAATATCCCAAAAATTTTTGACGGTTCATGTGCTGAACACCCTGTATTTGAAAGTTTTCTAGATGAAAGATATTTTTTTTATGTGTACAGTGCCTTACGCCTTTCATAATAAAATTGTACCTTTTTCACAAATTACATTTTAAAAACATTTCTCGTAACTCGCCATGCCAGTCTCAATGGAGACCATATGAAATTGTTCATGAACTTCAACCCTAAGAAAATTAATCACATAAAACAGGCCCGTGTCCCCAAAACCACCAGAAATTAAGCAGCTATACTCCGGGCGGTATACAGTTTATAAACTCTATTCTACAACTTCATAAGCAAGACAAAATAGTATATTATATACCAAGGGACAAAAGTCGCCTTTATTTTCTGTTTCAAAGTTTTAGGGTTTTTTTAGGGTCTTTTACATTTTATCCCTGATCTGAAATAATTTTCATCCCTGATTTTTACTTTTCATCTGTTAGTTTAACTCTTGATCACTGATTTTTACTTTTTATCGTAACTATTCACCCGGGGATAAAAAGGACTTTTTATCACAAAAATAAAGATCAGTTTTTGTCCCCAAAGGGGGAGGTTATTCTTATAACACTTTTTTGAAGTTTTTATTTGCACGCTTTTCGATATATACTAGAAAACTGCAAATAAAACTAAATTAATTTGTGAGTATGCCTAATAAATGATTTTATCTCCTTTTGGGTCTAAGGAGGTCATTTTAGTGCCTAGTTTTTAAGGCTAAAGTGACCCGTTTAATCCCTAGGGACAAGACACAACCAGATTTTAAGCAAAGCCCGCCAGGGGATTAAAAGTATCTACCACTTTAGGACCTAGTTTATAATGTAATAATGCATTCCAGGGAATAAAAATTTTCATATAAAACCTTATTACAGAGACTAAAGTGGTACTTTTAATTCCTGAGGGATGCGTAAAAGTATATAAACCTAGGCACTATTATAAAGCCTTTTTTAATCCCTTAGCGAAGTGCAACACTCCTCTCAGTAAACAAACAAACCTCAACATTAAAAGTAGCACTTTAGATCCTATGTTGGTAAGGTACTATAATTGCGCTTCTAAAAATCTCTATAGGATTACCGGTTAAATTTCAGGTGTCTGATTGTAGAGTGGTGATTATTTTTGCTCAAACTTCATCCCAAGTGGTAGCCATGTGACTAAATTTGGCTTTTTCCATAGCCCCTTAAAAAACTTGGGTGCCAAATCTGGTGATCTCGGAGGCCATCAGCTGATAGTACCTTCCCTGCTTGTAATAAGCCGCCTTGGAAGCGTTTTATTTAAAAACACTCTCACAGTCTGATGAGCTGGGCAACCATCCTGCATAAACCGGTTTGCTTAAAAAAAACATTTGGAACCTGTCGGATCGCAGGAATGACATGGTCCTGCAACACAGCTAAATTATTTCTCCCTCGTAAATGACGATTGATGAAAAACGGGCCGCTTTTTCAGTTATAGTTTCACAAAACTCCATTTATCGAAACTGATCATCTGGAAAAATGTCTTGTGTTTTATTTACTTTAAAACTCCGGTACCCATGTCGTTTGCGTAAAAACAAATACCCACTTCTCACCTGTTTCGCTGCACACGACGAAATGACGAAAAACTTCGTGAAGACGAGAGGTCACGATTTATTCCGAACCGAACCGAACCAGCCCGAATAAGGGTCTAAAACAGCGTAAAAATATTTCAAGACACCGCCCAAAATATATTTTTCTCTCTTTTACTTCTCTCTTACACACATTAAGCACAGCGAGAAGTTTATGAATCATATTGCTTTTAACCATGCTGTAGAACATTGGGAAGGATTTTCTCCATGGTCGCTTACGACTAATTCGCAGTAGTAGAGAAATGATTCGCAGCGACTAAGTCGTAAGCGACCTTGGAGGGAATTCTTATTCCACCGGTTTTTAAATGTTAAGAAAGCGGGCAAGTTGAAAATTTCACTGATAAGACCATGGAGACCAAAAATCGGACACCGGCAAAGAAAACCAACACACACAAAAATCGAAACTTTTTTTTTAGGATCAAATAAGTTCCCGCAAACGAATTGGAGTTGAAAACTAACGTAAACATTTTACGTAATCGTTAACCTTCGCTGAAACCTTGGTAAAATAGAGGCGAATAATTTAAGACATGTATCAACGCCGGTCCTGGGGCTTGACGTCGACAGAGCCGGGACACGAGGAGCGCGTCATTTGTCAACTGGCCACATATTACTCACCAGTGGCCAATCGGGTGACTTAGGCTCAGAGCTGGTTCCACGAAGAAATAAAATCTTATTAGTTGCACGAAGAGTATAATAATTTTTCCGTGTAAATAAGAAAATGCCAACATTCTTTGGAAAAGGCCTCGATAAAGGGGAACAATCCCCACCGAAACATTCGTTGAAGTGCGTTTAAAGAGATTTATAAGCAACAAAAATAAGAAAAAAATAGCACAATACGCAAATTTGCCAAAACTTTATATGAAAAGGTTCATCGCCCCCCCCCCCCCCGTCCCGATATTTTTTAAGGTACAATCCTGCAAAGGTTACTTTCCGAATACGAATTGTATATTCTTATAATTTTTTCGCATTAGCTAACTAACCTTATATATGTATGAAACATTTCAGACTTTTTATTGCTATCGTATAAAATCTATTCGAAAAGCCACTTGGTAGTTATTAAAAACTTTTATTTTAATATACGCTGTTGAAACATGTATGTACATACTTCATCAAAAATCTAACAAAATACGATATGGTGCTCTTCACTCAGTTACAGTGTCCGATCATTACCGTCAGAATGATCACATTACCAGTTAGGCAGAACTCTTAGGAAAATTCTTAAAAGCCTGAAAGTGGTGCTTGATTTTTGAATATTGTAGAAAGAGATCGCACGAGAACGTTTCTTCGACTAAAGGTGCGTATTAATGTGAGGCAGAATTTTGCATGCCTCGCTGAGAGGCCGAACGCGCATACGTATGTGTACGTGCCTTGAAGGCGTGGCCATTAATTGAGACTGGTAAAAATTATTAAATTGTGAAGTTGTGGTACTGTCATGTCCTTTTATTTCTTATACTTTGATCGCATAAAGGTTGTTGCATTTTCGCATTTTCTAATTTTACTTCAACATAATAGCTTTTGTAAAGCTTATAAAATATTTAACCCCATGCTTTTAGGGCTTATTACACTTCAACAAACTGTCTTGGTTTATTTAAAAAGTTTCTGTGGAATTTCCTTTGCAAAAAAATTAAATAGAAGTTTGTTTTATGGTTAATATTCTTTTCCGTTCGTCCCGATTCGTGCGCAACCGTTTCGTGCAGGTAATTTCCTTGTGAAAAATCTTAAAAACTCAGTTTCGAGCAAGGGCTATCAAAACAGATCAGCCACGTTTTACCATTTTTTTTTATATTCAAGACCTGATTTTTTTTGTTGGTCACGGCACGACTTTATAACCTCAAAATGTGTCAGTTTTTGATAAATCGCATTACAGTTCATATCATTATTTTTGAGACAACTTCTTCTCGTTGGCCTATGCTATTTGTTATGATAAACAGCTGATAACTGTCAAAAAGTCTCATCTCAAAAATTATGATATGGAGTATAAACAATTATTGGTTTTGTATAGTGTAATTTTGTTTTGAAACTAGTTTCACCGGTTCTTTTGGAAAAAAAAGTTTGACATAAACAAATAAACAAACGTCATAATACTACTTGACAAAGTCAAACTGACGCGACACACGGCGGGAAATTTAAATTCAGAAGCTGCATTTAGTATTTACGTCGGATTATTATTTTTGATCGAAATCGTTCGTTTATTTCATCTAGATCTAGGGGGGGTAGATCTGAAACGTTCGGTAATTCTGCTCAGAGTAGTCGAACGTAAATCTGGTTTCTCCGTGCATTTTGACCTACGAAACAGATTAATCCGAGACTGTGAGGTTATGTTGGGTATTTGTTCATATTTTTTTAGTGTGTGTGTGTGTCTGTGTGTGTTAGTGTACTGTGAGAGTAGTAGTAGTAGTGTGAAGTAGGCTCTAGGCCTGGCGACTAGGCACATGAAGTGCCCTTATCGCTGAGAGAGTAAGATGTGCTAAACATTTTGACCTTTTAATTAATTTCATCCTCACAAAAGCTGTTGCGTTCTTTTTGTTTCTCCTTAGTGTATTGTTTTTTATTTCATTCATTCTAGAAAATTATTATCAATTATGATTTTTAATCATTTTGTTTATAAACAATGTATTATCGCTACCCTATTATTTTAAAGCAACTACTACGTATAGATATACAAGTAAATTGAATTACAAAAAAAAAGTGCCGAACAACAACAGAAAACATGGATGGAAAAACAAACAACAACCATCATAGCAATTACGTTAATTGCAGAAAAATCGCCTCATTGATTAAAAATTGCTTGTAAATATATTAGAGAGATATGACTGCTTCAAAAATAGCGTTACTATAATGACAACAAAATAAATTTACACAGTTTTTCCTATTGCTAAAACAAAAAACGGCTAACCAGTCACCACTAAATAAATTTTAACTCTGGCATAATGCCCGAGAAAGAAATTAGCAATGTCTATAAAGACGCAATTGTTACCTACTTCTTGCTTCACAGATTTAAAAGACGTAACGTGACCTCGTTGGATATCCCCTATATCCCTAGTCAGCTCTTGTCTACCTGCCTATAATTTCTCCTCTGTGTCCCCCCTCTTCTATAATTTTTAGTTCACGAACCGTCGCATTTTGCTGATATCGTGGTACATCTGCTAAATTAGTTTTTCTCTTTCTAAGCAGAATCTTCATGGTCACTATAGCTATTACCCGTGTCACTTCGTGATCTAGTGACGTTAGTAACATAGCGTCTTAGGGACCTTTTTTTACAACTGTTTGTTAAATGTTGCATAAGCCAGCGGTATCAAAAAACAAACATTTATTTCTGCGGTGTGCATTTGCAATTTTTTTAACTAAAACTAAAATGTGTCGGGCAGAGGGCGGGGTCGAGCTCCGTTGACCTTCTATTCCTTTGGATCCAGTGCCAAGTACAACAGATGGATAAACTCCAAATTTAATATTTTTACTTTACCTATGATAATTATTAGATACTTTAAGTTGTGCCAGGGACTGATTTTGTCCTACGTATTTGTACTTAAAACCGCACGTTAACGTCCGAGTTAAGGCTGCTCTACATTTTGTTTAAAATTTTGTTTTAAGTTGATATTTAAACGTAACCATATGAAATCTCAACCAATAGCAGAGAATATGGAATGTTTTTTTGAGGTAGGTCACGCTTTAATTTTTGTTTTTTTTAAACTCTGCCGTCCTTAAGCTAGAATGCCTATAAAACTGGTTTTGTTTAAAAAACCCGGAAAATCATAAACAACTGATACTTCTTTATAACTGCAAGTTATTTGTTTGCGAGGAAATAGTCAAAAGCCTTCACAAAAACAGGTTTGCGAGCAGGTCCTTAAAAGGGGGAGAGCGTAGCTCGTAGACACCGCACAAGACGCTAGCCCTACCAAGTCCACTTTCGATCCCTGACTTCGCATGCGCAGATCTACCAATATTATTTACCTCATGTATTAGAATAGATGAACAGGGTGATTTTCACTTGAATGATTAATGATTCTAACCACATGAAAATAGAAAGTTTCAAAAACCTAACCTAACGAAACCTAATCAAATCTAACCGCACCGAACCAAAGCAAACTAAACCAATATTTTTTTTCAAAAAAAAAACTTTCCTGACTTCCTACCCGGGATCCTAGAGGATGTGAATCCGAACCGGACCGTACCGAACCGAACCTATCCAAACCTAACCATACCCAACTAAACCTAATTAGCAGTGTTGTAGTTTAGTTTGGTTAGGTTAGGTTTGGTTGAGTTTAGTTCTGTTCGGTACGGTCCGGTTCGGATTCACATCCTCTAGGATCCCGGGTAGGAAATCAGGAAAGTTTTTTTTTTTAATTATTGGTTCAGTTTGCTTTAGTTCGGTTCGGTTAGATTTGATTATGTTTCGTTAGGTCGGGTTTTTAAAACTTTCTATTTTCATGTGGTTAGAATCATTCAAGTGAAAATCACCCTGTATGCATCCATTCTAATACATGAGGTAAATAATATTGGTAGATCTGCGCATGCGAAGTCAGATATTGAAAGTGGACTTGGTGAGCCTAGCGTTAGATACCGCTGTTTCGTCCTTATTGGGATAAATCAGTTCGAGCGTAACCATATGGGATGGACAATCGCCCACTAAGCGCAAACATGATTTGACGTCACTACGGATACAGATACAATCAGTCTCAGTAAATATCCTAGCCCAAAAATATACAATAAAATAATAGGGATATTGCGAGGAAATAGTCAAAAGACTTGACAAAAACAGGTTTGCTGGCAGTTCCTTAAAGGGGGACAGGGTAGCTCGTAGACACCGGTGTTTTGTCCTTATTGGGATACATCAGTTCTAACGTAAACATATTAACGTTAAATTATTGCCAAAACTCCTTACTATTTAATAAATTGGGATGGCGAAATTGGGTTCACAGTAAATTGATGTAAAGTTTTAAATGAAACCTTCTATGATTGAGGTCTATTAGGGGTCAGGGCAAAAGAACTAATTAAATCCCTTTACACTTATCCAGTTGCTTTGAAACTATACATATTAATGTACTAATTCCCTAAAATGCATGGAAGACTAAACATTTGCTATTTTGTAATATAACATACTAGGTAACAGGTCCAAAAGTCACATAGCTGATTTCTAGAACAGCTTAAAACGTTAGAATGGAAGCTGCGATATGCAATATGAAGTTTCAGTTTGAGTTTTGGACCTAAATCACAGTATGTCGACAAAATATATTCAAGAAATACTATAGTATTTTTGGTCAGTTGTTATGGTTATTTTACGTTGACATTTCAATCAACCAAATGTTTTGACAAGTTGAAAATATATTTTTTTGTGAAATGATTTTTACAAGAAGAAAAAAATTTGAGGTGTGTTTTTTGCAACAAAAGTGATCATTATTAACCGAATCACAACCATAACGACCGACGTTTACATTTGCTCACCAAAAACACCCTAATTACTATAAAAAAAGATAACAACAGTATTCACTAAAGAGTGCTAAGTACTACATCTATAGACTTAGTCCCGACACGCCTACGTTTTAGTTAAAGCTATAACACACAGTAGTACATAGTAGCAAAAATGGAAGCCGTATTTAAGGATCCAAACGTCACTAGGGGCAGCGGCGTAGTGAGGGCAGGGCGACCGGGGCACCTGCCCCGGGCGCCAAAGTCAGGGGGCGCCGAAAGGCGCCTCTTACATTGATTTTAAAACATTTTATATGGGGGGGGCGCCAAACTTTAACCTTGCCCGGGCGCATGAAACCCTCACTACGCCGCTGCTAGGGGATACCGAATAAAATTGTTAAAAATCGGTGTACACCATTTAATAAAAGTGGGCCACAATATACCCACTAGTGGTCGCAGTGGAAAGCCCGCAACATTTTATACGTTTATTATTAATGTTTTCCAACCGTTTTTCAATTATTATTAGGGAGTGTGTTACTGAAATAGGGTCCCAGTATAAGTTGAGCATTTTGTAAAGTTACCTTATTCAAAAATGCTATATAAAAAACTGTACCTAATAAAATTGCAGGTAGTACTTTTCGGTAGCCTCTGTTGAGCCTTGTTGAATTAGTCACGTATCACCAGAGTAGGTAGGTTCAATACATTTTCTTGAAGATATTAGAATAAGATTTGCTTAAAAGACTAATATGTTTCCCAAAATATGAAAATAAATTTTCAATTTTTCAACACACTCTTGGAAATCTCAAAATGGCTATTACGATTATACAATAGCGCTGGCCATTTTTATGGCAGTTTTTATGTTGCAATTTTTAATGGAGACTTATAATATTAATGTTTAAATATTGGTTTATATTTAGTACGTTAATGGATCTACTGATATATATTTCACCTTAAAAGTACTAAGATTATGTCGGTATAGAACGTTTTTTTACGTTGTCTGATGCCTGTTCTCCACCTCCTTTGATCCTGACAATCACCTTCTCTCAGGTTTTTTGACTAATTGATCTTTGGATTAACTGTTGCCATTCCAGTTTAGCACGCCCTCTTTTTTCGCGCCCTGTTGGTCACCATTCTAGGACCTGCTTTGGTAATCTTTCGTCGTATATCCGTTGTACATGGCCGTACCATACCAGTTGCCTTTTAGTGATGTCATCCGTTATGCTTCCCTCGATTCCCAATCTTTATTTTATGATCTAGATATTCTAATTAATTTTCTTATGGCATGCATTTCGACACTTTCTATACGCGACAAGCCTCTATTCCATACAACAACTTTTCACCATTGTTTCATAAAAAAATTTCCAGTTCTTTACAGTCTCTTCTTGTCTTATCAAATATGACACCCAAGTATACATACTCATTGCATGGAAATATTGTTTGTCCATTGTCTAGTTCTAACCCACTTGATTCGTTTCCAATACATAATTAAGTACTGTGTCTTGTCCAAGTTCACTGTTAACCCCCACATTTGGTATTCTTCCGTTAACTTTCTTATTATATACGCCATGTTTTCTTTTTAGCAATTTTACTTGGTGGTCAGCAAACTGTAGTAGTTTTTTTATTTAATATTGATTAATTTATAGTTTTACAAACTTTATCTAAAACACACCTCAGGGGCGATACTAAAATTTGACACTATTTTGCACGGACGAGTCAAATGTCACATGGAAGAACGCTAAATTGTCCATGCAAATTGGCTGGTGAGTAGGAAACAATTTATTTAAGATTTATTGTCTTATTTAAGACTACCCTGAATCAATTAATGCAATTTATTGATGAGATAAAATAACTTGGTTATTACGTAGTTATATCGCAGCGTAACATTACAAGCCCCTATATTGATAAAGTTTTCGAATTTTGAATGAAAAAACTATCTTTCTAATATGTTCGGGTCGGCAATTTTACGGTTGAGCAAAGTCCAAATATAAACTAACAGCACTAAAATGCGCTGCTACAAAATGCATGAGCACGAAAACACTCAAAACACCCTCAAAATGTCCTGGTCTGTCCCAATCTTAGGAGGAGACCGCATCACGTATATTTAAACAAAAAATGTAAAGATGGAACAGCTGTCGAACTCAGAACAAATCTCCTCCGTCCGCTGAAAATAAACTTTTCTTTAGATTTTTTTTCGTAAAACTGCAGTTTTCCAAAAAAATATTATTTTCAAACAGTTATGCCGAGTTTATACAACATCGATGTAAAATGTAATAAAAATACAAGAAAAATTAAGACCTCCCGGATTCTACGGCAGAAATTAAATTAGGTTGGTCAATTTTTTTTCATTTGTTGTTACACACAGAAAAAAAGCTTTGTGAATTTACATGACTGTTCATGTTTTTTATGGCCGTGAAAACACATTTAAATTCACATAATCTTTGAATTTTTACAAGTCTTATGAAAAATTATTTATTTTAATTTTTTCTTACATATTTTTTGTGAAATTACAGTAATTTATTTAGGTAATGTATAGAAAGGAGTTCCAAGTTAAGTGTCCACCATTGCTAACTTTTTTATTATTAAAGATAGAAAAAAGTTGAAATTGGCAAACTAATAGAATTTTTGTTGCTCTTTAAAATACTTAAATCAAAAAAATATGCTTTTTGAAGTTTTCGAGTTTTTAGAAAAACATTTAAAAAATAATTAAAGGCTGTATTTTGTACTTTTTTCTGATAGGTCTTTTCCGAGGGGTGGCTCGGTATTTCCTTTTGGTGTAGAGGTTAGGGGAAATACCAGGAAATACTTGGGAAGTACTGGGAAATATAATAGGAAATACCGGGAAGTGCTTGGGAAATACTAGGAAATACCATTGAAATTTGAGGAAATACTGGAAAATACTTCCTCCGGTATTTCCTTTTGGTGTACAAACATCGGCGATCGAGCCACCTTTCGGTCTTTTCTTTTGATTTTTTTTCCTACAGTTAAAAATAAGGAAGATATTTTAAATTCAAAGTTAGATATTGTAATTTTATTTGGTAGGAAGAATATGTCTAAGCGTAATTTTAAATTTGGAATATCTTCGTTATTTTTAACTTTAGGAAAAAAAAATGTTTAGAATTGAAAGACCTATCAGAAAAAAGTATAAAATACAGCGTGTTTAATTATTTATATATAAAAATTCTACTAGTTTGCCAATTTAAACTTTTTTCTTTCTTCATTACTATTGAAGTTAGTTATCAATGGTGGACACTTAACTTGAAACACCCTGTGTACAAAATCACAGACTACCTAATATACTTAAACTAAATTTAATAAATATTGAATTAACTATCCTGCATCACGAACCATTTCTAGCGGCTGGTAGTGCCGCGATGCTCGCAATGAGCGAGAAGAAAGTACACAGCAGTGTTGCGCAAAGAATAATCATTAAATTTCTTACACGCGAAAACGTGAAACCTGCTGAAATTCGATGCAGATTGCGAGCACAGTTCGGAAATAAGACGCTTTTGTGGGTGCCTGTAAAAACTTGGTGCAAAGAAATTAACGACGGCCGTGAGCGTGTCGACAACGTGAGTCACACACATCGTCCGCGTACCATCATTTCTGCAGGCAAAGTTTTAGCGACCGTTTTCTGGGACTGGAGAGGAGTTTTGTTAGTTACTTACTACTGCAACTTACTCGACCAGGTAAAGCTTGATTATCGCCAAAAGAGAAGAGCACACCCCCATCCAAGACGTGTTGCTACTGCATGACAACGCTAGACCTGATACGGCAGCTTTAACACAGGCCAAAATCAATGAAATGCACTGGACTGTGCTGGAATACCCTCCACACAGTCCAGATTTGTCACCTTGCGATTTTCATATGTTCACTGGGAGGCGAGCAATTTCAGACCAATGAAGAGGTGGAGGCATTCGTGCTCAACTGGTTAGATACCCGCCCAGCTTCCTTCTATGAAAACGGGATTAAGAAACTGTTAAACCGTTGGGAAAAGTGTATTAACAGAGAGGGGGGATGTGTAGAAAAGTAGAAAAAATTTCTGTTTTGTGTCATGTTTCTAAATAACTAGTTTATAAACAAAGGCTTGTTTATATTTGATCCACCCTCGTATGAGAAAAAAAGCTAATGTGATTTTAATTGTACAAATACTTGTGTAATTATTTTTTTTTAATTCACATTATGGCATATTTACATCTCAGGTATTGTAATTTAGAGATGTATGTATTTTTCAGCGTCGGCTCCTAGATTATATTATTATTATAAGGTCAATTGATTTTCTGTGGATCGAAGCCTCTATATTTTTTTGTTGGGTTTAAACAAAGTCTAAGAAGGGTAGCTAGATAACTTCAGAGGAGAGAGAAATATTATTTAAAAATGACGTGAGTTGTTGGCAGCCGCAACAGTAATGGATTCAATTATTTAGAGGATAGTCAGCACTTCAGATTGCTGATGTCCGACAGCATTAAATGAGAGCGCACCAAGCAGGAGGGAACCAAAACATTAACACCAATTAAAAACCAAATTCCATGCGGTGAAGAAATATTTGTTAATCTATGATTTTTAAATTATGTAATATCTTCGTTCCACTTCCAAGGTTCCAAGATTTGCAAGGATGCTTTGGTCCTGCAAAAAATCCGCTTCAAACAAAAAAAAATTCCTTGACTTAAAAAAGCAGCTCTTAGTCGTGCTTATATAGCTATGTAGCTGTGTCATATATCAGTCGATTAGAATTATACGGCCTATAAAAAATGCTATAACCAATTTTGACGTATCTTATATTGGTTGACCAAAAATCTGTGTTTTATATAACAAAAACATAGATTTTTCCTCACAAATTGAAGCTCTCCTAGAGCTACATATTGAAACCAGAAAGCTAGTTTATATAGTATTTTGTAGGCCGTATTAAACTCTACAAGATTGGTTTTTCCAAGTTACTTGAAAAAACTTTGGTTTTTGAGGAAAAATTGTTTAGTTAAAAAAATCACTTTACTTTAAAGAAACTAGCCCTAGTTTGACACCTTGTAGGGGTGTTATTTTTAAGACGATCTAGATAAGCGATACACCAAATAAAAGCACCAATCGTGTACTTTTAAATGTGCCTACTAAGCTTTATGAGATCCATTTATCAAGAGTGTTTTTCCGAAATTTAAAAAAAAATAGAAAAATCAAGTTTTTAGACCTAATTTGGAGGTTGCTGACCTCCTGGGTGGTAGATGGATAAATTATGTTATTCATTTTGAAATTTGTATTGGAAATGTTTTTGTTATGAATTCACTTCTTTATTAAAGGAATTGGATAATATTTAATGTTTAAAGTAGTAAAATATGCGCAATATTTTTCAAAACTTTTGCAATGCCTTACTTAAAATGTTGAGGTTTTTTCCCATGGTTTTATCATAGTTTCTATCAGCCTTCCAAAGCTCAGCTCTCTAGCGTTTCTGAAAGTGGACAATGTTACTTTTAAATAACTTTACATGTATAGGGGAGAGAAGTAAATTAAAATGTTCGTGTTTTTAAATTTTTTCCTATAGTTTTATCATAGTTCCTATTAGTCTTCCAATGCTTAGCTCTATAGCGTGTCTGGAAATGGCCAATGTTAGTTTTACAGGGGAGGGAAGTAACTTAGAATTTTGGGGCGTTTTTCTGTTGCTCTATCATAGTTACTATCGGCCTTTCAAAGCTCAGCTCTTTAGCGTGTCTGGAAATGGCCAATGTTACTTTTACATAACTTTACATTTATAGGGGAGGGAAATTAATTAGAATTTAAGAGTGTTTTAATTTTTTCCTATAGTTTTATCATAGTTCCTATCAGTCTGCCAAAGCTTAGCTCTCTAGCATTTCAGGAAGTGGGCAATGTTAATTTTACATAACTTTACATGTATAGGGGAGGGGAGTAAATCAGAATTTTGGGGTTTTTTGATTTTTTCCAGGGGTTCGGTCATAATTTCTATCAGTCTGCCAAATTTCAGCTTTGTAGCATGTCTGGAAGTACAGTAGAATTTTGATGATCTATACATGAGGGAGTGTCAGTGAGTGAGTGGCAATTTCGACGTTTTTTGAAATTTCGTAACTACTTTACTACTTGTGGATGGAAGTCCATGAAACTTGGAGGAGGGGTTGTTAACTCTATGAAGATCTACGACTGTGCAAAGTTTGAGATTGGTAGCTCATTCCGAAGTAGAGTTTTAGATAGGTCTAATATGGGCTGAAATGTTTCAAGAAAAGATGAAGGTAAACCAAGTTTTCATTTTTTGAGAAAAACGCCACCCTCCGCCCCTGAGAGGGGATGTAGAGTGGTTCTGCACCATATGCCAGATCTCCACTATAGAAATTCGTATTCTTCGTTTTTTTCTAAAAATTGTCATGTATCACACAATACTGTATCACAAATAGGCAGGCAACAAATCATTTCAGAACTGAGTAAACACTAAAAATGTTGCTTCAATGGAAACAAAACGTAGTGAGTGAGAACGTATTTTAAGATAAATTTTTGGTCATGCCACTGCTCTGGCTTTGTCCACTACATTTTGCTTTTTAGAGAGGCCTTTGTTGTGGGATTCGGCTAGTTTAATATTTTATTATTTACTTACGGTATGGTCTAATCAAAGTTTTAGGGTTTATTGAATTGTTTTTAAATGTCAAAGGGAGCTGGATTGACAAGTTAAAATGCCTAAAGTTTTAAAACTAAACTGTTATTTAGGCTATACTAAACTTAGTCCTATCCAACCGGACATCTGAAATTATTTGGTAATTACCAACTTCATCCAGGCGGTAATGGTTGAAGTGTGTAATGTCATAGCTACTTTTTGATTGTGGTTACTACTACTACTATGTCGGTTTATAACGTTTTTCTACGTTGTCCAACGCCTATTCTCCACCTCCTTCTATCCTGACAATCCTATCTGTCAGGTTTTTTTGACTCATTGACCTTTGAATTGACTGTGGCCATTTTATTTTAGGACGCCCTCTTTTTCTGCGCCCAATTGGTTGCCATTCTAAGACCTGCTTTAGTAATCTTTCGTCGTTCTTCCGTTGTACATGACCGTACCATATCAGTTGTCTTTTAGTGATGTTATCCGTTATGCTTCCCTCGATTCCCATTCTTTCTCTTATGATCTCATTTTTTATGTGATCTGTTTTAGATATTCTCATTGATCTTCTTATTGCATCCAATTCGACACTTTCCATTTTTGTTTTGTATTTTTCTGTTACGAGACAAGTCTCTATTCCATACAACAACGTGCTTTTCACCATTGTTTCATATATGTTAAATTTTACATTCTTTTTTAATCTCTGCTCCATAAAATACTAACAAACGTGAAATTTAGTACCCGTTATTAAAAAAAAAACAAATAAGTTTCGTGGCTAATCGGGTAAAAATGGACACCTAATAAGTGTTGACAGTTAACTGTTTCGTCCTTATGGGACTCCTCAGAACACTGCTTATTGGTCAATGTCACACTCTTGAGAAAATAATTAGACGGTTTTGTCTCTAATCCTATGTAAATAGCGGCAAAACGCAAGAAGCGCCATCTACCGAGATACGAGAGAAACAGGAACAAGAGCAGGCGAAATAAACTGCTATACATATCGATCAATGAAAAAACCGATTACAAATAAAAAGAAACAAACTAATCCGTGACCTACGACAGGTCTTCGGACTTTCAGGCAAGATCAACTCTTATTGCGTTTTTACGCGTCATCAGACACGTGAGCGTCATTCAACGGCATTTTTAAGCCAAATAAAACTAACAAATGTGAAATTTATTACCCGTTAATTTTTAAAAAATCAAACAAGTTTCGTGGCTAATCGGGTAAAAAGGTCAGTCAGTCTGTTCCTGTCTTATTAATTGTGACACCCAAGTATGCATACTCACTGCATGGAGATATTGTTTGGCCATTGTCTAGTTCCAACTCACTGGACTCGTTTCCACTACATAAGTACTGTGTCGTGTCCACGTTCACTGTTAATTCCCACTTTTGGTATTTTCCGTTAACTTTCTCATCATATACTCTATGTCTTCTTTATCATTAGCTACCCTTTCGTTACCAGGAATTCTTTTGAAACTCGATTTCCAATTTTAATTCTAGATTTTGACCATTTTTATAGTTCTTTTATCGCTTTTATGTATGTATGATTGATATTAGTTTGCTCTAACACTGTCCATAATTTTTCTACTGGAACGGTATCATATGCTTTTTTTAGGTCCACAAAGGTAACATGAGTCTCTATATTTCTTTTCTAAATTCAGTTCGGAAATTACTTAGCCTTTCAGCTGTCACTGATTGTAGAGTGGTGATTATTTTTGCTCAAAGTTTTGGCACTTGCCGAATCGCAGGAATGATATGACCGAGGGGTGGCTCGATCGCCAATTTTTGTACACCAAAAGAAAATACCTATTTCCTGGTACTTCCCAGTATTTCCTTAAACTTCAATGGTATTTCCTAGTATTTCCCAAGCACTTCCTGGTATTTCCTAGTATATTTCCCAGTACTTTTCAAGTATTTCCTGGTATTTCTCCAAACCTGTACACCAAAAAGAAATACCGAGGCACAACAAAGCTAAATAATTTCTCCCTCAAAAATTACCATTGACAGAAAAAGGATCAATGATATTGTCACCCAAAATCTCAGTCCAGACATTAAGTTTTTGAGGATACTGTGTATGTTCTGCAGTATGCAAAAGTTAATTTTTCCGTGACCAGTAAGAAACAACGGAATGATTAGTAGCAACGAACGTTTTCGCACGATGAACATGGCCGACGTCACATAAAACAACCATTTCTCACGCCCCGCGCTTGAACATCCACCCAGATACCGGGAAAAAAGGGTGAAAATTGAAATTTTGTCCCGCGCGGTGCTGCCGGCTTGTAATTATTTACGCTTAAAAAGTTTACCCAATTAATCGCTTTTTGTAAACCACAGACTCAAGAAAAGAACTAGACATGTCAAGGACAAGGAAAGATTTAACTTTTTTTAAATAAATCAATTAAAAATATTGTTTGTTGTCTAGTTTTGGGAGGGCACTGCGCCGTTGCCCTCCCTGTAGCAGCCGTTACGTACTGGTGTAGACGTCAACATTTTCTCAATAAAATGTACCTACTTATACATATTGAATAGCCATCATTTTCGAAATCAAATTTGAAAAGCTTTTGAATTTAGTCTTGTAAACCGTGCTATGCCCTTTTAGCGTTTTCCGACCAAATACGAAGGCTAAATCTTTTGATATTTAAATAATATTAGGTACGTTTAAAAAGCTTATTCAAGCGTTTATACTGCGAGGAAACTCGGAAAATTATACCATATCTTTTCTAAAATGCGATTCTTTTATTCTAGAGTCAATTGAAAGCTATTTGGAAAAGCTTTTTGGCTCAATGGAAAGATATGCAATTTTAAAAAACAAATTCATACATATTTAAAAAACTTTGAAAGCGATTTTGGCTTATCGGTTTATTTATTGAAAATATTACAAAAGAAAAATAATTAATATTTAGACATTTACACCCAGTCAAAACAAAATATTTGTAGAGGGTGAAAACGATGGACCGTAGTTTAGAAATATAATATACAGTGTGTCCACGGATTGAGTGCAGGTAAGGTATAAATGACAAGAGATATAAAAAAAGGCTATTAAGAAACGTTGTTTAGAATTAAATGTTACAGCTGATTCTCAATTTTCAGAAAAATCAGGCCAAAATCGCCTAAAGAAAAATTTTATTAATTGACTTACAAAATTAAAGTTGGCTGATTTTCCCTTTGATTCTAAACAACTCTTTTAAATAACCTTTTCCGATATCTTTTAAAACAAAGGTAATTTACTCTTAACATTTTTATCAAATCAGCCTACTAAACCACCCTGTATATTAATTGATTTGGCTCATTTTTTCAACATCTTAGTTTGCAACTAAGCAGGAGCAATTCCCAGAAAATCAGAATTTAATTCAGATGTTTTTTTGTCATTTATATCTTACATCATCAAATCAGCCTACTAAACCACCCTGTATATTAATTGATTTAGCTCACCTGATTAGCTATTGACCAATAAAAAACCGTGAGCATCCCCGCCGCGCAAGGGCGTCGATAGCTTTTTTTCTTGGGCGAGGTACTCTGCCCTAATTTTGCAAAACCTAGTAACTAGGTTTTTGGTAACTTTTCACGAGAGCGTTTTTTCTAAAATATTTTGCTAATGGGAAATAATGAAAATGCGAAGGCTATTATCGCAAAACCATTTTTTTTTTTAGTTTGCTGAATGGGTTTAAAATATTTTAAAATGATCAAACTAAACAAAAATTAAAAAAAATAAGAGGTAATAAAAAAATAAAAATATAAAATTAAAAAAAAAAAATAAATAAATAAAATATTAAGTGTGACACATCATTTTAATGGAAATTTTACGCTGATTTTTTATGTAATATCTCAAAAATTAAAAGTGACAGATAAAATTTAATTTTACAGTTGAATTGCTCTTAAAAAAGTGCTTTAAGAACGTTTGTACAGAAATAAAAAATATTCATAAATAAACAAGTTACGGGGTTGGGTCGAAAATGCAACAAATTGAAAACCACCCTATATCTTGTAAGTAGTTTAAGATATCGATGTCCGGTTTTCGGCATTAACTTTTTAACGAAAATCGAGCTCGCAAAATGCAGGTTAGTTTTTTTCTCCTAGAAATAGGCGTTTCCTATCAAAAGTGTCCTATTTGGACCACTCTGTACTACTATAAAAGAAATTTTAGGTTTTTCTTACCGTTAGTTTCAGCTGACCAATACTCAATTACAAATCACAACAAACCCTATTTTTAACTTTACAAATACTTAATAACACCTTTGAACTTATACATACTTAATTTTTTTTTTGCAAATTTTCGGGAGCTTTGCATTACGAGTGCTCGATAATAAAAAGCTTCAGTTCTTGGATTCTTGGGGGGTACTGACCCCCAGTACTCCCCCCCTTATAGACACGATTGCCGCCGCGGGTCCAACTTACAGACAAGCATTGTTGAAGCGATTTTTGTTTTGCCCGTGTCTACACGTTATGCCGCGGGTTGGTTTGTCATGACAACGTCGCATGCTTTCGCAGGGCAAATAATCAGGTGTTGAATCCGCATACATTATTGAAATAGTGTGCGGTTACGGGCGTATTGTTTACATTCGGTTCTGATTCGGTTTTTATTTTAATTATTTTGCACAATGTTCCCTGGGTAGGATGCAGTGTGTTTTTTTTACTGGGAATACCGTTTTCGAGGTGGAACGGCGATGACAAAAAAGACATGTTAAACTCTGAAAAGCCGTCCTCTATATTAAACGTAAATAAATCGGCTGTTAAAGAAAAAGTGTATACGTTCGACATTTTAAACAATCATGGTAGAAAAATTTAAAGGATAGACAAGTTTGCCTCATATACAAGTAAAATTTAAATTAAATTGCAATTTGCATTATGGTGAACCTACTGCCTACCTGATTTCGCTGATTTTACTGAATTTAGGTAAGCTCTTTATAGAATAGGTATTTACATTATTAGCATATAACGTATTATATATTTATTTTTATATATGTGTTTAAAAAATAAGGGGAGGGAAATCCTGCGTCAACTAGTGCGAAAGTTGTGCTCATACACCTACCTGTATAATTCTGATGATCTTATTGCTTGCTAAAAACTAACATTGCAAAATAAACTTTAACTTCAAAGTTAGTTAACTTCGGATTAATTGATTTGCTGTTAATTAATACCTACAAGACTCAGACCGCAATTCCTGCTACTTCATTTATACCTACAGGAGTATTAAGCCGAACTCCTCAGAGAGTATTTGTCAAACCTCAAGTTTTGGGTGGCACAACTTTTGATATTATAGCTATAGTTATACAGGGTCTCCCTAAAAGTTTTTACAAGAGCTTACCACATATTCCTGAGGTCAAACTAAGCCAATTATCTTTGTCGGAAATCGTTTTATTCCTGAGATACAGGGTGTTATATTTAAAAAATAAAAATATCTTTTTTTAAATTATACGAACAGTTTTTTACATATTACTTTAAAAAATTCGACTCCCGAATCTGGACATATTTTTACTGTGGCCGTTAGAGTGCGCTACAGTTCTGATGAATTAAAATAGCCATATTTTTTTTTCTCAGTGTAGTTTTCTACTTTTAATTATTATAAAGAATATAATTTCCTTTCCAAAAAAATGGTGCTATAACAAAACAAAAATTGTTGTGATGTTAGTGGCTCAAAGAACATATTAGCCGAATACAACTTTTATTAAAATACAGCGATCCTGAAAATATGCCTAAAAACAAGTCGCTGCGTTGCATTAATTTTGCTTGTTCTTAACCTAGTCTTGCAAAACAATTAACTAATAATATTTAAAAACAGTACTCTTGTTAGAATAAGACAAAGTAAGCCGTTTTCTGGTTGTTTCGGTTTTTAGTGTTCGATGCCGCATCGGAATAGTCAAAATATTTTAAATTAAAAAAATTTAGACGATAAAAAATATTCAATTAAAAGTGTCTAGCAATAATCAATTTGGCATTACTAAATGAATTTTAATTTACGAGGAAAGAAAAAAAATTGAATAAATATTCCCACGGCATCGAACACTAAAAGCCGAAATATTTCTAAATCGGAATACTTTAGCGGATTTTAGCAGGCGCGGATCTACGGTAGGGGAAACAGGGGAAAATCCCCCCCCCCAAATCTAAACTATATTTAGTTTTTACACCTAGAATAATCTTCCTGCTTTATGCTATATTTATTATGAGATTTCCCCCAAGTGAAGTTCCTAGATCCGCCACTGATTTTGATAGGAGCTTAATAAGCTTAAGCCTAATTTTCAACTTAAAGTTATCTAGAAAATTACTTTCGTAGCAAAAATAGTAAAAAACTACACTGAGGAAAAATTCATGGTCATTTTAAACGATCATTGCCGTATGAAGCGCCCTCTAACGATAACAGTAAAAATGTGTTTATATTTTTGAAAGTAATATGTTAAAAGATATTCGTAGTTTTTAAAAAAAAATGATTTTTATTGGTTGACATTACATTAACACCCTGTATTTTGAAAACAGAGTAATTTCGGACAAAGGAAGCCACTGCCTTAGTTTTCTTGCAAAAATCTTTGTTGTCAACAGCCGCGGGGCAACGAAGGGGCCAAGGGGCTCCCGTACCCCCACTTTTTTAAACCCCACAATATTTCTTTGTTAAAAATGTAAAATTTTATTTAGTTCAGAAGTTATACGGTCTCGCTACTATTTAAGGGCACGGGTCGCCGCTGGTTGTCAAGTCATTAATATCTATGCTTTCGGTCAGGGACGGCAGGTATACCTTGTACAAGTAGGGGCCCCTCCAATTTTTGGTAAACGAAGCGTTCATAAAAAGATTTTAATGACAACTGTACCTACCCAACAAAACACAAAAAAAATAGGTTTCGTGGCATATCTACAATTATTAATTGATCTAATTTTTTTTAAATTTATATAGTGTAGAATTTAGAGTTACAGTTTGAAAAAATGGCTCTAGAAATTAGGACTTGAGTTAAGGTCCGGCCCCACGCAACGGGCCGCTATTGCCTGCCGTGACACCTTAGTATGGCCAAGAAAGTATCAATTTTTTGAACATGATTATGTACTTAAGTTGTGGCACAGTTGAACGGGAGAACCGGGTAAGACAAGGCTTACTTCCTAAGTGCTGGAATCCTAACTTTTTTCCAGATTTTTTAAATCCAAACTTTAAAAAAATGCATTTATAAGAAGGTACCCTGTCTTGTCCCGATCTCCCCTATGTGGTTAACCGTTCGTTCACCCGAAGTTTTTTATTCGTCTATTTAGCAATTTCGGGGTCTGATGGTTTTGCGTTTTATTTTTTTATTAGTTATAAGAATATACAAAGATTGCTGGTCAGATTTCTTGTGATTGATTTACTTCACATTTGGTTCAATTTAAAAAAATGATTGATTGCTTGAATAAAGTGACATCTCAAATAGTAATAAGTTTTCGAATCTATTCACAAAAATGGTTGTGTTAATTTAATTTGGAATTGGAACCCTTAAATTATAACACAATTGCCTACGTCAGCACCATCTAACTACTTCACAATAAATTAATTTAGCTTTGTTTGCGAATCTAAGCATCATAAATTTCACACTTTTATTTCAGTGGCAGCATTATTATCATCTTCATTTTCAGTTGGGTTATCAATACTTTGATTTTCAAATCAAAGTATCAAATTTCGCTTATCTTTTACAGTTATGTCTATTGTTGCAACGACCTCGTCTTGCACTAAGTTTCCTTAAGGTAGTCTATGCTTCTGACGATCTATCGTTACCAAATCGTTTACAAGTCACTTCACAAAATCCTCCTTGAATTCTAGAAACACCGTGACTTTGATTGTTAAATCGACCTGCGGTGTTGCACAAGTAATCGTGAACGCTTTTACACATTCAAAGTCGTACGATCGCTTTGAACCAATGAGATTCGAGGATTTGTAGGCTCGACTCTAACATACCACTTCTCGTCATTCATTATGAGAAGTCTACCTTTTAATTTTGCTACCTAGTGATTGTTGTCTAACGCAGCGGTTCTCAAAAGTTGTAGAACACTAAAATTTAAAATTGACTGGGCTAGTTTTGGATGATTAGGTACTTTTAGCGGGTTTATTATTTCCAGCTCACATCGGAATTTTTAACTGGACCTTCTTCAATTCTTACTGCCATTTTCGAAAAGATGTATTTGTGGTATTTAGTATACCTAATATTATTTACTCGATGCTCTGTTTTTGCTATACACTATATGTCAATCTAGCTGTCAAAACTATATCACCTTCTAGTTCAATACTGCATGGCGGCACTGATTTAGGCAAAGCATTTGATTAAAATTATTAAAGTTAAAATGAATGGGAATATATTATTACCAAAACATGTATAGCTGAAATCGGTGTAGATATCGGTTCCCTGTCGTACAAACTCATCAAAACTCATTTTAGTGATTTATGTTTTAACAGACGAAGAAAAAAATAGATTTTGATTATTTAGAATTCACAAGAGTTGAAAAGATTCTATCAGGGTGACCAGAACTGTATGAAATCCTACAGATTCTTGTAAATTCTCATTAATTTGGGTTATGAGATCGGATGATTTTTTTAAGTGCGTCTTTACATGGATTTAATTAAATGTGAAGCACCGGAGTTATTATTATCTGTGCCATTTTAAAGATTTCAATCGGAGTTCTTCGTGTTTACGTTTGGCGTTCCTCAGGGATCCCACTTAGAGCCCTACTCTACTAATGAAAATTTTTGAATTAAAAAAAGTTATGACTGTATTGTATTCAAAGTGACAATTTAAAAACCTACAGCAGCCATAACAAATTTTCTAAAATACTCAAAATTTTGAAAAAATTGATTGATTGAAAAAATTGCTCTATATGAATCTGCTTCAGAGCGATCTTAAACTACTAAAACTGCCAAAAATATTTTTCCAGAACATTTGAACAAGTTTCCCAACTTGTTTTTATTTTTGTAAATAATTGTATTCTCTTAGTTTTTAAATATTTTTGGGTTACATTTTCTACGCTTACAAGCGTTTTTAGAATATTATTTTGATTTACTTTGCGCTATATCTTTCCATATTTTAAATTTAAACTTCGCGCGCTTCTTCCAGCAATGAAGGATTTGAGATAAGCGGCTAAATTCGGCCGGGCAGACGAAAACGCCGATTGTCTGGGCGAACAACTCAACCACGCGCCACGTGCAAGGAAAGTCACCGCACCGCTATTATTTTATATTAAAATTGTGGAAACTATTAATTTTACGCTTTAGTTTATTAGATATTAGTGTTTTGGAACATTTTGAACTATAGAACAATGGAGAGTCTGGTACTTCGCGTATAATCGGGCTGGCCAGCCAAGTAGCTACAAAAGACATCGAATGGTAAGTCGTTTCTTGATAATTTTTCATTGCTGCGATATTTTTAGTATTTAAGTTTTTAGGCTCTTTTTTCCCTGTTGGAGCCCTGTGGAAAGATACAGTCCCTCTTAACTCCCCCACGTTTTTCTCGAGCTATCTCGAGTGGTCCTTCGGTATATTTTATTTTCTACAGAAGGCCTAACCTCACCATTTGGTCCAGGTTCGAGCCTGATCACAGGACCCCGGGAAAAATTAAAGTCTAAATCGCATTTTGTTAAAAATAAAATTTTTAATAAATACGCATGACCTTGATCTTTTGCTGTGCTAGCAGTAAAAATAACAAGTAAAAAAGTACCGAACGCGCATTGTTTTCGCGCATTTCCTACCTCTTTTTGGCTTGGCGTCGACTGCACGTAGGAAAAGATTCCAACACCACGATATTAGAGAGGTAAATGAGACTTGTTTACATTTTTTATCGCCTATTTTCTTTTCTTTTTAAACGCTTTTAATTTTTAAATATTAAAAATTTCGGAAACTAATCGTTCACCTGTTTTAACGGAGTTTTTTAAAAACATTACAATGAGTACGCAACTTAAGAAGTTAGAAGCACTCCGTAATGTGCAACATAATCGCCTTAATACTCTTCATAACTTAGCTAATGCTTGCCTAACGGATGATACAAAAAAACCGTGTTTACAGGTTCGACTTATCGACCTTGATGAAATTAAAGAAACATTTTTTATTTATCAAAATCAAATAATAGAGGCTTATTCGGCAAGTCCGGAGAGACTGGAAGAAGAAAATGAACGCCTTACTGAGTTTGACGACAGCTTCTATGATATTAAAAGAATTCAAAAACAACTATTTGAGGTGAAAATTGAAGCTCCTCAACCTCAAAACTTAACGCAAATTTCAAATTCTTCTGATCCAGACCGCTTTATGGCGTCTTTAATGCCAAGACTGCGCATTGTCGAATTTCATGGCGACATCACTAAGTTTCCAACCTTTCTAGATATGTACAATAGTTCTGTACACAATAATCCTAGTATTCCTACAAACGCTAAATTTAATTTGTTACTGTCCTACCTAAAAGGACCGCCTTTAAACGTAGTTAAACACTTACAAATAACCGACGCTAATTATATAATCGCTTACAATACGCTTCTAAAACGCTATCATAACCCCCGCTTATCGGCTCAAACTTATTGGCGCTCCGTGTATAATTTTCCCGCTCTCAAAGACGACAATCCAGAAACGCTGCGCACGCTGCTTGATGTTTTTTCAGAAAACATTGAGGCTTTAAAAACTCTAAATTACGACACTGATCAATGGTGTTTTCCGCTGGCCAACATTTTACTAGATAAATTGCCTGAGGTACTACTTTCGCGCTTTGAACTAGCTAATTCTAGGTCTAATGAAATGCCCAAATATCAAGAAATTTATAATTTTCTTGAAAGTCAATGTAATTCGCTTTATTCGCTACAATCTAAAAATAGATTTAAAAATAATAAACAGTTTTATAAAAATAACGCCTCGCCTTATTATACAAAAACGCTACTTGGTACGGAAAATACTCATTCTAAAGATAGATGCGCTTTTTGTGATTCTAACACACATTCAATATATTTATGTCACGCATTTAAAGGTAAATCTCCCTACGAACGCTATACTTACGCTAAAAATAAGAAACTATGTTTAAATTGTTTAAGCTCAATACATTCAACAAATTCTTGTCAAAGTCTGCGCTCATGTCGCTATTGCCCTGGTAATCAAAGACATCACTCATTAATTCATTTTGAGCGAAATTATAATTGCGCTAATTCTCAAAATCAAAATAGATCACATTTTGATGCTAACGTGAATTTTTCACAAAATCTCTCTAATATTTCTCCCAACGCATCTCCAAGTCGTGCACCACGTGGTTACTTGGCCAGCCAGCAAAGTTTTAGATCCCCGGCTACTGGTTGTCCGCTTCAAAATTACTCTACTCAAAATAAGTTCCCTCAAAGTGCCTCTTCTCAAAATAATCAAAATTTTACTTCGACGTCTTCTAATTCACAAGTACCAATCGCAACTCCTTCAGGTTCTAACCCCACGCATTGTGGTTTTATTTCTGCGCAATCGCAAGTTTTATTGTCAACTATCCTCGTAAAAATTCAAGATGTCCGCGGTAACTTTCAAACAGTGCGAGCCGTGTTAGACAGCGGTTCGCAAAACACCTTTTGTTCTCAAAAATTAGCGCAACAATTGGGCCTTCCAAGACAACCCTTATGTTCAAATATACAGGGGGTTGGAGGCAACTCTCTTACTTCTGATCTAGGATCGATATTTATTAAAATTTGTAATTTTGAAAAACCAGATATTTTTGTGTCTACGCAAGCGATTATTTTGCAAAAGGTTTGTACTGATTTACCGTCAGTAAAAATAAATACAGAAAATTGGCATTTTATAAAAAATTTACCCTTAGCAGATCCCACTTTTTACAACCCTTCGCCTGTAAATTTACTAATTGGTATGGATCTATTTCCACTAATTATACAGGGTGAAAAAATCGCTAGCGATGATCCAAATCATCCCTTTGCTATGGGAACTATTTTCGGCTATATTTTGATGGGACAAATAAATCAACCCTTAATTTCTACCCCGCCAATTAATGCTCTTTTTTGTCAAAATGAAAATGACTCGCTTTCGCAATTAATTTCAAAATTTTGGGAAACCGACTGCGTCCCCCAAAAAACTCATTTGAAACCAGAGGATGAAATTTGTGAAAATTATTTTAAACAGAGCGTGTCGCGTAATCAAGACGGCCGGTATACTGTCTCCCTTCCCTTTCGCACATTTGACAATCCACCGCAGTTTCCTGGAATAAAACAAGTCGCGCTAAATCGTTTCTTATCTTTAGAAAAAAAACTACTTCGCGATAAAAACTTGTATTGTGAATATTCTAAATTTATGAATGAATATTTGGAATTGGGTCATATGGACTATGACTCAGAAAAAGAAGACGATTCAGACAGCTATTTTATTCCACATTTCGCTGTTGTTAAAAATGAAGCTATCACTACTAAGACAAGGGTAGTTTTTAATGCGAGTATTACTGACCCTTTTACGCATATTTCGCTTAATCAAGTGTTATTATCGGGTCCGAAACTACAAAAAGATATTATTCAAATATTATTACATTTTCGCCTTAACCCTGTGACGCTCACCTGCGATATTCAAAAAATGTATCGTGGTATAAATATCAACCCTGATCATCAAAAATACCAAAAAATATTTTGGCGGTTTAACCCTAATGACAAAGTTTCCGTTTTTAAACTACGAACTGTCACTTACGAAGTGAACTGTTCACCATATCTCGCTTTACGCACCCTTCAGCACTTAGCTGAATCCGAATATGATAACTACCCTCACGCTGCTAAAGTTATACTTAACGATACCTATATTGATGACGTCACTACTTCATGTAAAACGGTTCAAGAGGCGTTAAATTTGCAGCATGAGCTTACGGAGTTATTAGGAAACGCTGGCTTGAAATTACACAAATGGTCTAGCAATCGCTCAGAAGTGATCTCTCATTTAGATCCCTCCTTAGTCAACCCCGCAGTTTTATCTCTCGATTCGGATGACGTCACTAAGGTCTTAGGCCTGTGCTGGCATCCTTCCTACGACGAGTTTCGATTTAACATATTACCTAATCAGCAAAGCTGTACTAAAAGGACGCTTCTCTCTTTTTTAGCACGCTGCTATGACCCCCATGGGTATCTTACCCCAGTAACATTCACTTTAAAATATTTGATTCAACAAATTTGGTTACTTGGTATTTCCTGGGACGCCACGCCTACTTTAGAAATAGTTCGTCAGTGGACACTCTATCAATCTGAATTTCACGTTTTAGAAAAATTTAGTTTACCCCGCCACATTGACATCACCAACGCCGAATCCATCGATCTCTGTGGTTTTTCTGATGCGAGTGAACGAGGGTACGCATGCGTAATATACTTACGTGTCTTACGAAACGCTAAATATCACATATATTTTGTTCTTGCGAAAAGTCGCATCGCTCCACTTAAAAAATTTGTTAGTATTCCGAGAATAGAACTTCTAGCCGCTACTCTTTTATCTGAGGTCTTAAAATACACATATGATATATTCATAAAAAGGTTCACAATAAATAATATTTACGCTTTTTCGGACGCAATGGTTGTTTTACACTGGATAAAATCCCATCCAAGTAAATGGAAAACTTTTGTCGCAAATCGTGTTAGTCTTATCCAAGATAATATTAATCCAGAATGTTGGTTATATACCCCCACCTTTCTCAATAGTGCCGATGTAGCCAGCCGCGGCTGCTCGCCGAGTGAGCTTTTAAATCATCCCCTATGGTGGGCCGCCCCTAGTTTTTTACAAGAATCTTTCGATAAATGGCCAACAAAAACCCCGCAAGTCAAAATAAATGACAGTTTAGAGACTGAGGAACGAAAAAATGTTGCTCTGATTTCTTGTGACCGAATAACTGAAAATTTTTTAGATTCGCTTTTAAATAATAAATCCGATTTTTACGCTATTCAACTACTTTTAGCCCGCAGTTTGCGATTCATAAATAATTGTAGACTATCCGCAGACGTCAGAAAAAAGACAAATATAGATTATATCGATCTCTTTAACGCTTTAAAATGTTTGGCTAAGCACGAACAACAAAAATACTTTTCTGAAGTAATTCTTAACCTTCAAAACCAGAAAAAATGCATAAAACCCATACAAAAATTGAATCCCTTTTTAGACCAGGATGGTCTTATAAGAGTTGGAGGACGCATTCAACAAGCCATGACTATTTCTTACGGACAAAAACATCCTCTTCTTTTACCCAAGGAAAGTAGACTTTCTTATATTTTTATTGAATATATGTACAAAAAATATTTGCATGTCGGAGTGCAAACAGTCCAATATCTCATTAGTCAAATTTTTTGGATTTTATCTGCCAAACGCTTAATTAAAACGGTTTTATCCAAATGTGTTCGTTGCTTTCGCGTCAAACCGCATTCTTATGAGCAAATCATGGGACAAATTCCGTCCTACCGCTTGATTCCACAAAAGCCTTTTACTTTTAGTGGAGTAGATTTTAGTGGTGCTATACCTATCACTCTCAGTAAACACAGAGGTGTAAAAACACAAAAAGCATATATCTGCCTTTTTATTTGTCTAAATACTAAAGCTTTACATCTCGAGTTAGTGTCAGATCTAACTTCGGACGCTTTTTTAGCTGCGCTACGTCGCTTTGTTGCCCGAAGAGGGTACATAAAAACTCGTTTTTCAGATAATGGCACAAATTTCGTTAAATCAAGCAAAGAATTGCTTGATCTTGCAAGAAATGCTTGCACGCAACAAGCCATCGCCTGGAATTTTATCCCTCCATCAGCTCCCCACTTCGGCGGTCTTTGGGAGTCAGGGATAAAATCAGTAAAAACTCACTTAATTCGTACCATTGGCTCGCAAATTCTAAGTTATGAGGAGTTGTACACGGTTCTTTGTCAAATTGAGGCGATTTTAAATTCTCGCCCCTTGACCCCGCAATCTACCGACTGTAACGATCTACAGGTTTTAACACCGGGACATTTTTTAACACATGGACCTTTAGTTTCTGTTCCAGATGAAGATTTTTCAAGTAAACCTGAGAATCGGTTATCGCGATGGAACTTGGTCCAACGAATACAAGCCGATTTTTGGCGTCGTTGGAGCCAAGAATTTTTACATACCCTTCAAGTACGAAATAAATGGTTGGAACCATGCGCAGAGCCAAAAATAGGTACCCTCGTTCTTATCAAAGACGAGTTATCACCGCCCCTTCAATGGCGGGTAGGTCGCATTATTGAAATTTTTAAAGGGCCTGATGGGCACGCTAGGGTGGCAAATGTTCGTACCGCGTCCGGTATCTTTAAACGACCTTTAGTCAAGCTTTGCCCCCTTCCAATTGATTCAGATTCACCTACCGAAAAATGATGCTCATTTTGGTGGGCCGAATGAACAAGTTTCCCAACTTGTTTTTATTTTTGTAAATAATTGTATTCTCTAATTTTCACTTAAAATTAGAGAAGCTATCTCTCTTAGTTTTTAAATATTTTTGGGTTACATTTTCTACGCTTACAAGCGTTTTTAGAATATTATTTTGATTTACTTTGCGCTATATCTTTCCATATTTTAAATTTAAACTTCGCGCGCTTCTTCCAGCAATGAAGGATTTGAGATAAGCGGCTAAATTCGGCCGGGCAGACGAAAACGCCGATTGTCTGGGCGAACAACTCAACCACGCGCCACGTGCAAGGAAAGTCACCGCACCGCTATTATTTTATATTAAAATTGTGGAAACTATTAATTTTACGCTTTAGTTTATTAGATATTAGTGTTTTGGAACATTTTGAACTATAGAACAATGGAGAGTCTGGTACTTCGCGTATAATCGGGCTGGCCAGCCAAGTAGCTACAAAAGACATCGAATGGTAAGTCGTTTCTTGATAATTTTTCATTGCTGCGATATTTTTAGTATTTAAGTTTTTAGGCTCTTTTTTCCCTGTTGTCGTGGTCCTTCGGTATATTTTATTTTCTACAGAAGGCCTAACCTCACCAACATTGAATACATAAACATGCAAATCTAGAAACAAAATATCGGACTTCCATTGTCTTTATTTATTTTAAAAACGACGTTTTAGTTAGTAAGTATCTCTAACCGTTTTCAAATTTACACTAGAATAAAACCGAAACGGCGTGTTTAAAATAAATAAAGACAATGGAAGTCCGAAGATTTGTTCCTACTCAATCAATGTCTGCGAGTTTCATGCTAATCTACATATAGCACTTACCAGGAACAAGTTTTTGGATTCGAAAAAAGTATAAACAACGTAGCTTTTCCTAAAGTTGATCACATTTGCAATTTAAGAATCATACCTGAAATAAAACAAATATTATGTAATATGCATATTGATTTAACAGCTCCGATGCGTCGATATAATATATTGTCTTTGAAAATTGCGCTGATTTGGTATCTAATATGGGATAGGGACTATTCGGCGCCACCGGTTTGCACCGTTGATTCGGCGCCAGAAAAAATCAGCGCCGATTATTTTTGTAAGGTTTATTTAGATTTGATTCAGTAATTATATTTTACTTTGATCTTTTCTAAAGAATTGTAGCCAATGCAATTATCAATTTTAATCTTCCTAAAAAATTTTAATCATTTTGTTTAAAGGTACGTTTGACTAATATCCCTTTTGAAGAATTAAGGTGTGAAAAATAGACCTCTAAGTAACCAATATAAGTATTATATTAGTACCTCTTAATTTGATTTTTTGATCGGGAGTGCTAGTATAATTATTGTATTATTTTTTTAATCCTCCTTTAATCCTTTCGGAAGTGCAAATATAATTATTGTATTGTCATTTTATATAATTTTTGATCTTTTTCGTAGAGTTTTGGTGTAATTTTACACCAATTATTAATTATTGTTTCATTTTTTTAATCCTCCTTTAATCCTTTCAGGAGTGCAAATATAATTATGGTGTTTATTGGAGGGGAATTTTATAGAATTTTGAAATGCTACAAAATTAACTTTATTTTATGTATACCATATTTTATTAAACTTTTAAAAATTCTTCTATATTTTCCTAGGACTTTGTAAATCTCACGTACTTGCCATTATAATTTTATAGTAATATTTTAGATACTACATATGTTTAATATTATTGTATTAAATTTTTTAAACAAATAAAAATATTTACCTTCCACATTTTTTATTTTTAATGTTTAATTTTACCTTATCACAGTCTATAACAACAAAAATTAATTTTTTAAATAATAAAGGACTTAGTGCAATGACACTATTATTGCAATATTTTGACATATTTACAATGTAGGCTGACAGTTAATCTTTCAAAATTGACATATCAAAGTCACATATAAGTCGTTTACATAATTAAAGTCGACAGTATTTATTTCGGTTCGTATAGTAAACAAAATCTTTATATTAAAAGATTAGCTGTCATATTTCAACGCAAAAGTTTCAAAATACGGCCTAACACTATAGTTGCATGACTTTATTCCAAAGTCTCCAATAGAGAATTATTGAAATAAAGTCAGGCTATAATAGTGCCAGGCATAATTTTGACACCGTCACATTGTAATATCAGCTGTGATCTTTCAACTCCTTTGTTCACGGCCTTTGTTTACTATATGAACCGGAATAAATAGTGCATTCTTTTATTAATTGAAAATAAACGACGAAAGTTTTAAATTTGACTTTGGTATGTCAATTTTGAAGGATTAACTGTCAGTTTTCAATGTGAATGTGTCAAAATAGTGCCTGGCACAATTATAGCCTGACTGTATTTCAATAATTCTCTATTATCTAAAAAGTATCGGTAATTTTGTGAAATTACTCCTTGTCAAAAACGTTGACATGGTGACTAGAGCTTAGATTAAAGCCTTTTTGTACAATCTAAACCCTCTTAAAGACTAAGTCTTGGCGCAGAACTTTCTTGTCGCCGAACTGTTCTGGCGCCGAACTATCCTGGCGCCGAACTGTCCTGGCGCCAAATGGGCGGCGCCGAATAGTTCTAGACCCTCTAATATAAAGCCCCGTACAGAAATAAACATTTCCACAAACATTGAGTTAAGACACAAGCCGAGCCAAACACTAAGTTTGAACGGGACCAGCAGCGTGCTCGCTAACAATTCTGCAAATCCCAGCCATTCGGCAAACGGTTCGGCGTATTCCCATCGCTTTACAGAGGGCCAATCCCTCTAAGGGTAGAATTAACTAATTAAACTGAAATAGCAATAAACTATGTCGGGCATCCATTGTTATCTCGTCTAAGATCATAAAGGAAAATGAAATAACATTCCTATGTTGAAAACTGAATTATTAATAACTGGACATTATCAAAAACGTCATACTTCAAAACAAGAAAAGAGAAAAATCGAAGTTTTGTACAACTCCTTTTATCCAAACCGGACAAAATCATAAAAAGAAGAGCGGTTAAAGCAGTGAAATTTCTTTACTGCAATGTCTAATGAAAAAGCCTCACCCTATAACAAAGCCAACACCGTAGTATCATAAAATATTAAGCAGGTGTGTCTCTAATATTTTGGTCATTTAAATACATTTTTCCGACATTTGTTTCCAGAAATCAAAGATAATGCGCGCGAACGGGTTTGTAGCAGGGATGTCAGAATTTTTGGAAAAAAACGGTTTTTCGGTTATTTTGAAAAAAATTAAAGTAATTATAATTAAAAGCATCGGTTATTTAGGTTAAACGGATTTTCGGTTTTTTAAACTTTTTTTTTAAATAACAGAATAATGAACTTATAATGATGAATAACATAAAAATGTTAATAAAAGCAATTTTCTGAGTTCTGTTTTCGAGTTTTTAATAAATAATTATATTATTTATGTGGCTAAATAACCGACTTTTTTTTAACGGTTACTGGGTATAAACCGAGGTATAAACTGTAAAAACCGGTTAAAACCGAACCAAAAAAAACCCGGTTTTCCGGTTTTAAGCACCGGTTATTAGCATGCCTAGTTCGTAGGTTTGAACGGAACAAAAAGCTTTTTACATACCTAAACATTTCGATGAAGATAGTGCTGAGCAACGAGCCGAGCGGCGAAGAAAAATGCGAATGGGCTTTTTTGATTTCGAACAGAACATTGAACGGGGCGTTTGTGCTGTTCCCACAAATGCCCTTAGTTTTTTGTCCTTTAAGATTCAAATGTCTGTTCGCCATTTTATTTTGTCCTGTCCAAACCTCCGTACCCATTTGCGCGCATTATCTTTGATCTCTGGGTAAAAACCGACAAGCGATGCGATGGCTAATACCGAATTCTTTTGAGAAAGTTAGTGGGCCACTCGTGGTCCACTGACACTGATTTGGTGCTGTCAAAAAATTGCACCAGTGCAGTTTCAAAAGAATATAAAAGTGCACTAGTGCAACACGAGCTTGGAGAGCCCGTTCCAAAAAATGTGCACTGAGTGCAACACTGGGCTTGTCAGTGGATCAAAAAAATACAAAAAGTTTTCCCGAAAGAATACGAAAATTGCACTAGTGGCGTACCAGTGCTGCATCACCTAACAAAGCTGAACTGTGTGCAAATGCGCTAGTGGCTCCGTTACTCGAGTACTCGTTACTCGACAAATAACGGAGTAACGAATACCGATCCGAAAATTAAATGATTACTTTCGTTAATTTGATTACTTTGATTCCTTCGATTATTTTAGTATTCAGTAATCACTCGAAAGTCGGTAATTCAAAATCAGGGAGTAAGTATTTGTAAAAGGTACCAATAAGAAAAAGTAGTACGTGACGGTTGTCGGTTTGCATTGTAGTATCTACAATCTACATATTATACAGAATGTATTTTTTATTTTTGATGTTTTTGTCCAAACTTTTTGTATATTTTTTGAGTTCCCGTCTAAGATTGTATTTTAGTTTCTCTTTTTATTTACTTTTAGATTTTAAGCACGTATTTCTTTGTATGTGTAAGGCATTAGATTTTTAAAGCAAAGTTGTACACAGAACAGTTCCTACGTAATTCCTACCTTTAGTTTTTTAATTTTAGCCCGCATTTTAAAAGTTTCAATTAAATATTTCCTCAATATCAACAACAAAAATATACCTACAAGTAAATGATCTTCGAATTAACGACAGTCCGAGAATTTTGCACTAATTGTATGATTAAATTGAATACAGTTACAGTAAACAAAGTAACGATAGTAACGAATATATAAAATGATTACTTAGTAGTCGAGTAACGATTAGTAACGAGTATTCCAAAGTAACGAAAATCAACACCTCTAGTCCAAACTAGTGAACTGTTCGCCGCTCGGCTCATTGCTCGGCTCAATGTTCGTCGAAATGTTCGGGTCTGTGCGAGGCTTTTATAAAACGACATTTGAATCTCGAAGGAAAAAAACTGAGAGCATTTGTGGAAAACGCAAAAGTGCTCTGTTCAATGTTCTGCTCGTCGAAATCAAAAAAGTCCATTCGCGGTTTTGTTCGCCACTCTGCTCGTTGCTCGGCTCAATGTTCATCGAAATGTTCAGGTCTGTACATTTGTCTTAAGAATAACAGTGACATTTCTTACAACAAGAGTCAGGAGCGTCAAGTTCAACACAATCGATTCAAAGGAGAATAAACAAACCTCATAAGACTAAATTTTGAAGATCAAGGTAAATTACATAAACCTGGTAACATTTTGATATTCTCTGCTCATAAAATTCCGTTTTTCAAGTAGGTATCTTTGCCTTGCTGGAGATCTGTGTGTAAAAATACTCTCACCGCCAAGACACTGAGTTTTAATTTATTTTTAGAATATTATTTTATCCGGATGTACTTGGACAACGAGCTTTTTTATTAACTTTTGAAGTTGAAGTTCCTTTCGCGCCAATACCTATTAAAGTTTTGGTTTAGAGAGAGTTAAGTATAAAATTTTTTAAAGCTGTCATTTTTATTATTCTTGCGGAATCACATGAAAAAGCTGCTAAATATCAGAACTATACCACTTATCGCCTACACCTCCTGTCTTTAGACTTTGAACCAGGACCTCCTTTTTTATATCAAAACATTTCTTTTTACTTGTATTATAAATTTTTATCACTCTTAATAATTTTGACCTTTTTTAATCAGGTATTCGACATTAAATTTATTTTTTGCAATTTAATTGACCTGTGACATCAGTCAATTTGTTGTAAGTACAAGTATACCTATATCGCACCAATGTAATTTGCATTCATTCAAAATTTTGACCTTTTTGATACCGATAACATGTTATACATAGTCTTTAAATTAAAGTTTATGATGTCATACATACATTTACATTTTTTACAAAAAACTTGTTGTTAAAACTTTAAAAGTGTTAAAACGAAATGTTTATAAAATCAACATTTTATTATAAGTTTTACAGTAGGCAACTGCTTCATATTTCTTGGAATTGACAACGATTTTGTTTTACCCAAAGTTTTCTTAGCTCTTTTAGCGTTGTTTTTTTTTATTAAACTGATAATAAGTGCTGCAGGACCACTCATTATCGGTTACCTTAGTTTTTGATGGGTATAAGGTTACCTGTGTTATAAGTAATCTACTACTACTGCTATGTGGGTTTAAAACGTTTTCCTACGTTGTCCGACGCCTACTAACTCTCCACCTCCGTCGATCCTGACAATCATCTTCTGTCAGGTTTTTTTGACTCACTGATCTTTGGATTGTTGCCATTCCAGTTTAGGACGCCCCCTTTTTCTGCGCCCTATTCGTTGGCATTCTAGGACCTGCTTTGGTAATCTTTCATCGTTCATCCGTTGTACATGGCCGTATGAGTTGTCTTTTAGTGATGTCATCCGTTATGCTTCCCTCGATTCCCATTATTTCTTTTATGGTCTCATTTCTTATATGATCTGTTCTAGATATTCCTTATTAACCTTTTTATTGCATCAATTTGGACACTTTTCATTTTTGTTTTATACTTTTCTGTTTCTATTCCATACAACAGCGTGATTTTTACCATTGTTTCATATATGTTAACATTTACATTCTTTTTTATCTCTCTACTACATAAAATACTGTAATCACAACACACACCAATAACCTTTTTTGCTTTTACTACTCTTTTTTCCAGTTCTTTACAGTCTGTTCCTTATCAAATGTGACACCCAAGTATATATACTTATTGCATGGAGATATTGTTTGTCCAGTGTCTAGTTCTAACTCACTTGATTTTATCCAATACAAAGTACTGTGTCTTGTCCACGTTCACTGTTAACCCCGACTTTTGGTATTCTTCCGTTAATTTTCTCATCATATACTCCATGTCTTCTTTATCATTACCTACAATTACTTGGTCGTCAGAAAACTGTAGTGTGTATATAGTAAATCGGTCGTTAAGTTGTACTCCCATGAACTTCGCGTTTCCAGTTTTTTATAGCTACTGCGATATAAATTTTAGAAACAGTTGGAGAGATAAAGCTTCCCTGACTTAAGCCTTTCTTTACCAGGAATTCTTTTGAAAGTCGATTCCCAATTTTAATCTTAGATTTTGACCCTTTGTATAGTTCTTTTATCGCTTTTATGTATATATGAGTGATATTAGTTTGCTCTAACACTGTCCATAATTTTTCTACTGGAACGGTATCATATGCTTTTTGAAGGTTTACAAAGGTAACATGAGTCTCTATATTTCTAGCACTCCTTTTTCTCTCTGTAAGTAATCAAGTATGTAAAATCAACTAGTACAGTTTTTTCTTTGATTCTTGTGTTGTTTAGATTTTCTTTTTTTATTGAATAAATTTTATTTAATAATAATTTAACTATGAATCATTGACGAATAACAATGTAGCCCACTTGCCCACAGTAATAATAGATTACATAACGACAACATTCTTTTTAATTTCATGTAATTCACAGTTATTTTTGTTATCTTTTATAAAAGGGACATCACCTTTAAGTTTGTGACGGAAGTATCCGCTTAAAGCCCTGTTTACTCTGCAAACTGACTCTTTCAACATATAGACCAGTCATTATAGCGGAAAAAAGTCTTCCAGCTTGCAAAAGGTGGTGTAGTCGCGGTTTTGACATTGTATGTTGTTGACATTGAGTTGAAAAAAAATTTGAGTCTTCGACCTTGGGAAGCCGGCTCCCCCCACCATCTTGAATTCAGTGTGCACGAAAGTTTTTTTTTATATTACTTGGTCCTTGTACATTTTTGAAAAAAGTTTTAGGCAAAAGTTAAACAATAAAATTTCCTATTTTTGAGAAAATTTGTCAAAACATAAAATACTTAGTCAATAAAATGAGATATTGAGAACATTGAGTTCTCTGGGTAGTAACCTTGCTGAGAACCCTGAAGGGTTAGCAGTACACCCGTTTCCTATGTATTTCCATAGAAACGGTGTACTACTAACACTTCAGGATTCGTATATCAGCAGCAGTACTACGTAGAGAACTCAGTGATGTCTCATTTTATACACTATTAGTTTGTCTTTATTTTATGTTATTACAGATTTTTATAAAAATAAGCAGTTTCAAAGTTAAAAACCACTACACAAAAATTGGTCAAAATCCAAAATGGCGGCGAAATGTTTAGCGTTATAGCCTAAAAACCATTCGTCTGACAAAAAAACGTCCGGAAGCGTTTTTGTAGGTAATATTATTGCCTTCAACTTTTGTTAAAAACTTTTTTTGGAAAACGTGCAGTAACCAAGTAATTTAAAAAAACCGTTTTGTGCACACTAAATCCAAGATGGTGAGGGGAGCCGGCCCCTCATGGTCAGAAAGTCAAATTTGTTTTTAAGACTCCTGTGTCAAAAACATATGTCAAAATCGCGACTACACCACCTTTTGCAAGCTAAAATTCTATAATGACTGGACTAATAATTGTTTTAAAGTAAAAGTTAGTAAAAAAGTAGATAGGTGCGAAAAATTAAAGGAAAAAATATAAAGCTTCTTTGTCAAATACATGCGCTTGGGCTTTAATCTCAGAGTAATAACATTATTATTACTCTAAGGCTTTAATAGTTAATAATTATATTTTTTCGAAGTCCAATGAGGAAGTGGCACCTTGCTAGAAAGGTCTTTTGGCTGTTTTTACAAACCATTCTTATTTTAATAATTCATCGATTTATTTTAAAGGTATTCAAGGATAAAAAATGGTGAAACTGTGAAACATTGGCGTATATAAGGAAGCCCGGCCTCCCCCCCGAAGCTAAGATTTTTTTGAGATATTTTCTACATATTTCATGAATACAAACACAAAATATCATAAAATACGGCGTCATGGGGTCTCCCTCCCCCACTAAAACTCTCTCGGGTCCACCCCAAAACTTTTTTCTATATACGCCACTGATGTTGTCGTTTATTGGCCACCATAAAAAACAATTGTTAATCGATTATTAAAAATATTGCAAAATTTTCAATATAGGTTAGTTTTCAATTTTATTTTTGAATTTAGAAACTTTTATCACGTTTGTAATTTGTAGACGTTTCAATTAAATAAGGTATAAGTATAAAAAATGCAATTCTAGATAATCGATTTGTCGTGTGTGCTATGATAAGTGGAAAATAATTTGTCAATTTATATACCTAGATTACTAATAATATCGACGATAAATTTTCCATCAACTATTTTTTTGCAAAACTTTTATATAAATATTTAAGTACCTAGATACTATAACATGTTTTACTATACAATAGTATTTTTATTTTAAAAAAATGATTAATCACTCGAGGTTTGTTTGTTATTCAATTTGCAAAAATAATAGGTACAGTCGCCCACATTTTTAATGTCATCTTATTAAACTAACAATCGCAGAATACAAAGCAACAGTGCATTATTTGGCAACACTGCATATTTTTAACTAACTATTATGATTTAATAAACGATTTTCCTTAGCAGTCTTTCAAGCCCGATGTAATTCCTAGCTTTCCAGACGAGCTTAGACAATCTTAAGATGACATTATAAAAGTGCGCGACCGTAGTACTGGTAGTAGGTAAATATACACTCGGTTTGACTAATAATGTCACAAAAATTTCCCTAGATTAGATTTATATAATTAGGAAAAGATATTAGGTGCTTTTGAAAATAGCTGTTGTTACCATACCATTTTGTTACCATACCATTCCACCTATTTACCATGGAACGACCTACATTTGGAAAAACCCAACTTCAAAAATGGCGCGCAAAACTATCGGAAATTATTTTTCCTCGCACAGTAAATAGAACATAAGAGACGGATATCAAATTTTTTTTATGTATTTTTGGTTCAAAAACAACTATATTATTTGTTCCCGATTTAAATTTGCCGCCAAACTTCTATGTGACCTCCTTGTATGAGAAGAAGAGAGACGGAACCAGTACCGGCCCCTTTTTATGATTTTGTCCGGATTTGATAAACTTTATACTAAACTTCGATTTTGTTTTTGTGTTGTTTTGATGAATGACGTTTTTTTATAATCTCCGGTTATTAAGAATTCCGTTTTTGCCAATGAACTGTTATACCATTTTTATTTATGATCTTGGACGATTTTGTTTTTGTCATTTAAGTCAATTTTAAGATGACGTTAAAAATGTGGGCAACTGTACATACACCTAGATATTTTCCGAGAACGTATATAGTGATGGATTCAATGACAAAAAGGTGGCGTGATGTGCGATTGTTAAATGTAGATATGGAATACGGATTACCTTCACCTAGAACAATAAAAAAAGATTTACTTGTGTCATAACAACTTTTTGAAATTTAGAATAAATCGGGTTTAAGGTCATGCGTGCCCACGATAAACTTAGGCTGTTCTATTCTTTAAAAGCAGCTAATTTTTGAGTTTTTTTTAAATCAAAATTTTAAAAACGATCATTTTAGTCCTAAAAAAATTTCAAATCTCTATTGCCCTTCGTTGCCGATGTAGATAGTGTTTCCTAAACATTGGTTAAAAATGTATGAGATAATTTCCTGCATCGTTTCAAGAATTTTTTGTCTTTTGACTTTTTTTAAAAATTGCCCCGTAATAAAAAAAAATATATATAATTAGATGATTTTATTACATTTTCTTAGTTTGTTTGTTGAAGAGGTAAAAATATGATATTAAAAAAGTTTTTACTTCGCCAAGAAAGTCCCAATTTATTCATTTGTGGGAGAAAAGGCAACGCAACGAAATAATTAGAAAAGCAAAAGTTTTCTAATTTTTTATTAAATAAACAGCATCATACTTTTGCGACAAGATCAGTGACAGGGCAGCGCATTTTTTAAAATATTTAAATAATAAATAATTGTTTTTAACTATAATTTACAAACGGCAATTTTTTGAAAAGCGTCTTTTAAATCAATTCTGAATTTTCACTTTCCTAGTCCGCGCAGCAATGGCTAGAGAAGGTATTATTTTCGACGATTTTTCTTTTTAGAAAACGCCGAAAATGTATTATTTGGGTGTATTATGACCTATCTTAGCCATATCGTCTGTGTGTGTGTGTGTATATAATGGTGTGTATGTGTGTGTTTGTGTCTTTCTGTCCGTAACACGATAGCTCCTAAACCACTGAACCGATTTTCATAAAATTAGCTGATAAGATTTTAGTCAAAATCAATTAATGCTAATAACAGTTTTTTGACGATTAAAAATTTTTTTAAATGCTAATTTTTTAACGGAGCATCGCACCAATATTTCGGAATATTTAGGAAGGAGGAACTTTAGTTTCCGAGATATTTATAAAAAACTGTTTTCAAGGCTGATATACATGGTTTCATTTGAATTGTGGTAATAGGCTAGCTAGGAAGGTATCAGATTTTAAATAACTTTCAAAAGAGTTAATTTTTAACACTTAAGAATTTTTTTTGTTTAATCATTTTTTAGTCAAAAATATTTAGTTAGGTGGCAGCTCGATCAGGCTGCTTTTTTTGCTCCCCCTCCCTATAAACACGCCAATGAAAAAAATGCACTAATTTTGAAATGTTTCCCAGCATTTTCCGAGAGATGTTGAAGTTGGATGGGAATAATAGGGTCGTTTTCGTAACTTTCGTAATTATGCGACTATACAGTTTTTTAACTTTGGAAGAACTAGAAAATATTTTATTTTTATACGTACACATTTTTTATAACAGAAATGTAGTAGGTACTCGACATCGGGACATATAAAATCGACAAATCCTTATTAATATATTAGACTTTGGTTAAAAGTCCTATACCAATTATTTTTAGTCGCGATTACCATGTTCTACCATACAAAATACCTACAATTTTTTCTTAGGTAAGCATTCCTTCTCCTTATTGTAAAAAAACTTGATTTTCGTAAATGGTAAGTTAAGTCACCATAAGAACTCATATAAGGTTATTCCTTGTATCAAGATTTCTTTAACAAAAAAGTTGTTTGTTTAATTATAGTAGTTGGGTTGTTTGTTGTTATGCCTTCGGTCATGCCTAGGTTTTGCATTAGCGTATCCAGTGGGAAGGGCTGGAGGCTCAAGATAATATTAATAATAAATCGTCTTTATTGAAAAAATGCCATGTACAGTCGGGGACTTTTTAAATGGCGCCCTCGAAAATAAAAAATATTCCTATTTGAAATTCGGAAGAGTAGTTTAAATCAAAACAAAAAAATTGTAAACCTTTCCTCTGTCGGTATAAATATATATCTAAAATTTTTTTTTTATTTCTTTAAATTTTGCCAGAAAAAGAATTACAACGGTAATTTAAAAAGTCCCTGACTGTACAATATTGCTGGAAATTAAATATTTACTAAATAAAAAAGCACTTTTCAAAAGGCGAAATCTAGCTGACAGTCCAGCTACTCAACTTTAGCCCTTACAATACAATACTGCTGTCTGTTATAGTTTGCATATAGCAACATAGACGACGGCAATAATCGAATGTCGTTAGTAAAACTTAACCTCAATCATTACCTGACCTAAATTCAAATTGTCAGGGTTAACAAATCAGTCGAAAAATGGAATTTAACCCAGAACATTTTCAAGCTATAATGTTTTACAACTTTCCCAGGCAAATTATCTCAACAGGAATGCCTTGCCGAGTTGATTTCTATTTCCGGTAATGAAGCACCACATCAGTCGACCGTTTCTCGTTGGTATGGAGAGTTCAAGCGTGGACGGATTAGCCTTATCGACAATCCAAGGCCAGATGCAACAAAAACGGTTGTCACCCAACAAAGCATCGATGCTGTGCGCATGCTCATCACGGAAGATCGACTTTTGACATATCGCGAAATCAAGGATTTCAAGGACCTCAATTTAAAAAAATTTGCATGAAGAATTAGGGGTAAGAAAATTAGTTTTTCGCTGGATACCGCATCTGTTAACCGAAGAACAGCAGGACGCTAGGGTCCATTGGTGTCAGAAAACTCTAGACCGCTTTGAGGCAGAAACTTGAAAAACATGTACAGCATTGTCAGTGGTGATGAATGATGGATTAATTCATATGAACCAGAAAATAAACGTCAGTAGTCTGTTTAGGTGTTCCAAGATGAAGAAAAGCCAACAAAAGTCATCCGTTTTCGAAGTGTATCTAAAAAGATGGCCGCAACATTTGTCTCAAAAGCAGGTCCGGTAGCAACAATTCCTCTGAAAGAGCAAAGGACTGTTAATACCGATGGGTACATCACCATTTGTTTGCCTACAGTGATCGCTAAAAGTTTCGTCATAAAGCATCAATAAACCCCAAAATGGATTCACCAAAGACTTGAATACTAACTAGAAATTACTACGCGGTATGTTTGTGTTTGTATTGAAACAAGGATGCGTAAGCCGGCAAATTCGGTGCACTGTAGATGTTAAGTCACATTCTAATTACGAATTATAGAAAGAGAGGACGACATGCCCCTATAGAATTTTACAGCATACAGAAGCTGGACTTTACTTCGGTTCGTGCTTTTGTAAATCAATTGCGGTGATCGATGCCACCCGCACCCTCGTGATGCCACCCGCGTCATCGGTTGTTAAAGCTAGCATATGTGCACCTTATATTAGTGCACTGAGACAACTTGGCATTATCAGTCGGGCTGTATTGTTTTGATTTCGACGATTTCGTAGTACCTCGATGGCCGAAAGAGTTGGGCGTGGCACTTTTTCGCCTGTGCAGCCCCGCCGTCACTGAACACAATTGTTGTTGACACGGCCTAGCAGATAATGTGTTGTTATGGTCAGGGGATGCATCTTCTCTTGTCATCGCATCAGTTACTGCCTGCCTTGTCTTTAGTTTTTCTTGAATTCGTATGCATGACCAAAGGATACTTTTTGGCGAGACTAAGAGAGAGAGAGAGAGAGAGAGAGAGAATAAGATATCACAATAATTAGTAATTAGCATTTTTTTGGTAAAAACATTTTTTTAATTATATGGAAATACGAGTTACTTGCGTCAAAAGTAGTTCACTAAATTAGAAGTGGGTATAACGGTTCATGCATATGCTATGAAGAATTTAAATTTTCTATTGTTTTTTGAATTTTTGAAGTTTACTAAATTGAGGGGTTATATCGGGGGTTATTTATTAAACTACTTACATATTTTGATGACGGACTAACCTAGTGATTTTTAGCGCATAATCTGGTAATGATCAAAAATTTAACCTATAACTACCGATAATTTTTCATGTGCGCACGCAGGAACGGTTAGATATTTTCCACATATTTCATGAATAAAGTAATAAAATAGCATAAAATACGGTATCAAGAGATTTCAAACAAACAATATCTCCATGCAATGAGTATGTATACTAGTGTGAGTGCGTGTCCGCTTGTGTAGTGGTCCTGCTTCGGATATAGCGCTGCTACGATGGCAGCTTATATTCGACAGGACTTCCTCGATCACGGCGTTGCGCGAGCTTGTGGGTTCGAGTCCCACTTAACGCATCCTAGTATGGATGGAAAAGTTCCAGTATAAAAAAAATGTATACTTGGGTATCACATTTGATAAGACAGGAACAGACTGTAAAGAACTGGAAAAAATAATAGTAAAAGCAAAAAAGTTTTTGGATATTTTATGAAACAATGGTGAAAAGCACACTATTGTATGGAATAGAGTCTTGTCGCGTAACAGAAAAATACATAACAAGAATGGAAAGAGTCGAAATGGATGCAATAAGAAGATCAGTGAGAATATCTAGAACAGATCACATAAGAAATGAGATCTTAAAAGAAAGAATGGGAATCGAGGGAAGCATAATGGATGACATCACTAAAAGGCAACTGATATGGTACGGCCATGTACAACGGATGAACAACGAAAGATTACCAAAGCAGGGCGTCCTAAACTAGAATGGCAACAGTCAATTCAAAGATAAATGTGTCAAAAAAAACCTGGCAGAAGATGATTGTCAGAACCGAAGTAGGTGGAGAATACAATGTAAACGTTCTAAACCGACAGAGTACAGTCGAACCTCTATAACTCGAACCTGAAGGGAGAACCAAAACAGTTCGAGTTATGGAGAGTTCGCGTTATAGAAACTCGAGTTACATAGGTTAAAATACATGTAAAAAGTGCAGGGATCGCTTAAAAGGTTCGAGTTATAGAGGGGTTCGAGTTATAGAGGTTCGAATTAGAGAGGTTCGACTGTAGTATGAAAGAGTATTCCTGGGTGTGCTACTGAATATTTTCCTTCCTAATAAAGGTTAGGTTTTAAATCGTCACATTTTTTTTTTGAAATGGTACTCAAAAATCTTTCTACTAGTACCTACATGGAAAAAAAGGAATTGTTAAGTAAAAAAAAAATTTGGTTACCTTAAAGCCACGTCCACACCGAAAGCAACACATAGGAACATTATGTTTATGTTGCTTGTTCCTGAATGTTGCCAAAAGATTATTTAAGTTCCTCGTTGTTTACTGTTGCAGCAACAAAAGTTCCTCTAAGTTGCTTGTTTCCATATTTAGCGGCAAAGATCAAAGGAGATATAGGAACATTGATAAACATTTTTTGTTTCTCAAAGGTATTTTTATCAGTGTGGACATGTTGTTGCTTGTTCCTAAAACTCGAAACATGTGTCGTGAAGCCGACGCGACGTTGCCGAGAATATCGCTCAACTTGATTTAGTTTATCAATAATAAAAACATTAACTAACAATAAAAAACATGCCGTTTAAATGGACAACAGAAAATATAATATGCTTAATTGAATTATACCGAAATGCTAAGTGTGTGGAATCCACGGGATAAAAAATATAAAGACCGTTACAAAAAACAGGATTTGTGGGTGGGAATATTACGTATATGGTGGAGATATGACACCATGTGAATTTCTGTCTGAAAGACTTGGTCTAGTCCAACATTTACGGACTTGTTTTTTCTATTTTTGTAAAATAATTACAATTGCAGCTGCTGCTGCTGCCTGTAAATCTTCGTCGCACCACATTATTTGCAGTGGTGTAGACACAACGTTTCCTGTTGCAGCAACACAACGAAACATTCTCAAAGACTGAGTTACTTTGGTGTAGACAGAATGTTTACGGAACTTTTGCTGTTGTTTCTGTTTCCATAAACTGGTTGCGGCAACCAGCAATAAAATGTTCCTCTGTGTTTCTGTGGTGTGGACATGACTTAACTAAGCAATATTGTTATTGCTACACAAACAAATGATTTGTTAAAGTTATGATATTGTTAAAAATTTGAATTTTTTCGTTTTTATTTTTTTTCCGAGGCAAATTTCCAGAGAGAAAAACGACTACTTTTTATCAATTAGTTTTAACGGTAGATTTTAAAGTTAGAGATTTTAATTTAAACGTAAAACTTTATTACGTATAACTTCAGTATGTTACGTAATTTTATTGGATTTTCCCTATACCCAATAACGGTTAAGTTAATTTATTTTTGCTGATCTTTTTTGGCTTCTGTTAATTTTAGCATTCTAAGTGATATTGATTTTTGCTGTGTGTTTGTAGATAAACCTACGCAAATAAACTATACATAAAAATACCATAGGTGGTTAAAGATATATAAATAAATGCATTCATGACGGATCTGATATACCTTTCTAGCTAGCCTATTATATTAGCACACTTTAAGTGAAGCCATGACATATCAGCCTTGAAAACAGTTTTTTGTAAATATCTCAGAAACTAAAGCTCCTGCGAAGTTTTTGGTTATAACCCAAATTATTGACCAAAGTGTAACCTACTATATTCAGAAAGCTTCATATTGATGCGATGCTCCATTAAAAAGTTGGGATTTAAAAAAAAATTGATTGTCAAAAAACCGTCATTAGCATTTTGACCAAAATCTAATCAGCTCGTTAGAGTGTCAAACACTATTTTACCTGAAAATTTTATGAAAATTGGTAAAGCGGTTTAAGAGCTATCGTGTTACCGACACACATACACACACACACACACACACACACACACACACACACACACACACACACACACACACACACACACACACACAGACATCACGACGATATTACTAAGATAGGTCAAAATAAACCCAAATAACACATTTTCGGCGTTATCTCAAAAAAAATTTTTTCGTCGAAAATAATACCTTCTCTAGATTTTTGGGTATTTTCTATAAAAATTATTGGGTATCTACGTATAAATTTTTTTAAAGCTTTTAACTCGGTAGCAAAACGAAAGGTGAACTAAAAATACATGCCGGTCAGTTGTCACAAAAATATATAATTTTGGCACAGTTAACACGATTTTTCCTTTTAACCTCAAGGATCACAAGTAGGTACATTTACTTACCTATTTATTATTATAATTAGTATTGTATATAGATAGTAACATCAGTAACTAGCAGTTTAAGTCATTTATAGATTGTGTCCTAGATATACATGAATGTTTTGGAGTTCTCCAGGGTGAAGAGGGTTACTATTCATTGTGGGTTTGAAAAAGAAATCCAATTCTTCACGAAAACAATTTAAAAAATTTTATTCAAAGTCTATGCCAATTGCTCATTTTCAAGGGGAGTCAATATAACAAAGAGTGCTTATTGGTGACCATCCTAACAATGTCGATGATCAAACTAAATTATACATTCGATTGTGTAAGATTTTTGATAAAATTATTTTAATTTGAATTATTAACAACAATTATTTTTTGGTATTTAGTACCAAATTTGTGTTAAATTTTCTTATCCAATTTTAAGAAGTGATATGTCCTTCTTAACGGCAAAGAATTAGCTTTTTTGGCAATATCTAAGATCATTTTATTGACATAAACATAAACTTTTGGCAAGTGGGTTAAAAATATTCAAATTTTAAAAGCATGGATTTTACCAAAACCACAAATTTAACATACAGCATATGTCGTACAAGACCCAAACTTTTTGCAAAGTGCATTACTGTACACGGTAAAAAAAATTGTCTTAGATCAAAGCAAATTGCTTTGAAGTAAAATATTTTGTGCTTTCCTATTCATTAAGAGAATGTTTTCTTGATTTAGAATAAAAAATGTCTTGCCTTCTATTTTAATGTGAAACAGAAATGATTTTATTATAATTTGGAATTGGCACCGTTTTCTCTGGAAGCAAAATATTACTTATATGAAGACAATTTGCTTTGTTACAAAATGGAGTATACTGAAACAAAACAGTTGAAGAAGAAAAATAAAGTTTCATTTTAAGACTAAACGCTGCGTTGAACTAAAGAGAAATATTTTAATTTAAAAAAAAATTGTTTTAAGGTAAAACAATCTATTCAAGAAAACAACGTGTTTTCATTGTAGACGAAAATTTTTACCGTGTAGAGATTGATTAATCTTTGTTAAACTCACAGTGGAACAAAACAGCCTTTTATTTGACCTACGTTATACAAAGGGTTAAATCAGCACCTAATGCGCTAAGGTACAACTTTACTAATTCTTAACCAATTTTTTCAGTTGATACCTTTTTGTACACACCAAAGACGTGACTTTTTGTTCAATGTTTAAAATCGAGTAGGTACATACGCCATCTTGAATTTTATAGAAATGACAATTTTTTCGTATAGTTAGCTGTACCTCCTTTCTTGCCATATTTTGCTAAATAAGACTATAAAATTGGAATATATTATAAATCCCCCCTTCCGTTACGGAGGCCATGGAATTTGTTGCTAGGTACGCCCTTGTTGTGTTTTATGTGTTTTTTTATACCTACCTACTTATTAGAAACAGTACCTAATTAAGGGATTAACTAACTGTCGTACATATTTCTAGTTACTAATACTGAAAAAACTGATGTTTGTTTTCGTCAAAAATCGACGATGAATTTAAAAAGCAATCGAATCGTTTATGTATATTTTTTATAGTAAGAAAACCTTTTTTGTTATTCAAAAAACACCTCGGCGCCTTATTGAATATAATATATCAGGGATTTTATTATCAAGGCTAAGTATACCTACTTTATTATGTTTGCTATAATATTAAAAACAAATCCCTTATAAGATTTTAGCAAGAATTTAAATATTTGAAAGGTAAACTCACACGTTTACACATTCGGTTTAGTTTAGCTCATACGCACTTACTTAATATTAAGTTGCGTATACACCTGAACATTTCATCAAAATTTGAGCCGCGCAACATATAACACGAGTTTGGTAGGGGTTTGAGCACAGCCTACCTAAGCTGTGGTTTGAGCGTGCTCGCAAACTATTCAGCGAATTCTAGCCCAGGGTTGGATGGGCTCAAACAAACCGGCCCTGGCATTTTTTTTTATTCGGCCCTTGTTTCGGCACAAAAATTTTACGGCAAAAAAAAAGGAAGCCATATTTTGTTATTTTTGTTTTTGATATTATGGGTAATTTTGGGAACTAACTTGTGAGATACAAGGTGTTTAAAGACCTTCAGAAAATCTCATTTTTAATTAATATCTATGATACTGCTCTAGATATTTTTGTAAAGTTTTATATTCTGTATGCCTATATTAAACACTAAGTACCTATTAACATAATTAATATCTCAGAGTAATAAAATATATTATTACTCTAAGATTAATATCTAATTTTTTCACAAAATGAAAACTCAAAAAAATAAAAACCTTCAAAATTTCAACATACAACAGCACTGCCCCCATTAGTTAAAAGGCTGCAAGTAATTTTTTTTCAAATTTAGGTTTTTGATCTCGACGAATTTTCCATCATGTCCTATGTAATAAAATTAAAAAAAAACTAAGAGCAGTAACTGTAGTACTGCCTTATGAACAATTAAAACTTTGAAGTCGTTTTTTTCCGAACCACACTTTCGTCACTTGCGCCCTTTTAACTACCGGGGGCAGAGCAGGTATGCTAATTTTTTATATGGCAACGACTTTTTTAATAATGAACTTGTTGCTGCAATTTTATCTATGATCCCCTTAATTTGAATTGGACCCAATACCGATTTTTTAATCGGTTAATTGATTTCTAAGATTTTTATGTATTTTAGCACCAAAAATGATCTTTCGCAACTAAGATATGAGATATTGGCAAGGCCGTATCGAAGGGGGAGATCAGGGGGATCAATCCCCACCAAAATAGTCAACAAAGTGTGTTAAAAGAGATTTCACAACAGCGACACAAATAAGAAAAAAATTGGACAATATTTATATGACATTTTTTTAATATCCCGATTTTTTCTTCTGGATATTGGTATTGTAAAAAGATATTAATAAGTTAGTGCCATTATCAGATTATCTGATACATTAATCTTATTTTAATATAAAAGTAACTGTAACAATCAAACGAGTAACGCAGGCCTGGAGTTACTACATACAGATGTTTAATGTTTTAATTAGTTCGTTTGTTAAATATACGAAAATAAATATTATTAATTTGGAATAGGTACATCGGGCCTGCGCCTGCGGCCCAACCGGTCCTAAATTGTCCCGGCCCACCGGGCATTTGCCCGGTTGCCCGCCTGTCCCTTCCAACCCTGTTCTAGCCATTCGCTTGTCGGTTTTTCCCAGATATCAAGAATAATGCCCGCGAATGGTTTAGACAAGACAAAATAAAACGCCGAACAGATATTTGAAGCTTGAAGGAAAAAACTGAGAGCATTTGTGGGAACAGCACAAGCTACTTGTCGAAATCAAAAAAGCGCTTTCGCGTTTTTCAATGTTCGTCGAAATGTTTAGGTGTGGACGCGCCTCTAGGTGTATTTGTTCCTATAGCACATTATATTATATCTACACACACAAATTTAAAAAAGTAGCAAATAAAAATAGGGCGTCCTAAACTGGAATGGCAACAGTCAATCCAAAGATCAATGAGTTAAAAAAACCTGACGGAATATCATTGTCAGGATCGAAGGAGGAGGAGAATAGGCGTCGGACAACGTAGAAAAACGTTCTAAACCGATATAGTAGTAGTAGTAGGTGGGTACCACCTTTTTCCAAAATATACATATTATGTACGTATCTTTGCAAGAAAGATTGAGAATTTTTTTTACACGTTTTTGTGAAATCAAATAATACATATTTTTAAATATTAGTGTGATATCATACTATAGATACGAAAAAAATGCATTTTTTGTAAACAATAAGTTTTTAGCACCTACTTCACGAACAAATCGTAATAACTAAGATTGGAAAAAACTATAAAAAAACAATTTTCACTGAAATGAAATTTTTGATAAATAAAAAACTTATAGATCTCCTACTACAATGCAAACTGTTTTAAAAACAACACGTTACATTCTAACCGCCCATTTATGTTAATTTTATATTAAAAAAATAGGTTCGTAAACAAGTGATTTTGCAATTTCAAAGTGATTTTTTGCAAAATATCCGGTAGGCATGTAACGCTACACCAATTACAAAAATTCAATAATATTCATCGAATATTATTAATTACAACAATTTCTTGTCTTGTTTGACACATTTTGTCTCCATTTTCCGTAAACGTAAACAACTTTTTATTACAAAATTAACAACAAACTATACCTACTTACTTATATCTATATGCAATATATTGAACAAAATAATTAAATACATTAGTCGTTTTTATAAAGGAAATATAATTTTACTGCAAAACTAATTACTATAATTAGCAAGAAAAAACAAATGAGAGTCAGCTATTGGATTCTAAAAGATGCAAGGAAATCTTAGACAATTTTAATTTGTTTTTATTGTTTTTAATAGGAAGATTGCCAAACAGATTTCGCTGCTTTGCTTTGATGGTGGCACAACTAAAAAAAATGCGTTTTTGCGTTTCTGTAAAAACTAATTTCTCATCGTGTGTTGTATTTATTTTTACCACAAAATTTTCCTTATTGTCTATTTCAAGCATGGGTAAGTTATTGATTGATTTAATTAAAGCAACAAAAATATATAAACATTTGCCTTTGCCATTATTTTTAAAAAGCGTTTCCTGAAAATTATTAATTCCAGTTATGCCACTATCAAAGCAAGGCAGCGATTTGTCGAAATATCGTAGAATGAACGAACTACCAGTTTTTGTTCAATGAAAAACACATCATAACAAAAACATTTCATGTAAAAAAAGCCAAGTACCCGAAAATAGTATTCCGTAAAAGAATTAAGATAAAGAAGTTCTCCAATACAAATTTCAAAATGAAAGGTTCTTACTAGTTTGGAAATGTTTTTTTAAACTATGCTATTACAGCCAAACTTTATGTTCAATTGGACCCAGTTTTGTAAAAAGCATCCAACCCACACGAAGCGTTTTTTGCAGAAAATTAGAAAATTAGTTTTTAAATAAATTAATTGTTTTAGCACTTTTAGCCAGGCAACAGGCACAAGAAACGATGGAGGGTCTCTCACAGTACTCGAGAAAGGCAAAAAAGATATTGATAAACCGCTACATTTAAACCCTTTTTTTTTTGTTTGAATACACACAAAAAACTGGTATTTTTCAAGAAACTTGCTTTTTTAACTGTGGCATTGATTTTTGGGGGCTTGGATGCTTTCTGCGAAACGGAAAATTAGGACCCAGTTTTGTAAAAAGCATCTAACCCACACGAAATGTGGCTTGGATGCTTTCTGCAAAACAGAAATTTTGTAATAAACAGCAAACAGAAATATGATTTTTGAAGAAAAAAAAAACAAGTAAATGTCGGCCAAGTGGTTTGGATTGTTTCTGCAGAAAAATAATTCAAGATTAATAAATAGGTATTTTTTTAAAGTAGATTTTGACCTTGAATCGCTAAGATAGCATTTGGTCGATTTATGAAAAATGAAGAATGGGTCAAAACAAATACAGTGTGGTAGTGCGCGATAGCTTTAAAAGTGATTTTAAGGCATATGTTAAACACTGTATGTATAACCTATGGCAACAAGTGGACTGAACATACGAACTCTAAACTACATCCTATCAAACCAAACGTCCGACCTTGGCATGGATTAGTTCAAAGTAGAAAAACACAAGTGCTATTGTGTCGTCTTCGCATTGGTCAAACAAAGCTGACCCATCAATATCTGCTTAACAGAGAGGATCCTCCTGTATGTGAATGCAGTGAAAGACTTACAGCGAAACACATCTTAACTTCTCCATCGTGTCGTAAATTTGAGGACCGCCAGAGGTTACACAAGCTTCATAACCAACTAGGAAAAACTCTGGAAAATAACGCTGAATCTGTCGAACATCTAATTAACTTTTTAAAAGACTGTAACATATACTATAAAATTTAAATGTACCTAACATTGTTGCGCTAATAACCCTAGGTGGTTGATGCGCATTGCTCTTTAAATAAAAAAAAATATATAAAAAATAAAAAAATAACGTTAGCTCTAATTTTACTATTATGTGGGTTGGTCGCTTTCTGCAAAACTGGGTCCAATTTAGCACTCTGTGCCTAAGAGTCATTTGCAGCCATAATAGGCAAGTTTAGAAAAACATTTCAAATTAATAAAAACCTTTCATTTTGAAATTTGTATTAGAGATCTTAGCTTTACTTTTATCTCAATTCTTTTTACGGAATATCATTTTTTTCCTACGTGGCTTTTTTTTACATAAAATGTTTTATTTATGATTTCACTCCTTTTTTAAAGGATTTTGATAACATTCAAGTTAAGAACTTATGCAAAATATGCGGAATATTGTTCAAAACTTTTGCAATCCCTTATTAAAAATTTTTAGGTTTTTTATTTTTTTCCTAGTTTCTATCAGTCTTCTAAAGGTCAGCTCTCTAGCGTTTCTGGAAGTGGGCAATGTTACTTTTACATTTATAGGGGAGGACAGCAAATTAAAATGTTGGGGTTTTTTAATTTTTTCGTATAGTTTTGTTATAGTTCGTATTGACCTTCCAAAGCTCAGTTCTCTAGCGCTTCTTGAAATGGGCAATCTTACTTTTACATAACTTTACATGTATAGAGGAGGGGAATAAATTAGAATTTTAAGGTGTTTTTGACTTTTTCCAAGAGTTTGGTCATGATTTCTACCAGTCTGCCAAATTTCAGCGTTGTAGCATGTCTGGAAGTACAGTAGAATTTTGATGATCTATACATGAGTGAGTGAGAATTCGACGTTTTTTGAAATTTCGTAACTACTTTACTACTTTATGGTCCATGAAACTTGGATGGGTTGTTAACTCTACGAAGATCTATCATTGTGCAAAGTCTGAGTTTCGTAGCTCATTCCTAATTATAGTTTGGGATAGGACAAATATGGGCTGAAATGTTTTAAGAAAAGATGGTACAGCAGTTTACGCAAACTTGGCGGGACACACCCGTGCCCCGAGATTATAAAATTATTGTATTATAAAAAAATGTAAAAGTGTTAAGTTCAGTTCTTCAATTTTATTCAAAGATTTTATACCTATCAACATTTCCAACACTCAAAACTTTATAATTTTTTAATGAAATATTATTTTAAATAAAGAAGCTGTTCCCTGTTTTATTAGCCTGATAGTTCCTATAGGTACGGTCGCCCACTTTTTTAATTTCACCTTAAAATTGCCAAAACTGAGCGAGTGTACCTACATACCTCTAACAAATGTTTTTATTTTATTTTTGCATTTCAATACCTACACGTATAGGAACTAAATAATATTGGTTTTGTATTATAAAAATATTTCTCTTGTCTTTTTGATTTTTTTCCGCATTTTTTAAAAGCGAAAAAAAAATAGGTGTTTAAAGCATAAAAAAGGTCGTTTTTCACATAAAATCTACACACCAGAAAAGTGTCCCCAAAACAGCAAACAAAAAAAAACTAAAAAACCGTTTGGGAAATATACTGCCTGAAAGGGCGTAAAAAATAAGGGATGCTTTTGTAGACCGAGGGACAAACCCAAAATAAAATTATGTCCTGCAGTTCGGTATTTGATTTGTATAAAAATTTATGTTTTTTCATTTGTATTTTACTCATTGTTCTATCTAAATTCCACAAACTCGACAATAGATTTGTTTTTGAAAACAGGTAAGTTTGATTTAATCCCAATTTTTTGGAAATACTTAAATAATTTATAAACAATAATAACACATGTAGATTTATAATGATAATAATGCAGATGGAAAACACAAAACAAGTATAAGAAAAAAAAAGGCAATTTTCTGAAGATTTGGCTTGGTGAACTATTTGTAGTACCTATATAGTAAAGTTAGATTTAAAAATGTATATAAAAAAGTAGAATATAGAATTTTAAAGGTTTTTTTCTTCAAAATTTTAAAAATATATCAAAGTTTTTTAAATTTATAAAACATTTATAAAAATTTTGAAATTCTTCAAAATGTGTCAAAAAATTTAGATTTTCAAAATATTTTAAAATTGTATCTATTTTCCTCTTCTGTGGACAAAGTTGGACACTCCGGCTAACCTAACCTGGCTCATTAGTGTACTAAAGTCTAATGGAGGCATAATACTGTTTGGGTAAGTTCGTGAAAAAAAAAGTCAAATACAAACTACAAAATTTCTTAAAAAACAAAATTCAATCCAATTTTGGTTGTTTTTTAAGAAATTTAGTAGTTTGTATTTCACTTTTTTATGTGTTAATACGTTCAGGAGGACGAAGTTGGCCACTTTGTGAAACGCGTAGGCAATAAATAATTTTTAAAGAAGGGTATAACTGTAGCCTCCTCTTTTTGTAGGCAAGGTAAAGGTAACCAACTACCCACTTAATATATTACTGTACTTCGCTAAAGATATTTCTGTCTGTTCTATATTTTTCACCTGCAAATTTTATCGAAAAAATATTTTCGCGCCAAGTTGACCCTGCGCCTAACTAGCTGGCCATACACACAGAGGTTGATCCGCCGGTTTGGAACGGCACGGTTTAAACTGGCGGATTTGTCTTTCAATTAGTGGACATTCCACGCGCCAGTTATAGCTGGTATAGATTTGTCTGTGAGTTCAGACCGGCGGGCGAAACTTGTGGGTTCCGCGCTCGATATTTTAACCGGCGCAGACTTGTCTGTCGGTTTACATTGTGCCAGGGATAACAGACCGTTATTATATTCTCTCTTTAATTTACTGAATATTAAGGCACATATTTCCGGAATGATATAACCAAGTGCCTGTGCAGAGATTCCCACTGAAAATTTCAGATCTTTATATGATCTTCCCGTGGCAAGGAAACAAAGGGCAGCATTTAATCGCTGTTCTGGTCCAATGGCTTCTCTCATTTGGGTATCTTGTTTCGTAAGATCCTCTCTTACCAAATTTAATAAAAGGTCATACATGTTAATATCCATTCTTAAATAATTTTTAAAATCGTCGGAATCATTTTCTTTTAACTCTTTTAATAGAAGGTCCTGGCTAACTAGTTTCCTGTTAAACAAATAACTTTTAAGCCATTTGGAACGTCTCTTTTCTACACCACTATGCATTATTTCCATATTAATAATCATTCCATACACAGAGCTTGCTTCTTTTTAGCATGAAACATTTTACATACACTATGCTTAAAATAACATGCCGCATAAAACTTTCGACTTGACGAAATTCCACAGTTTTGGTTTAACCGGCAGATAAATCTTGAGTTTTCGCCCACTAACGCGCGGTTATGTCTGATTCGAAAGATTTTTTTTGTTAGTGGACTGCAGCAGTTTTAAACCGTTGTTGACAAAACGGTCAGACTTATCTGTGCCGTTCCAAACCGACGGATCAACCTCTGTGTGTATAGCCAGCTATTGGCCGCGCTGAGTTGAACGCGCCTAGTTGCCCCATTCCTTGTCGAGCGGCGTTTCTCACTCCAGGCGTGGCAATCCTCGTACCATGTAAGAGAGCCTTAAGCAAAATACTCCAAATCTGAATAGGGAGAGTTCTGAAATCCATTTGATTGTCGCCAGAACGTATGACTATGGCAGCCATCAGCATTGAGGCCAACAAAAATTAGAAGAATCCGATGCGTTGAACCTAGAATTTAAACTAGAATGTTCTACCGTTTTCCACTTAAAAGAAGTTCCTCGTCCGAATGTGATGAACTGAACATCATCATCCTTCATTGCCAATTTCGAAATTTTGCCGCAAAGCTGTTTATAGGCAACATTTCTCAAACAGAATTATGAAATTTCAAAAACTTTTTGAGGTTACGATATAAATCCATCCGTCAACAGACATTATTGTCAACAACCAATAACATCGGAAATGTAGAAGAACTTGTTTGATGGCATGTGGATCGCATCAGAACTTTTCTAAAACCCGTTTGGTTGCATTGATTAGTTCATCGATAATATTAAGAAGTCTCCCATACTGACACTTAGTGGCGGCTGGTGACTATAAATAGGGAGGGGGCGGAAATTTATATTGCATGGAAAAGGAGATAAAAAACATAGCTAAACAATTTTATTTTAGCATTTTACAAACAAGCAGCTACTTGGTGTAGTTTTTAGTTTATTTGTTTATAGATAAAGTCTATTCGCCCTTCTTTTACATGCGCAAAGTGCTTGGATTAGCACTAGTTTCAGACTCATCATAGCCCCGTAGAGCAACCTCAAAAATCCCACAGAATTTTAAACTGTCTATTAACCTACTAAGTATATGTCTATTTTTTACCACATTTTCATTATGTTCGGAAATGTTTTGCCTATAGGCACTATTCAATTGGCACCTAATATCAGTCTTGCCTAGCATAGAAAATTCTATGTGGTTATTCAAATAAGTAGCTTTGTGTCTTTAACTTTTCACGAAAGTGCTAGAGATCACACATTCCTTTTGCCACCCACGCAGGATTACTTCGTGGATTGTTCATAATAAGACAAATAAAGCAAAAAAAGCATTTCGTTTTTCACAACCGCACAACCAGTTTTCAGCATCGTATAATTTTTTATTACTTGCACTAAAATTTTGGTTGTTTTTAGGATTTTTAGGTCAGGTCTTTGTGGTCCTAAAGATTTTATTTGTAATCGAAGTTCATATGTCAACGTATTTAAATTTGCACATTTAGTTATGTAATCGACGGTATTTATTTCCATTTTATAAACAAAGGATAACAAAAACAATGACAGGCGACCGGCAATGCTTTTTACTACTGAAATAGCCCAAATCAAAACAAACTCATACGTCTTCACTAAGGATAGAACCGGCATCGTGTAGAAGGGCAACGGACGTTTCCGCACGATGATGATGGCCGACCTCAACTAAAAGATACATTCCCGCCCTCGCTCGAGAACATCCACTCATACCCCGCTGAAAAACGAGTAAAATTAAAACCTTGCCCCGCGCGGCTCTGCCGGCTTTTAATCATTTACGCTAAAAAAGTTCACCCAATTAATCGCTTGATGTTAACCACAGATAATAAAAAGAACTAGACAATCATGACGTAAGGGAAGATTTCCTTTTTTTTTAAATAAATCAATTAAAAATACTGTTTGTTGTCTAGTTTTGGGAGGGGACTGCCCCGTTGCCCTCCCTGTAGCGGCCGCCACTGCCAACACTACTACCAGTCTCAAAAACATCGAAATGGCATCGTGTAAAAGGGCAACGGATGTTTCCACACGATGATGATGGCCGACTTTAACTAAAACACACATTCGTCCTGCCCTCGCTCCAGAACATCCACCCATACCCCGCTGAAAAACGATTGAAATTGAAATCTTGCCCCGCGCGGCGCTGCCGCCTTGGAATTATTTTCGCAAAAAAAGTTCACCCAATTAATCGCTTGATGTTAACCACGAATAATAAAATGAGCGAGACAATCATGACGTAAGGGAAGATTTAAGTTTTTTAAAATAAATCAATTAAAAATACTGTTTGTTGTCTAGTTTTGGGAGGGCACTGCCCCGTTGCCCTCCCTGTAGCAGCTGCCACTGCGTCTCCAAAACATCGAAATGGCAAACTATGAAAATTTTTTGTTTAAAGACTGTTGTTTAACTATAACTGTTTACTTATAGACTATGAATGTTTGCTCCCTACAAAATAAGCCCACAAAATCCGGGGTGCATAGCTGGGGCTTCTCCAAATGTTTAACTTTCAAATTTATGGGGGTGATTAAAACACACCCGCTAAGTATCTGCTAATGGTAATTATTAAACAAGGCAGTATATGGACGGCAGGCTTACGCGCACTTTTTTTCCATCTAAATGTACAGGGTGTCAGTGGCGCACCACGAATATGCCTGGGGGGGCAAGGGGTCTGTCGTTTTTCATGCTATTTTTTCTTTTAGGCTTAGGGGGTCTGGGCCCCGAGGCTTTGGATTTGGAAAATGCTTTTGATAAAGTAAGTCACGGCACTATTTTGCACGGTAAAAAATTTTGCCCAAAATGAAAACACGTTTTTTTCTTGAATAAATTGATTTACCTTAAAACAATTTGTTTTGAATTAAAATATTTCTATTTAGTTCAACGCAGCGTTTAATCTTGAAATGAGACTTTATTTTTTTTCTTCAATTGTTTTGTTTCACTCCATTTTGTAAAAAAGCAAATTGTCTATTTTGTTTCCAGAGAAAACGGTGCTTTAGATTAATTCCAATTTATAATAAAACAATTTCTGTTTCACATTAAAATAAAAGGTAAGACATTTTTTATTCTAAATCAAGAAAATATAATATTTTTTTACCGTGTGGATGGACTAACTGGAATAGTTGTTTCTCCATACTTAACTAATTTAATTCAATCTTCAGGGTTGGATGGGCTCAAACAAACCGGCCCTTACTTCGGCAGAAAAATTGTACGGCAAAGAAAACAAAGCCATATTGTGTTATTTTTGTTTTTGATATTATTGAGGTTTTGTTATTAAATAACATGCTAATTTTAAAGGATATAATTTTCATTTTGAGAAAAAAAACTTCATATAAACATATGTATGCATGTCCTAAACATCCTAACTTGTGAGATACAAGGTGTTTAAAGACTTTCAGAAAATCTCCTTTTTTATTATTATCTGTGATACTGCTCTAGATATTTTTGTAAAGTTTTATATTCTGTATGCCTATATTAAACACTAAGTACCTATTACCATAATTAATATCTAATTTTGTCATAAAATGAAAACTCAAAAAAAAATATAAAAACGTACGAAATTTTAAGATACAACAGCACTGCCCCCGTTAGTTAAAAGGCTGCAAGTTTTTCCATCATGTCCTATGAAATAAAATTAAAAAAAAAACTTAAAAAAAAACAAATAGCAGTAACTGCCTTATGAGCAATTAAAACTTTGAAGTCGTTTTTTTCCGAACCACAGTTTCGTCACTTGCGCCCTTTTAACTACCGACGGCAGAGCTTGATGCTGCAATTTTATCTATGATCTCCTTAATTTGAGTTTTTTATAATACCGATTTTTCAATGGGTTAATCGATTTCTTAAATTTTTTATGTATTTTAGCACCAAAAATGATCTTTCGCAACTAAGATATGAGATATTGGCAAGGCCGTACCGAAGGGGAAGATCAGGGGGATCAATCCCCACCAAAATAGTCAACAATGTGTGTTAAAAGTGATTTCACAACAGCAATACAAATAAGAAAAAAAATTGGACAATGTTTTTATTACATTTTTTTAATCTCCCGATTTTTCTTCTAGATATTGGTATTAATAAGTTATTGCCATTATCACATTATCTCCTTGATACGTTATACTGATTTTAATATAAAAGTAACTGTAACAATCAAACAAATAACGCAGGCCTGGAGCTTTTTAAATTTAAATGTTTTATGTTTTAATTAGTTCGTTTGCCAAATATACAAAAATAAATATTAATAATTTGGAATTGGTATATCGGGCCTGCGGCCTAACCGGTCCTAAATTGTACCGGTCCACCGGGCATTTGCCCGGTTGCCCGCCTGTCCCATCCAACCCTGTCAATCTTACTTGGAAACTAGCACAAGTAAAAGATATTAAAACTTAGCAGGTCTACTATTTATGTAAGTTCTTCTGGTGTGCCCCAAGGGTCAAATCTCGGATCACTTCTTTTTATTATTGCCTTTAACAAAATTATTTCTGAGGTTAACAATGTGGAATCATTGGCATTTGCCGATGATTTTAAATTGTTTGTTGAAGTTTTCTCATTGGAGGATTGTGAAAAACTTGAAAGAGAATTTCAGGACACAGCCCTATTTTGCCAGGAAAATGGTTTGAACTTAAATTTGTGCAAATACTTTTGCTTGTCATTTAGTCGTAACAAAAACTTAATTGAATTTGATTATACAATAAATAATGAAAACCTAAAATGCGTATCTGAACAAAAAGTAGTGGGTATAACCTTCGGTGATAATCTTTCATTTTTATCACATATTATTTCCAAAATTGAGAGTGCCCAAATGGTTGCTGAGTTTATTTCTAGAAATACTAGAAGTTTTAACATTGAAGTAAGCATTTACTTATTTGACAGTCTACTTTTGCCAACACTGGAATATGGAAGTGTTATCTGGCCCCCTAATTTTTATTGTATTAGTATAATTAAGGGAGTTCAATTTTTTTTTAAAAGCCATGCACTTTAGTAAATTGGGGTTTTATCCATAAAGAGGCTGTGATAACGACATTTTATTAAAAATATTGAATAGATTGCCACTAAACGAAAGAAGGACTACAATTTTTTAAACAACAATGTACAAAATTCTTAAGCGGATCTTGATTGTCCTAATATACCTAATATAAACAACTCCTTATGCCATAAATCGAATTTACTTAGCTTATCCACGAACTTATCCTTTTTACCAAATATGCTTCAGATATTGATATTGACAATGTTAGGTATAAGAATTATAACAAAATTATAAATCTAAAAGTGCGTAATAGTTAATTAATGCCCTCCGAGTCAAAAATAAGTGTTATTATAAGAACAGTACAATCCCGATTATCCGAATCGCGATTTTCCGAAATCCGGTTTATCCGAAACAAACTATCTAAAAACAAAAATCCCCATTAACCGAAAAAAATTCGCATTATAGGAAACGCGTTGGGGATTCACCCATACTGCTAGGTGGTTCCCCTTGGTGTTTCACGGCAATACGACCGACGGTCTAAAATGCGAATCGTTTTAGTTAGCCGACAGAGTTTTACAAATATTATTAAGTCGATCTAATGATATACGCATCCTAAGCTCCTATTTTAAAGAAAAAAAATCGGATTAACCGAAATTTCGATTATCCAAAATCACTTTGGTTAACATTATTTCGGATAATCGGGACTGTACTGTAATTAGGTAATTTAATTTGTATGGTATTTATCATGTATTGTGTAGTGTAAGTGACGTATTTTAAAGAATAGATGTCTTTTTAATATAATAAAGTATCTGTAATTGACTTTTTGATGTGATATATGTTGAATAAATAAATAAATAAATGCCATGCTTGTAGCTATCATTTTTAGAGGGCCTTTTCCAGTACAGATTTATATAAGTCTGCGTGGTAGGTGTCTATGAAAAGTTCTGACAGAAGTGAAGTGGTTGTAAATAAGGCCAATGTTCACAAAACCTGGAAGTTTTTGGAATCTGAAAGTTTCTGCTCTATGTTGGAAATTTATAGTTTCTGTATACCTACTGTGCCGTTTGGAATGCTATTTAGCACGTATTTCGCCCATTTTTGTATGTATACAAATCCCTAACATCAGGGCCATTTTCAAGCATCGGGCCGGGCTTCTGCCAGTGTTAAAATTATAGAAACAATTTCATTGATCGGTTTTTGTATCCAGTAATCCAATTATGTCTTGAACCCAAAGTTGTTGCAGTATTTGTCAGTAGTAATTAATGGTGGCATAACTCTTACTTCACTGTATAGACACGGTGTTTCGCTATTTTTAAAACTGATTGTTACAAGCATAACCCAAGCCGATAAGACAAAAATATATATTCCTATGTATTTTTTAACGCCGTAGATGTCTGAAATTTTGCTCAATGGGTCAATTTAGATGAAGCCAACGAAAAAGGGGTTTGGCAGAATATTTCCCATTAGGGGTAACTATTAAGGTCACTTATCATAAAGCTTGCCTTCACGATGAGTGTCCATAGGAACTATAGGAACACATAAGGAAAATAGTCATTTTTATTAGGAAAAACTTAAAACTAAAACCTACAACTTGATGATCAGCGCAAAGTTTGATTGTATTCCTATACTTACCTATGGATCCCAGACCTGGACACTATGACTAAAGCATATAAAAATTATTTAAATACAGTTAGTTACATTTGTGTGCATACCTTATTTTACGCACAAAAAAGCTGCCGAAAACAAAAACCTGTTCATACACGCCTTCAATTTCTACTAAAGCCAAACTGCTTGCTGTAAGCACTTCCGCACATGGTCAAATATCTAAAATAAACATGCACTCCCAAAGATGCTACTAGTATAAATTGCGTGTTCCCCATTACACGCTCTTCCTGATTACCCGTCCCTCCCCTATAATAATTTTCGGGACACTCATTTAACCGGTCAAGGGGCTGAAGAATCTTTACAAATTTTATGATAACTAGTGTCTGTTAGATTAATTAATTTTAATTATTTTATGTGTAATATCAGGGATAGACCATTTTTAACTTTGCCCGGGGCGTCCAAAAAGGCTATCCCGGCTCTGCCAATATGCAGAAATTTTTGGATGCAGCAGTACAAAAAAAAATAAGACAATATAAACTGGGCTCATTTTGGCGCATTTTTTGGCGTAGTAAAATTGTTTGCAACGCAGGTTTTTTTAGGTGGTTTAGGCGCATTAAAGCGAATTAATGCATTTTTACATTTTTTAAATATAAAAGTTGCAATGACCAGCGGTGAATTTAACAAAAAATCCGGGATCCGAATTTTCCTCATTAATTGTGCACGAGTTTCGGATTTCTTTTAGTATCACAAAAAAAAAGAGTTTTTTAAAATACTTTTATTTCTAGCAAAAAGTCAAATTTCGAATTCAATACACGGCAAATACTATTTAAAGAGGCCAGTGAAATAATTTGCTCATTTGTACTCGTATACATTAGTGCAGAAACTGGAGGTAGTTGAGTATGCAAAATAGGAGGACCGCAGTTTGACAATGGATTCATGTATAAAAACAATTAATTAAAAAAAAAAATTATATTACCTCAATAAACGGACGCCGCTGGAGAGTTTATCATTGGTCGTAGTCCACTGACTTGTATATCATTGAAAAAGAAATCTTGTCTGCAATAAAGGTAATTATATATTTTTCTCTAAGAAGCTTAGTTTTTGAGAAAATTTGAAGAAAACCTAAAATTTTTAAGTTTTCTTGGAGTCTGGGGGGTTTTGGTGGTTTTTGCAGCTAAAATTTAAAAAGCTAACATATTTTTATTTTTAGGTTAGATTTTACACATTTTTGATGTATTTCTGTGCCATTGTGGCTTTAGGGCGTCAACTTAGTTAAATTTTCAGAAATTCGAACACGACTATAAGAGTTGATGGGATAAAAAAAAATTGGACCAAAAACTGGCTTGGCAACATCCAGATCGTAAATCTGTGACCCATTCTTAGAAAGATTCCATGGTCAAACTCACATTTTGCAGACTCAACTACCTCTAGAGCCTGCACTACATCGTGTATAAGTATAGAAAATTCATGGTTTATTGTTTAAGATAGTAAAGCGTGCGATCTAAATATTTTTCTGAGAATCGGAAATAAACAAGTTTTTTACAATATTTATATATGCAAATTCATAACTATGGAAAAATCTTTTCAAATACGTACCACGTTTTTGTATCAATCAATTCCTATTAAGATCTATTTATTTGTTTTTCTCGCACAAAATTAGAAAATTGAACTTTGAGACCAAAATTGCTAAAAATAAAATCTAAACGCGTACAACTTATTGTGGCAGTTAGTAAATATTTTTGTTTTACTCAGTTATTTATGAGAAGTTACCTATAATTATGGCCACACCTTCTTTTTTTTCTTTGGTCAGTTTGCAAGGACGGCGACGTATAATAAAGAATATTATAAAATACCCTATTATTTTGATTAAAGTATATGTAAAATTTACCCCAAATCATAACTTTTGAAAAAAAAAAGGAAAAATTTTTGGCGTAAAGGTTTGCAATTTAATTTATCCTTCGTTTAAAAATTACAAATTAAAAATGTATTTTTTTACTTAATCTAGGTCAAGGCCAACAAAAAAATACAGGCCACGACCCTGAAAAAATCAGCTGTTCTCGGGGAGGGGGGGGGGCTCACTTTTACATGTCTTATGTAGGGGTAGAAGTTTTTTTATAATATTTTTAAAATGGCACTACAGATTTCCGTGAAATTTAAGCGAAAAATTCTCAGACACCATGCCAATATTCCACTAAACTTTTGTAAGGATATAAAATGCTTAAAAGGTTAAAATCTTTAAGATTTAGCATTCCTTATTTTGAATTCAAAGTACCGGCCATATCCAGCATGACAACTGTTTTATTTGACATGTATTTGACTTTGTCATCTGCGTTTGTCATGGCATTTATTTATTTGTTTGTAGTGTGAAACTTTTTCGATTTTTTTATGATTTTTTACAATAAAGTTCATTTAGAATCGAAAAATACCAGCGTTAGTCCTTTTAAAACAAAATTACACTACAAAAAATAATTTTTTTAAAAATGTAATTTTTGTAAACACATGGAAATAACTATATTAAGTTTTGAAAGTCTGCCGACTTGCCGAATATAAACAACTAGATGTAGGTAACCCGCTTAATTTCAACGCAGAAACGAACACATTTTCTTCTGCTTTAAATTTAATTTTTGTGTAAGCCAATGAAGCGGCCCTGAAAAATTAAGGATTACTATGCATTTAAAAAAAATGTTCTGCAAGAATATTAAAAACAATCTCAAAACCGGCTTTATTTTTTTTTAAATCAAATATTTTATGCTATTTTATTTTTTTATTTATGAAATGTCAAAAATGCCGTTTGTCGCCCCCCCCCCCACCCCGAGGGTACTGGCGCCCCATGGGTGGCTGAAGCGCCCTAAGCTTTATTAAGTAGCAGGGCCGGCAACTGCAAATTGAGAGGGCGTCAAAGGAAACTAAAGACATGATGACCTTTTTTTTCTTTTTTGGTCTTAAGATTTTTAATGGGCGCCCTTTTTAGCTGTCGGCCCCCCCGCCCCGTCAGGCTCGCTACGCCGTTGCAATATACCTACTCGGATTTAGAAAATTGCTTTCATTTTTGTTTTATATATCTAGATGCAGCTAAAGTTAATCTCTATACGTTAGGAAATTACGTCCCTGAACTTTTCTAGCAGATAGCTTAGAAAGGTAAAAAGTATTTAATATCAACTTAATCAGCTTAAACCCGATGTCAAAAACTTCCAGAACGAATAATTCCAGTGCCAAGTATAGACAGAAAAAACAAAATTGTTAAATTTACATTTTTGATATTGTTAAGTTTCATCTTATTTAAATTAAATAATAATTTAACACTTTGGTTTTGTTGATTTCATCTTTTTAAATTAACAATGCCATTCTTGAATATGTATGGACATTGAGTAAATAACCCATATAGAGGAGCCACCCGCGAGCTTTACCATATTGAGGGGCAGATGGCGCTGAAATAAATTCGCCTAGTACGCAATATTCAAAGACAACTACTATGATCTAATGGCATTTGTATGATAGACATGAACCTCGGAACTCGCACATGCAACTAAATCATACTAACAGTCGCTGAATATTGCGTATAGTTTTTGCTAAGTCAGTTGAGCAAAGATAGAAGCCGACCATCGGCATATCCTTTATAGAAAGTGACATGGGCGGCGCACAATGGGTTATATGAGAGGACTAGCGCGACACTCAATTTTAACTCAGTTTTAACCCACTTCTAGACATCGGATCAACTTCAAATTTGGTACACACTTAAAGTTCCGATGACAATACAATATACTGATATTATGAAGTTCACAGCTCCCCCCCCCTTTGAAAATGCTGGAGGGGGGGCTACTATCTAAGTATGTCCGATATCGTTCAAAATTGGTATGCAGGGACTTTTGGGGATGGGGATCAATAATTTTTAATTAGATTTTTAAAATTGTAAAAGTAACGCCCCCCTCCCCTTGGACAATTTTGACCATCTTATACATATCTGATCAACATCAAAATTGTTGTGGACTTATAGTTATTATAAGTTACAGTGCCAATACAATACAATATTATATGCTTTAAAGTTGGCAACCCCTCCTCCTTTTGAAGAGGGTGGAAGGGGACCATCTAAGTATGTCCGTTTTTGTTCAAAATTGGTATGTGGGGACTTTTGGGGATAGGGATCACGAATTTTTAATTATATTTTTAAAATTGTGAAACTGACGCCGCCCTTGTTCCTCTTGTAAGTCAATTTTGACCAACTTGTACATATCCGATCAACATCAAATTTGGTATGGATGATGAATAGTTATAGCGACAATACATATTATAAAGCTCTAAAGTTGGAAACTCTCCACCTTTAAGGATAGTGGAGGGGTTTTTGGGGGTTTAAGATCACATATTTTTTCTTATTTAATAAGCTTTCGAACAAGTTTTCAGAAGTTGGGTCTACCAGTTGCAAAAGAGGTTGGATGTTACTAAATTTTTACTTAAGTTTTTTAATTAAATTATAAATTATACCTAAAGGATATTTTTTATTGTCTAAAAATGGCAAAAAAGTAAAGATTAGCTTTTTTTAATATTTGACAGGTATCAAAAAAAAGTAGTTTATCGTTTTTCTTTTTTGATAAGCTTTCGAGTAAGGTGCCACCACTGGGGTTTATCTAATTTGAAAAAAAAAAGTTTTATGCTTTACTATACAGAAATATTGCTCGTTAAAAATCTTAGTCGAAGTACTTTTAGATTTTTCAGAATAATCTAAATTTTATAGAATAATAAGAATTTATTTCATTTGGCTGATACACTGATTGTATAAAGACCAAGTACATGGCAGTGTTTAGGGCTACCCCCAAAAAATAGGGGTAGCGAGGGGCAGCAAATTTTTTGTTTTTTTAGTCGAATAGACCCCTCTCTCTAATATTCTGGTGGAGATTTTACTAAGCCTTGCTAAGCTTGTTTCTGCAGGCTTTACAATGAAAAATATATTTCAAAAAATTTTAACCATAAAAAGGGTTTTGGAATTAGGAAATTACTAGTAGTTTTTAAAAGTGCAGTTACTGCTTATGCCCACTTTATACCCATATACCCAAAAAGTGCTGTTTCTATTGTCATTTTTTTTATATAAAAATACTGTAAAAATACATACATTTTTCTCCCAAAATATTTTTCAACTTTGGGGCTCTGTTACAGAGAAATACATTAAGACTTTTTTTACCAGTTGCATATTTTTTATTAACTGGACTACCTGCAATACATTTGGGTGGGTTTGGTTATCATAATTTAAAAAACATATACATGGCTAATGTCGTGCTAGCTCCGCCATATAACCCATTGTGCGGCGGTAGATATACTCATGAAAATTATTTCATTTAATTATGGCGTAAACTAAAGAAATAAAAATAGATAATAAAACTTTCTATTCTTACACCTACAGGAACGACACTGATTTATTTTCTAACTCTGCACACTGCCGACTAAAGAGAATCCGAAAAGCACACCTGAAAGCAATTAAAAGCGCATCTCAAAAAAATCTGCCAATCAGGTTCCGTCTATCCACCTGGGCTCGGTCGGTCGGAAAACAAATACTTTGTCGTCGGACCGCATAGAGCCGCACCTCTTCTCTGTCGGTAGGGTTGAAATTATACCAGGAAGATTTTATATGAATTTGGATAACTTTTGAAGGGCAGAATGAAGCAAAATTTCATGAAATCGATAGAACCCCGTATTAGAAGTTTTTCAAGTGACTTTGCAAAAACTATACTAGACGAATTTATTTCAGCGCCATCTACTCCTGAATATGATAAAGCTCGCCGGTTGCACCTCTATATGGGTCATATACTCAAAGCATAAACTAATATAATATCATAGACGCTCAGCTTTCATTAGGCCAATAGCATACTCTTTAATTCACGCACTGAGGACCTTTGAAATCAGCCGGTGACGACCGGTGAGGGCGCTGATGTCGCTATTCGTTTGGTAATAGCAGGTAACCACATGAACTCCAATGCTCGCTCTGTCTTTTTTTTCTTATGCAATAATTTACATAGGAAAAAAGAGAGAGGAAGCGTTTTTGCCCCTGTGATTACTCTATAGTGCAGTGTTGCCGATATTTTATTTAATTCAAAATCATTTGGAAAAATCTTTCAGTCACTCCTTTCAGCACCCCCGTGAAAATGACATACGGAATATAACAGCGCGAACAGCGCCTGCGATCTGGACAAGGGACTAAATTGGAACTAAACATAATGACGTTTGACAGTGTCATCCTGTTCTGTGGTTTGACTGCTGTTGTGGGAAAGAGAGAGAGCCCACCAGAACAGACAGAAAGAGAGACACGCGACACACCTGAATTTATTCTGTGGTGAATGTCATTTTTGTCGGGTGTTCCCCTCAATCTGATTTTTGATAAAAAAACTAAAATCAAATCATTGTGTACTAGATCGGCATATTTTGTGAGTCTAACAAGCAGTAGCAGTGTGAAAAAGAAGCAGCAGCAGTATAAAAAACAAGGAGCAGCATATAAAAAGCAGTCAATTCAACGACCCCATACCAGTGAGTTTTAAGGTGGATTTATTGTTCGTTAAAGTAAGGTAAGGGGTAAGTTCATTTATTTAGGCTTACTTCATACTTTCCACTATGAACAATGGAAATTTCTATTTTAAGTAAGGCCGCCTTGTTTATGATAAAAACAAATAGGTTCTAACTTATAAGTCTAAGCTGTTACTACTTCTGAAGAGTTACAGTGATCTATCACTCAGCTGCGACAGTTTTATGCCAAAAACCACCTTCGCTTAGTTTCTACCACCAAAAAACCAACTACTACCACCTTCTGTGGCTTCTATCCCCAAAAAACCAACTACTACCACCTTCCCCTACTTCTAACCCCAAAAAACAAACTACTACTACCTTCGCTGAGCTTCTACCCCTAAAAAACCAACTACTGCCATCTTCTCCTAGTCTCTGCCACCAAAAAACCAACTACTACCACCTTCTGTGGCTTCTATCCTCAAAAAACCAACTACTACCACCTTCCCCTACTTCTAACCCCAAAAAACAAACTACTACTACCTTCGCTGAGCTTCTACCCCTAAAAAACCAACTACTGCCATCTTCTCCTAGTCTCTGCCACCAAAAAACCAACTTCTACCAACGCTTATCTTCTACCACTAAAAAACCAACTACTACCTCCTTTGATTATGATTGTAGTATTTGGTTTTTTGGTGGTAGAAGCTAGGGGAACTTGGTAGTAGTTGGTTTTTTGCTGGTAGAAGCTAGGGGAAGGTGAAAGTAGTTACTTTATTGCTGGTAGAAGGTAGCAAAAGTTGGTAGTAGTTTGTTTTTTGGTGGTAGAAGGTAATCCAAGGGGATAGTAGTTGGTTTTTAGTGTAAACCCGATCTGTACCTAAGTGATAGATAGATAGGTAACTGTTCGGGAGTGGTAGCAGCTGTGATTTATTAGTTAGGGTTTGTTTTAACCTCAAACAATACGCTGCAATATCGAAATGTATAAAAAGGTCATTAAAATTTTGATCTGTAAAATATAGGTAGGGGGGGGGTGGTACCCCATGTTTTTATTTATGAAATATGTGGAAAATATTAGAAAATTGTGTTCCCCTCAGATAGTACTAACCAAGTGGTAACAGCTAACCTGTAATTTGTACTGTTTTGCCAATAATGCCATGTAAATCTTGGGCTAATGTCAAGAAATCTGTAATGCAATAAGCCATGGGCGCAGCCAGAGGGGGGGGCCCAAACCTAAGATTTTTTAAATATATTTTCCACATATTTCATGATTAAACACAAAAAATAGCATGAAATACGACATGATGAAGCCTCGCCCCCCCCCCCCAAGACATATTCCTGGGTGCGCCACTGCATAAGCTGTAAAATAATATTTTATTCTGCATAATTACCGAACAATGTAATCTCAAAGCTAAATTTGTATTCAGGGTAGTAATGCTATGTTTTTTGAACAGGTGTCAATTGGAGCTTCAGCAGTCATGTTTTTTAAGGTGTTTTATAAAGTTTCACTTAGTTTTATTTTAATAAATCTAAATTTTTTAACAATCTTAGTGGAAAGTTTGGTTTGGTGAAGTCAAAAAATAATAATAATTTCTTATGGTAGTGATAGTAGTAATTATTTATTATTCACAATTTTTACTGTAAAATCTTTTAAAATAAAAATTTTACAAAGTTTTTTTTTGTTTTATTTATTTTTATTTAATTATTTTAGACAGGTTTTCTTTCTAACATAAAAATTTTTGTTGGTCCCCCAAAAGAGGATTCTATTCACAAACAATATTTTATAGCTTGTGAAAAAAGAAAACAACTAAATAATTTTTTTTACATGTCAATTGTAATGTCAAAAAATGTTTTTTTTCGCTTGTTGACACATGTAAAAAAAATATATATTTTTTAAACTTTTGAATATGGTGGGGGGTGTGACTGTTCTATCTGAAAAAGGTAGTTGTTATTTTGTCTGCAAATTCTATTACATGTCAAAACTTCAGAAATCTTTAAACTAGAACAGGTCATTATTCACATAACTTATATTATCATGGCATTTTTCTAAGTAAGGCCTGGTTTACCCAAAAACTTAATGCACAATGAACAAACTCATTGCTTAATTTTAATATCTCTGTTTCCATTTCCTTAGTATTGAAGACATAAAATATAAACAGTAAATCTTTCCATTGTGCATTATGTTATGGGTAAATTAGGCATAAAATAGAAAGTTCACATTACTTTGTTAAGTAATCTTATCTACAGTTTGATAATGGTATCCGACCCTCGGAACCGAAATCAAAAAATATATTTTTACACAAAACATAAAGCCCAATTGTGTAAAATTCAAAACTATACAATATCAGGACATCCACAAAATCATATAAATTCATAAAATTTGACTTGTGTATTGTGTAAAAACATATTTTTTGATTTCTGTGCTGAGGATCAGATACAATAAGTCAAACTGTATATACAAGTGGCCCATTTTGTCTTATTTTTATTACATATAATAGTGAGTTCATATTGCTCCAATGAAAGCTCCCAATTGTATTGTATTTAACATTTGGGGATATATTGTGCCTATATTACCTAATGAGTTTGACTACATTCTTGAAATATGTAATGCTCAAGGGGGAGAGGATTTAGCCTTGCATTATATTCAATGTGCTTGTTTTTTAATGGGGGAAGCAGGCATATTTTTGTCAACCGCTACAAAAAACTGCAGACTACAACAAAAAAATAAATAGGATTTGTATTATAGCACTAGTGCAGTATTGAAACATTATTCGTAATGCATGTAAGCCAAAATGGGTTATATAGGGTGTTGTAAAATTCAATAAAATATTTTTAAAGATAATTTCCTAGAGTGATTTCAAGACAAAAAGTTTATATAAACAAAGGTCTACAAACACTTAGTAGTAGAGATACAGGGTGTTTAAATTTACTTTTTTTATATAGCTTTTACAGTTTTTGTGATATTTGGCTCGTATATTTACTTATAGGCACTGCAAGTTAAGGCATGTCAAATAGGTTTTAATTAATTTGTTTATTTTGATATACTCGCCATACCATACTGGAGCATTTTTTATTTTATGATAGCAGCCTTTGGTGCAACAGCGATTTTCTCTAAAATGGTTAAAGATGCAAAAAAATTTCAGAAAAACAAAAAAGTTTGCAAATGAAACAAAGATTTTATTTCTTGTTTTAAAATCCCTACTTCTCCCTACCAGTGGCTTAAAACAAAAACATTCTGGGGGAAAAGGCGACATGACCCCTGAAAAAGGGTCACTCTGTACATGTTTACTATTATTTGGCATGTCTAAAAGTGTAGTGCCTATAGCTTAATTTGCCAAATTTGAACTAAATATCTCGAAAAGTACAAGAGCTATAAAAAACTAAATAAAAGAAACTTTAAAACAAGGCGTTTAAGGTTATATAAAAATTTTGCTTGAAACCACTTAAGGAATTCAACACTAAAATTATGTTATTGAATTATGAAACACCCTGTATAATGTGTATTTTATAAAAACTTATTTCAATATGTAAATAAACAGTGGCAGAACTACAATGCAGCAAGGCACAGGGTTGCTGAGAGGCGTATGCTCCATAGAGAGCCCGAAGGGCTGGAGTGATCACACACACACACACACACAGTGATAAGTAAAAAATGATTTCAGCGAAATTAAAAAGGTTTAGTTGGTGGGAGCACCTCTGCCCTGTATGGTGGTTCTATCACTGCTTGTCTTGCAATTCATTGCAGGGAGAAAGGCTGATCAATAGCAAAAATTGTGTACAGTTCTTTACATAATCCCTATTTTTGTTGGTCCTGTAAGTCCTTCTTGGTCTTATTTAGGTATAAAGTGATAAAAAAAAGACAAAAATGACTAACGAATAATACCAAACCAAAGGTGCTGCCAGGACCTAATTTTTACTGATTTTTATTAGTCCGAAGCGTCCTGGGAAGGGTTTTAGTTGAGCGAACTGTCTATCCGGAAAAGTGTTTAAGTTCAATAAACTGTGTCTATCACGGAAAGTGTTTTAGTTTACTATCTGCTCAACACTGAAATAACAATATCACAGTTCATATAAATGTATCTTTAGCAGTAAAAAAGCTGGTAAGTACTATAATATGTTTATTAATTAATTTTTAAATATTAATATAATACTGTTCATTGAATATCAGCTGATGATGGTACAAAAAGTTTGTTTTTGTTTAAAATGTATTTTTTCAGAACCATTTCATATAAAGTTTTGGTATTTTCCATAAATTTTGTAAAAAAATTGTTGTCCACAAAGTTTTACTATTTGACGATATTTTTGTGCAAATTTAATGGAAAAAGTATGCCATGATTTAAATGGGATGGTTCTGAAAAAATACATTTTAACAAAAACAAACGTTTTTCCCATCAACAGCTGATTTTCACTGACCAGCAGATTTATTTTAACAAATATCAGCTCAGCTGGTGTTCTGAGATATCAGCTGATTTATTTTGACAAAAATCAGCTGTGTCCCGACATGTTTGATCTAGACAGAGAGCTATAGTCTTCTCTCTTTCTGGACCGTGTTAAGGTTATTCTCGTGTTACCAACGGTTTAACACGTAGTTTGCATTTCTTCCCTTTGGTGTTCTGTGCCTTTCAGTATACATGCAACCTTCTGTAGGGGTGGACGCGTCTTGCCCAGTGTAGGCATAGATATGTAGGTAAGAAAAAGTAGATATATTTTCTGAGTTAAGGCCAGAGGCAAATGTACAGTACTTACACTTTAAAATTTTTCGGACAACTCAGAATTTTTTTGGGAAAACTCAAGAAATTTTCGGAAATGTCAGGAAAAACTCGGAAAATGTTTGGAAAAACTTGGAAAATTTTCAAAAAACTCGAGAAATGTTAGAAAAAACTCGGGAAATTTTCGGAAAATGTTTAGAAAACCTCGGACAATTTTCAAAAAACTTTAGAAATGTTTGAAAAACCTCGCGAAATGCTCGGAAAAACTGGGAAAATTTTCGGAAATCCTGGAAAACTTGGGAAATGGTCAGAAAAACACGGAAAATGTTCAAAAAAACTCGAGAAATGTACAGAAAAACATACATTGGAAAAGAACTCTTTAACCTGCTACCATCTGAACTGAACAAAAGGTCAAAAAAATCTTTTAAAAAACAAATAAGCACTTGGTTACTTCAAAATTATCCAAAATTAAATTAAATAAATAAATAGATACCTAACTAACTAGAAACTGATCTTCAAGAATATTTCATAACTTTTTTTTAGTTTTATATATTATTTGTTTTTTTTTCATTGTAGTAGTATAACTACTTAAAAATTTTGCATTTAGTTATTTTTACATTTATTTGTCTGAATTTTTTAAACTTTTTATTTAGCCAAATATTAAATTCAAAAATACGTAAAACACTTTTAAGTTAAACGGTTCAACTGAAATCATCAGCTGTATAAAAAACTAAAAAATTTTAAGTACACTAACGTGACTTTTAACAGACTAAGGTAAAAGCGTGGGGTGTATAAAAATAGTGTTAATAAACGATTGTTTAATCAAATAAGAATGACTTGTCTAAAATATCAAATGCGCTAAAAACCAGGTTTGTAATTCCTTACCTGTCACTTTTCATCCCTGATTTTAATTTTTTATCCCTGATCTATCCCTGTTCATCCCAGGGATAAACAGTGACACTTTTATCTTTTATGTTTTTATCCCTAAACAACGAAAAAGGATTGGGACTGACCCTTGAAAGGAGGCGCAGTTTCATTCTTTTTTTGTAATAAGTGGACCCTTTTTGTGGTTTCTAGTTAGTAAGGTCTGGAACGAGTAACCTTATTATTCATATGGTAAGGTTAAAAACGAAATAGTCTATTACATATGAACAAGAGAAGAGAGTGACAAATTTCACACGAGCGTGAATGTTGAGAATGAGGCGCCAGCCGAGTGAAACAACAGGCGAGTGTAAGAAGTTACTTTCTATCGAGTTGTGTACGCTATCTTTCCTACGAACACTGATGAGCTATACTCATTTTTGTAAAAACGGTTCTTCAATTTTGCACAAATCAAATGAAACTGCTTTTCCGCACATGTGTGGAAAGATACTTTGCAACACATGTGCAAAAAGTATTTTTCAAAAAATTTCTGCCCATGGGTGAAACCTAACGTTTTCTGAGAATGAAAATGGTGTGAAACCCATGATTTTCATGTGTGGTCGTAGGAAAAATATATTGCATATGAAATACCTCTTATAAAAATAATTAACAAACAAAAGTTTAATTTGATACCTTTGCGCTTTTTTTTCTCTTACATTCTATTTAGTTCTCTTTGCTCAAATAAGCGTTCGCCCGCCTTTCTTTTTGTGTGTTCTTTCTGTCTAGAAATTAACAATGTCGGAGTAGCAAAGGGACTACCGGGTGTGCCAAATTCAATGTAGTCGAAATTTATAAAAACTTATGTAAATATGAAGACATACGAGGGGATTATGAAAAGTCTGACTTTATGAAGGTGGCCTACAACTTTTTTATTTACAAATTTTTTTATTTTGGTGTAATTTACCTTATTAAATGCAAACTTTTTAAAATCCCGTCGGTCCTAAAAAACCACGAGGTGAATCAAATAATAGAATCTTTAATAAATATCCAAGGTGTTTTTAGTATAAATTTATTTTATTTATTAAGTAATAATAAATGGATCCATGACGGATAAGATACCTTCCTAGACTAGCCAATTAGCACACAATAAGTAAACTCCACCCTATTATACCAGCCCTAAAAAGTATTTTCTAAATTTATCGGAAATGAAAGTTACGAAGTTGTTGGTTCTATCGTTGTTTGATGGATCTTCATCATACAACGGTTCTACTTAACATCTTTTAGTGATTTTTTACTGCGTATCCAAATTTTTCAAAAGGCCCGCGCGCCGCTGTTTTGTGTACCCTTCCCGATTTAACCCAAAACTAGTTAAAAATTAGTCTTGAAAAAGTTTTTGGAGTATTATAGGGTGTGTCTGTATAACTAATAAAAAAAAACTGTAATTTAACCCGGTACTCATATCTGCCGGGTGGACCAAAAAAACCCGGTCAAAATGTTTTTGTTATAACTATACTAACCAATTGATTAGGCTTTCAAGCAGAAAGATTTGATATTATAAATTCTAAGATGGCTGAGAGAATCAATCTTGCCCGTTTCAAAGAGGCTTTTTAATTCTTATATTACGGATTTTTGGAACTCTTAAAAACGCTCTGTTTTCGCCACCCTCATGCAACTAGTTACGAATCATTAAAATCCGTTTAGTGGATCTCGAAACATTAATTTTAAAACGGTTTAGTGGTTCCCGAAATATTATTCCTTAATTCTGTATCCATTCTTCCATTAATACTGAATGGATTCTATAAAATCTCTAGAATCGGTTCAGTGGTTCTTTAAATTAGAATTGTTATAGCAACTGTTATTTCAATTTCTGTCTGCAATAATTTCGTTATAAACTCACTGAATCGATTTCAATGAAAAAAAAAAGAATTATGGTGATACCCGATTGCTCTTTGATCAAAACTATTAAAATTGAACAAAAGTCAAATTTGTCCTTCTATGAAGGATCGCTTCTTTGTATGTTGCGAAGATTTATTTTTTTATGATTAACTTGTGCGTGGTGGACCTAGGATCTTTTAAATAAATTCAAAAAAAGGTCGAAAAATTTCTCTCAACATAAGAAAAAACTACCCTTTATGGAGGGTCAAATTCGAATTGGTAAGCCATATTATATTTAGAGATGGCTGAAAATTTAAATACGGATCTTTAATGAACTTGATCTTTGCCATGATGCTTTTTATTTAATTGTCGGTTTACCAGTAATGAATTTATGAGGAAATAAATGCACATAGAAATGGCAAGGCAATCGCATATTCTGTAAAATTTTTCTATAGTTCTAAACAAAACATTTTCGGAATATAAAAATAAACGAACCTTTTTAAAAAGTAAAGTTTTTATGTCCGCCATTTTGGATTTTACAATGACGGCAAATTTTGTTTGTGATCTTTTAAAAGCAATCAATCGTTAACCTGTATGTAAAAGAATATTGTTAAAGCAAAAATTAATTTTTAGGGGCCTAAACCGATTTAAACGATTCATATCTCGTTGTGCGTAGCAAAGATAGAGCTTTTCGACAAACAAAAATATATATCTAAAATTTCCGTAACAGAAGAATAAACGAGCCTCTTTCAAGGTCAAGTTTGATTCTGTCTGCCATCTGGGATTTTAAGATGGTGGACAAAAATATACTTTTACACAATTGTCCGATCAATTCCCTGCAAACTACTGCTTGCTTTGGTAAAATCTATAGTTGGAAAGCTATAACGATAAACATTTTGTCCGGTTTTTTGCCCACCCGGTATGACACAATAAATATAAAATATACATAGATGGCATATTTTTTTCTTTTGCCCTTATTATCAAAGAAATAACAGTTATTTCTTCGATGCCCTTATATCAGGGTGTAATAATAGCAAACTAATAGGCGCTAGAAAAGATCAAACTAAGGATTTTTTTCTTATTATATTTTGCATCAAACCTCTTTGTTTTTTAGAAAAAGGGTGCCAAACTTAACAGCTTTTATTTTATATTTTTTACTCCCTTGTAATAAACAATGAGAAATGCTGGCCAGTTGGCTCGATCAAGGCCATATTACACACACACACACACATTTTATATTTTATTATAACTTCCTGAAAAATTAATTTATTATAACTTCCTGAAAAATTACAACAAAATCGATATTTTTTGAAATTTTGCATGACAATATGGGTAATAATTAAATGACAAAATTATTTAAAAATAAATAGAAATACTCAAAATTATTACCAAAAATCTCTTTTTTTCTTTAACAAATTTTAAAAACTCTTTAATATGTAGTGCTACTACAGTAAATATCGGTTATAACGACATTGAACGGACCGCTTAATTTCGGTCGTTAAAACCAAGCTTTGTAATAGAAAAAAAAAAGTAAAAAGTACTAAATATTGATTGTTAAAAACTAAAATTATACTTATTTTTAAAATTTATAAAATGTAAAGAAGAAAATCTTCGATTTTGAATCCGCCAATCCAACTTATAAATTGAATTTCATCTGCCCATTCGCGTATGCAAGGAAAGGGGATAATGGGGGTAATTATCCCCTCCCAAGATTTAGATAATGCAGAACTTTTTATGAAAAATAACTTTTTTTTCTAAAATTATAAATAAAAAAGTTTTCCATATGATTCCAACTTAGGAGGACATACTGTATATATACATTTATATATGTATAAGTCGAAAACGTAAACGCCTAAGCATATTAAATAGGCAGTAGCTAGAAAAGGAATAATATTTGATTAAATTACGCGGTATACCAACCAAATTCTAAATACCTTATTCATAATGATCGAGTTCGACCAAACACACCGGGGCTCCCGAGAGGCTCTCTCTCTTTAATGCACCACATTCAAAAGAGCGGAAGAATTGCCAAGCCAAGGGTTGTCTACGCGAACTCACTAACTGTCCACCTATTGAAAAATCAATCTGGGGAAAGTAGGAGAATTGTAAAGTAGATAGGTATAATTGTCTTTGGCATGGCAACACCGCCGACTCATTCAGGCGAGACAATTAGCAATTAATATTTACACCGTCGCGTATAGCCATCTGGTATGAGATTTCGGTAACAGGGGCCATTTTTGGATCAGGCGTCTTTGTATTAGTTTATGCTCAAAGGTATGGATTTAAAATTCATATTTTTAAAATAATATACCATTCCATTAGAAATGGCTTACATTGGTACAATATATTATCTATTATTACCATATAGGCATAGATGGCGCCACACTACTACATTTGACTAGGGTCACTGCATCCTGGAGGAGACGCCAGGCTTCCAGGATGCAGTGACCCTAACATTTGACACTTATTTCACTTTACCAGTTCCATATATAGGGAATTATGTTTGCTAATGTGCAAAACTGCTATTTGGTATTTTCAATTAGCCACTGTTTTTGGCTGCTTTTCCAAGTAGTAACCTTGCAGGACTTTTCTAAATAATTTTAAAAATACAGCTTAGTAATTTTAACCATATTCATATTATAAAATGTTTTAGTTTTTTTGTTTATTTAGCAATATTTATTAAGCCACTGTTAATGTTACGATATTGTTAACTTTAACAAACCATTCGTTTGATTATATATAACAATATTATTTGATTAAGTTAACCAATTTTTTTTTACTTAACTGTTCCTTTTTTTTTGTATATGTCAAATTCTTACCTATCTATAGCCCGCGCAGCACTGGCGAGAGCGGGTATAGTTTTCGATGTAAAGAAAATTGAGATATAATGCCGAAAATGTGTTATTTGGGTTTACTTTGACCTATCATAGCAATGTCGTCGTGACGTCTGTCTGTATGTGTATGTCTGCCCGGTCCACGATTCTCAGAAATCGCTGGACCAATTTTTATGAAATCTTCATGAAAAATAATGTTTGACACTGTAACGAGCTGATTAGATTTTGGTTAAAATTAATTATTATTGCTAATGACAGTTTTTATATTAAAAAATTGAAGAAATCTAACATATTAACAGAGCATCACTATGCGGTTTTTGGAATATCGTAGAACACATTCTTTAATAATTTGTGTTATACCCAAAAATGAGCTTCCGTTTCTGAGATTTTTATAAAAAACTGTTTTCAAGGCCGATACAGCTTGGAGTTCACTTGGAATTTGCTAATGGGCTAGGAAAGTATCAGATCCGTCATGGATCCATTTATTTTTTCGAGTTTCTTTTATTTTCACCTTGAAAAAACGCGAGTCGGACCGAAAGGAAGAAAAAAGGGGGTAGGTTTTGGTGTAGGGGTTTAAACAACCTTTTATTTTTATTTGATATTTATCTACGTAAAAAAAATCCTATAGATAGATATGTTATTTTTCGATGTTAAAATTATTACTCATCCATCCTATTAAAATTTATTTAAATACGAGTAGTAGATATATTTTTATTTGCGTTCCAAACAAGTTTTTTTGAAAGTTTTAATCTGAATGTATGTTGTGCCAAAAAACTCTATACATAGTTTATACATATACGATTTTTTTGACTGCGGGCTTAAATCCCGCCGCGCCGCATGTAAATTTGTCTACTTTTAATTTGAAACTGTTGAGAGAAAAAAGTTGCATATTTTCTGGTTGTTATTTATGTGTAGATATGAAGGTGACTTATTTAATGTTTTTTAGGAACACAAAAAATTAATAATAATGTATAGTCGGGGACTTTTTAAATTGCCGACCTCGAAAATAAAAAATATTCTTATTTGAAATTCAGAAAATTAATTTGAACCGAAACAAGAAAATTATGAACTTTACCTCTGTCTGTATACATAGAAATTTAAAAATTTATATTTTTTGGTTTCTTTAATTGATTAAATTTGACAGAAAAAAAATACACCGGCAATTTAAAAAGTCCCTGACTGTACATGGGCCAAATTCAAACTGTCAAAATCTTCAAGATTTATCATTCTTTATTTTGAATTCAAATTTCAAGGGGGGTAATAGTCGACAAAAAATTGATTTTTAGTATAAATTTTTTTATGGGGGTACCCACCCCCTGTTTGCCTCTTAATTGTTAACAAAAAGTGCATACTTTTTTTTCTGGGGGGGGGGGGTAATTTCCATGTTACCCCCCTCAAATCCGCGCTTGTTGTCATGGCATTTGTTTATTTGTAATTTTTTAATGATTTTTTACAATAAAGTTAATTTAAATTAAAATCTAAAAATACCAGTGTTAATCTTTTTAAAACAAAATTGCACTACAACAGAAATTATTTTTTGATATAATTTTTGTAAACACCGGTGAATAACTATTACGTTTTAAAAGTGTGCCGAACACAAACAAATAGGTGTAGGCATTGAGTAAATAACCCATTATTTACTCAATGGTGTAGGTGAGCTGATTATTTTCCACGCAGGAAATAACACATTCGCTTCTGCTTTAAACTTAATTTTTTTGTGTGCTAATCCAGCGGATCTGTAAAATTAGGAATTACTATACATTTAAAAAAAATTGTTTTACAAGAATATAGTAAAAACAATGTCAAAACTAAAATAAAATAAAAAAAAATATATTTATAAACCGCCATTCCAACTTCTATGACGTCAACAAAGTTGTAGATCGTGGTCCGTCCGTTTTGATAGCCCTGAATAAAGTGATGTTTCTCTTATCGAATGACCCTCTTATTTATTTAATTTTTGAAATCGGCGTAAGATTACTTTTAAAATGACGTGTCACGCTCAATATTTTATATTTTTTCAGTGAAACAATAGCAAATAAACAACTTTTTTAAACTTCTTTACAAACAGGATCTACAACATAAATTTTTTGTTTGTACTTATGTATTTTTAAAACCTTTACCAAAAAGAGTTCAAAGTATTTAAATCCCTGATATATTTTGCGGAGGTAGCACATATTTCTAAAATAATATCATTATTTCCAGTGAAGTGAATGAATGTTGTACTAATGAAATAATGTTTTTGGATTAAAAGCCTTGTAGGTGGGTAAACCTCGCTAATATTAAAAAAAATGTATAGCTATTATTTTCATTACAAAATAAAATCTGCTGGAAAATGTCGCTCTATAATATATTTTTTGACATTTTTTTTGTAGGTTTTTTGATTGTACAGTCAAACACTTTTTAATATTCCAAGCTAAAAATTAAAACGTATTTTTATTTTAAATATAGAAAACCCCTCGACTGACATCTTAACATCAAAAAATAATAAGCCAAATTTACTTCTTTTTCATGCACTCTCGCATCTCGAAATGACAAAAACATTCTTTGGTCAAAATAACGATGTTTTTTTTTTAATTGTGCGTTAGAACCACTTGTAATAAACCTACTTTTAGCCATACTTGGGTACTATGTTCTGATATCTTTAACGATGTTGATACAAAAAATAAACCGCTAATTTAAAAATTCCCTGACTGTACCTACCGGAAACTATTTTTTTTAAAATAAAACTACGAACCAATTTGTCTGGTTGTAAATGAATTTACATCCATTCCTATTTAATTGTTTTATGTAATAATCCGTTCTACATTTTTTTATTATTATTTAAGTATTTATTTTATTTCTTTATTAACATTGTTCAAGTGTTAAAACAATTGAGTACCTACAAAAAGAAAAAAAATATTTTAAAATTATTAAATCTAAAAAAAATCACTTATACCTGTTAAAAACGTCAAATTGACAGTAAAACTGTTTAAAATATGGTTAACAACATAATAATATAACAGCTTCTTGTATTACCTAGCTGACAGAAAACAAAATTTTTGAATCATTCCGGTTTAAATATTATTCATTCCTTTTTGGGATATTATAAAAGAGTGTTTTTTGAAAAATGTTGCAGATAGTTATCTTGGTTCGGAAATAAGACAGGCGCGTAAACCGTATTTTAAACAATATAATATTATGACACTAGTCAGTTTGTACATATATAAGTGCATATTGTTTGTTAGGGATTACCGTAACACATATGAAATAAACTCCAGTTTTCACTGTTATTCTACTAGAAATAGACAAGATTTCATAAACCAAAAACATAAAACATATTTGTTTGAAAAAAGTCCGGACTATTTGGGATGCAAATTTTTTAACTATCTACCCACAATTATAAAAACAGAAACAAATCTTATCAAATTTAAAAAAAAGCTAAAAATGTTTTTAATCAAAAACTGTTTTTATATCACTACCGAATATTTTAATTTTAATAATAATAGTTCATGATCTCAGTTTTTCTAAATAAATTTTTATTATTTTGTCTATGTCGTTCTTTTCTTTATTGTATAAACTTTTAAATTAATATATTTGTTTAAACGTTAATAATTGCTCTATATAAATATTTTACTGGCCTAACAGCCTGAATTTTAAATAGCATATATAGCAACATTTTTTTGTGACTTTATATTTTTTACTTATTCTCGACAATTTGTTTGTGTGTTTGTTGATTGTAAGATAAAAATATTTTATTTTTATGGTTCTTATTGTTTCGGTAGAAAAAATATGTTAGGTACCTAGTATAGAAATAAGATTTTTAAGACCTGTCCTATGTCATTGTAATGATCTTTAAGGATGAATAAAGAACTTGAACTTGAACTTGAACGCATGTTTTTAAATTGTGAGGTTAGTCACGAAGCGTCGGTGAGTTTTGAGCCACTTACTATATCCAACCCTGTATAGAGAATGACTGTTTTTATACAAACTTCTTCCTCAGGCTCAGCAAATAAGAAAAACATGGCTTTTACACTCGTACTGTAGCCATTTTTTGTATAAACTGCTTACTATTTGCTGATATTTTTAAACAATACATTTTTATAAAAACTAATAAACTGCTAATTTAAAAAGTCCCTAACTGTACCTATCGCAAACTATTTTTTAAATATAAAACTAGGGACAAATTTTTCTTGTTGTTGTTGTTAATTTTTTGCGTAATAATCCGTTCTACATTTTTTATTAATATTTTTATTATTTTCGTTTTTTTTTGTTATTTAAGTATTTATTTAATTTTTTATTAGCATTGTTTAAGTCTTAAAGAAATTAGGTAAATAAAAAGCAAATGAAGAACCTGTATAAATAAAAAAAATGCTTCGTGAATTAAAAAAATATATGATAAGTTTTGAAATAAATAAATTTAGAAAAAATCACTTACCTGTTAAAAATGTCAAAAAGACAGTAAAACTGCTCTGAATATCGGTAACAACAGTATACATAATAATCCAACAGCTTCTTGTATCACCTTTCTGACAGAAAACAAAATTTTTGAATCACTCCGGTTTAAATATTTTTCACGCGTTCTTGAGATATTATAAACGAGTGTTTTTTAAAAATTGTTGCAAATAGTTTTGTTGGTTCGGAAAATAGACGGGCGCGCGTTTTTAAATTGTTACGTTAATCACGTGGCGTCGGGGAGTTTCGGGCAACCGACTATATCCAACCGTGTTTAGGGAATGACTGAATGAATTCCATTTTGGAATTCTGAAAGCCGGTCGCGCCACTCGCGACGCGATCGCGTTTCGAGTTTTGTTGCGCGAAAATTCTACGTAGATTTGACCTGCGTTGTCAAAGTTACCTTTAAAAAAAGTTCCTCCAACTAAGAAAACAAATTTCTTCCTATCAAAATGTTTCAAAAACAAAAATACAGACATTTTTAAAAGGGACGCTATTTTCTCTGAAATAAAATGACTATGATCCTAAGACTTAGCATAATCACGTGTTTAACACGTAAAAAACGCGTGAGAAAAAAAAAACGTTAATTTTAAAAGCTGTTAGAAGAAAACGTTTATTTCATATATGAAAACAAGCTTAATAGGTCATTCAACGTTATAATAAATAATGTTGCTAAAAACGGAGTTGTAATAACGCCATTATCAAATCAAAACAGCAATGTTTTTACGTTATTTTCAAGTGAATTCTAAGTAGATTTTTATCAACGTCAAAATCACATTAGGTTGGCGCCTTTTCCACACGAATTTTAAAACGCGACTTGCATGGCTTTTTTACCAAATATTTTTGAGATTTTACTAGAAGCAGCCACCTATTGGCGACATTTTTTAGTTTGACGAAATCTATCCGGGAGTGCTTTGGCCTCTAAACTCCAAAAACCAGTTAATGAACTGATCCCTGATCCTTCACGACCACGACGCATCAGTGATTAACCTGATAAAGACACATTAATATTGTGTGAAAGTGTTTATTGTTGAAAAATATTGTTTAGCTTTCAAAGAATGTGTAGAGATTTTGTCTTGCCTTAAGCGCCATCTTTTAAAATTGTCTTGAAGTGTTGTATTCTTAAGCTAGTGAACTTTTAGAACTTCCTTTCGCGTTACTTTTAAGTTAAAAAAAAGTTATTAAAAAGAAAACGGGACAAAAAAAACGCAGAAATTTATTATTTTTAACAAGTCTTTTTTTAAAGGGCTTTTAGAACAGGCTTTCGCGCCTTTTTTTTTAAAAAACAAATAGAGAAAAAACGTGACAAAATAATACGCAAAAAGTTACTAGGTTTGAGAAGTCTTAAACTGGTGGCGTTTTGGAACATGTTGTGGAGGACTTTTCAAGTGTGAATTTGGCACATGAAAATAACGAGGGAAAAAGACGTTATATACACACTACCAGAATCCTACTTGTTTTTAAATTATCTTTCAGCATGTAGATTTATCAAAACAAATATTACATGATATGAGGTTGTTTTCTAGTAAAAAATAACTTTATTATTTTTGTTCACGTGAATTTAACGTTGATGTGATTTTTGTGCTATGTGGGGACCTAACCTTCGTTTGCAAATAGTTAGTTATTGTAACCCAACTAAGAAAACATTTTTTTAAAGAAAAGGACGCTTTTAGAAAAAAATTAAATCACATACATTTTTAAAAGGGACGTCATTTTCTCCCAAATTGAATTACTAAGATCATAAGACTTAGCACACAGGTTAGACGAAGCCTGCGTTTTTAAAGCTACTGTAAGTTTCTCCAACTATATTTTTTATCGAAAGGTTTTAAGGTTCAGAAAAATAGAGACTCATCACACACACTCATCATTCCAGTAGAAAAATTATACTGTGAGAGCAAACTAATATCAATCATACATACATAAAAACGATAAAAGGACTATACCAAGGGTCAAAATCTAAAATTAATTCAAATTCGAAATCAACTTTTAAAAGAATTCCTAGTAACGGAAGGGATCTTGTATGTCCCCCACTCTTTTTAAAATATATATCGCAGTAGCTCTAAAAAACTGGAAACGTAAAGTACACGGCATACAAATACAACTTAACGACCGATTTATCATACACACTACAGTTTGCTGATGCCCAAGTAATTGCAGTTAATGATGAAAGAAAAGTGGGGATTAACAGTGAACGTGAACAAGACACTGTACTTATTAATTGAGAACGAATCAACTTAGTTAGAACTAGAGAATGGATAAACAATATCTTCATGCAATGAGTATGTATACTTGGGTGTCACATTTGATAAGACAGGAAACGACTGTAAAGAACTGGAAAAAGCAGAAAAGGTTATTGGATATCTTAACAGTATTTTATGGGACAGAAAGATAAAAATTTATTAAAAATTTAACATATACGAAACAATGGTGAAAAGCACGCTGTTGTATGAAATAGAGACTAAAAAATACAAAACAAAAATGGAAAGTGTCGAAATGGATGCAATAAGATTAATGAAACTATCTAGAACAGATCATTTAAAAAATGAGACCATAAAAGAAAGCATGAGAGTCGAGGGAACCATAACGGATGGCATCACTAAAAGTCAACTGAGATGGTACGACGAAAGATTATCAAAGCAGGTCCTAGATTGGCACAATAGGGTGCAGAGAAATAGGGCGTCCTACATTGGGCAACTGTCTATCCAAAGATAAATGAGTCAAAAAAACCTGACAGAAAACGATTAACAGGAACGAAGGAGGTGGAGAATTAATAGGCGTCAGACAACGTAGAAAAACGTTTTAAACCGACGTAATAATAATAGTAGATAATGTTTTAAATTAACTAAAATACAGACATTTTTAAAAGGGACGTCATTTTTTCCAAATTGAATAACCAAGATCTTTAGATCTAAACAATGAACTTGTTTTAAACTTAACCTGGGCCCCTACGCGTACCTTACTCAAGCCTAATTTAAACTGCCTTAGCCAAACATTAGTTATTTTGTGTTTAGGAAATCTTACGTTGTACGGCAACAATGTCGGAGAGCATACCAGAACCCACCAAATCATACCATGTGGAAAATGTATAATAATCTCCACGTCAGCTTTATCCGTTCTCCTTTTATTCCACGTCAAACTACGACTTTTTCCGTCTCACTCATAAAGCTTGTAATTTTTTTTATGAATTGTTTTTTAAAATTAGGTATTGGTAACGCCACCCATCACGCCACTTTGCTTCGTTTGTACGACGAAGATCGTTTTAAAAATTTCAATTTAAATTAAAAAATGTTGACCTTCCTAGCCCGCTGAAAAAAATTTGAGATACCGCCGAAAATGTATTATTTGTGTGTATGATGTGTGTTTGTGTACGTCTATCCGTAAAACGTTAACTCATAAACCGATTTTCATGAAATTTTGAGGTGAAATAGTGTTTATTGTTACTGTAACGAGCTCGTTAGATTTTGGTCAAAATTCATCAATGCTAATGACAGTTTTTTGACAGTAAAATTTTTTTTTAAATGCTTACTTTTTAACGGAGCGTCGCATCCGGAATGGAGTAGAGCCCATTTTTCTCAAAAATTTGTGTTATAACCAAAAACTGCGTAGGAACTTTCGTTTCGAAGATATTTACTTGGAGTGTGCTGAGGAGTGTCTAGGAAGGTATCACATCCGTCATGGATCCAGTTAAACAAATATTTAGCTAGTACCAAAATAATGTTCTCATATTACATGAAAAAAAATTGGACGGGTTTTTTTAGGTAAGATACGCTGTGTTAACAAAAATTTTTACAATCAACACATTCATTTTCTAAAATCTTAGAATTTTTCTTATTCAACAAAATAGAGTGCTCATAGTTTCCTACAAATGCTCAAATGCTTACCTTTTGAGAAAATGACATAAAACTGAATAATTTCGCATGTACTGTAAACGGGGGAAACGGGTGTACTGCAAATACTTCAGGGTTCGTATCTCAGCAAGGGTACTACCCAGGGAACTAAATGATGTCTCGTTTTATAAGCTATAAGTTGGTCTTTGTTTTATGTTATTACAGATTTTCTCAAAAATAAGCAGTTTCGAAGTTAAAGGCCACTAAAAAAAAATTGATCAAAATCCAAAATGAAACATTTAGCGTAATAATTCGAAAACCATTCGTCTGACAAAAAACGTATAAAATGTTTTTATAGGAAATTTTTTTGTCTTCAACTTTTGTTTAAAACTTTTTTTTCTAAAACGTACAGTAACCAAGTAATTTTTAAAAAATCTTTTTTGGGCACAATGAATCCAAAATGGCGGGGAGAGCTGCCCTCCCCCCCAAGGTCAAAAACTTAAAATTTATTTATAAGGCTCCAATGTCAACAACATGTGTCAAAATCGCGACTACACCACCTTTTGCAACCTTAAGTTTTATAATGACCGGACTATATAAGATTATGGAGCAAGCACCCCGGAGCCATCTCTAACCGATTACGAAGTAATAATTTTTTTAAATCAAAATACATTTTAATCTACATTTTAAGCTGAACTAGTTTGAGGAAACGTAGACATTTTCAGTAATAAAAAAAACTGCTGTTGTGTCACTCAGTTAAATGATAGACAATTTTTTTGTAAGTAGGCTGAAGCCGCGTATAGAATACATCGTATGATATTTTTAATTTATGATTTATAGCGTCTAGTAACTGCTGTCGCAAAAATTCCGAAAATTCTCGCTAATCTTGACTGACACACTCATAATATTTTTGTTGATTTTGGAATTAATCGCTCGTCTTGGGAAAAAGAAACTTATTCCAAGTTAAAGAAAGCTGACAGCGAATATTCCCATTGGCGCCTTCATTATAAATTAGGTTTTTGACTAAATAACATATGCAGGGTGATTTTGAGAGGTTTGAGATATATCAGATAGGGAAAAGGGCTTCGCCGCTTTGCCACTGGCGCACCCAGGAATATGTCCTGGGGGGGAGGGGGCGGCTTGAGACCCCTGATGTCGCGTTTTATTTTTTTGCTCATCAAATATGTCAAACCAGGGCTATCAAAATGGACGGGCCACGATCCTCCACTTTGTTGACGTCACATCCGGGGCTGATTTTTTTTTTGATGGTCACGTTACAACACAGCTGATTGTCTTTAAAATATTGAAGTTGGAATGACGATTATTATTTGATTTTTTTTAAAATAAAGCCGTTTTTGAGATTGTTTTTACTTTATTCTGGCAGAACAATTTTTTTTAAATGTATAGTAAGCCCTAATTTTTCATAGCCGCTTCATTAGCTCACACAAAAATTAAGTTTAAAGGAGAAGCGAATGTGACAATCACATATGACAAAGTCAAATACATGTCAAATATAACAGTTGGCATGTGGTACATGGCGGGTAATTTGAATTAAAAATATGAAATGCTAAATCTTGAAGATTTTAACCTTTTATTCATGTTGCTTCCTTACAAACCTTTGGTGGAATATCGGGATGGTGTCTGAGAATATTTTAGTGATATTTTGCGGAAATCTGTAGTGCCATTTTGAAAATATCATAAAAAAACGTCTGACCTCCCATAAGACCCAATGTAAAATTCAGCCCCGGGAGAACAGCTGATTTTTTCAGGGTCGTGGCCTCTATTTTTGTGTTGGCCTTGGTCAAACAAATAAATTGTCAACCTTCGAAAAAAAAACAAAAATGCTTTTTCTTTACTTTTGCCGCCGCCATATTTAAAAAGTAAATAAATTGTTAGTATTTTTGTACAATATAATTTAAAACTAGTTAAGAGTAATATCAAATTATATTTTGTGGCAAAAACTTTATATTTTAAACGCCGGCCGCCATCTTGGATTATATTGCACATTATTAAGTAATTAAAAACATTCAGTTGTCCCAGTTCAAAGATATACCTACATTTTTGTTATTTTTATGTCAGGTTGACGCACTTACCGTAAAAAAGTGGAATAAGTGTTTCTTCTTTCTAAGAGCGTGTTAGTCGAAATTTTTAGATATAAAATGTATTTTTTAGATCTCAGGTATCTTTTTCAGTTTACAAACTTGAAAGTCTAAAAAATAGGAAAAAGCAAAATTTTCAACAACATAAAAAACAAAATATCTTTTATTTATTTTAAAATTTCAAAAACAAATTATTCTTGTAATAGCATAGCAGAGATAATGTGCAAACTAAACAAAATTAACTTAAAAAAATCTATTAAAATTATTTAAAAAATACAAAGAAAAGAAAAATCCTTTTAAATAATGGGTAAGTGCGTCTTATAGGCTATGCACAATTGACGCACTTACTCCTTCCACGCACTTTGAGGGGTAAGATGTCCAAAATTTAAACTTGAAATTTAAACGATCGTTTTAAGGTTATACCATAAAACTAAAAGTACAATAAATCTTAATAATATCGACTTTGTTAAAATTGCTTACAGAGTCGTACTACAACAGTGGCGTATTTCGAAAAAAACATTTTTGGGGGAGGGCGCAATACCCCATGATGCCATATTTTTTGTTTGAATTCATGAAATATATGGAAAATGTCTAAAAAAATCTTGGACTTGGGGGGCCCGCGCAGCCGCCCCACCCCCACCTCCCTAAATGCGCCTCTGCTACAATATAAAATAACTACGCCGTCGCGTCAGGTTCAAATGCTAACAGCTTACTGATCGTTTGACAGAACGTTGTCAGATGACGCTGGCATAAGGCCTGCTCCACAGTTTCACTTCTTCTGCTCACCTCTATTTTCCCCCTTCCCTAATAGAACAAGATGGAAACATAAATTGTTTCTTTATCTCTTTCTATTAGAGAAACAGGGAAATACAAGTGAGCGACAAGAAATAAAACCACGGATCACCTTTTGTTAGGTGATCCGTGATAAAGCTGTGGACCAGGCCTAAGAAGCACTATGAAGTGAACATGTTAACACAGTGCTGCTACTTTTAAATTTTAATTAATTTTTGTTATCCTCACTTGACACCAGGCGCGTGTCAAACGGCCCCGCAGAACCCGCCACGCGGGGGGCCTCCGGCTATACCCTAAGAAAAAGTAATACCTACCTATGTATATCAAACAAACTCCAAAAATACAAATATGCACATTTAAATCCATATTTAATTTGTCAAAATTTCTTTCGAACATAAAAAATGTGAACGCCCAAACAATTGTCAACCCTGGCTGGTCGAAACCTTAGTCATTCCCATAGGTTATTCCCCGTTTTAATGGGTTATTAGCGAGTCTTTGTTGTTTCACTTGTTAGAGTAGACGCGGCGAGAGTTGATGCCACGCACGTCATCAATTTTATCTTGGTATACGCCTACTTGCGGTCGGACAGTGCCGTGCGAAATAAATTACACATAATAATTTATTAAACTAATTCCCAATATAAAACACTTCGCCTATGGATCTCCGAAACAGTCAATCACAAGCTAGAGGCGGGGTCAGTAGATCCCCCTCAGCCATGACGTGTGTGGCTTCAACTCTCGTCGCGCGAACTCTAGGTTTCAGTTTTGAGTTGCTATTTAAAATGAGTAGTTCGCGGAAATATCGAAGTGGGGCTCAAAAAAGAAAACTAGTTGAAAAAGGGTGAGAAGAAGAAGATTGCTAAAATTGATACGTTTTTTCAAAAAAAAGTTAATTCGCTGTGTTTTTTAACATTAGATATTGTGTATCATTGACTTCTATACCCTACGGGTAGACCCGGCATGGGCCAAAATTGCCATTATATCAAGCTTTTATCGCAAATGACCAAATACAAGTAAGAATTTAATGAGCAAAATAGGGATGAAAATAGAATTTCGGTTTGGTGAGTCCGGAAACATGCAACATCGCAAAAATATTCTATTTGCTTGTCTTGGATAAAAAAGGGCAGTGGCGGCGCAAAATAAAAATTTTGAATTCCACTAGAATTTTTTTATCAACAATTTTCTGTTTGAATAATAAATAATTCATGAATACTTACTTGTGTGTGTTTACAAAATTCTCTTCAGTAAAAAAAAAAGAGTAAAAAGAATTTCTAAGCATGCTAAGTGCAGTGGATGTATTAAAATTATTGTTTTCATCTTAGAACTTTACAAATGTTGTACCTTCCAGGTAAAATATTTTCTTTCTTTGAACAAGGGTCTTCTTCAACTCTTCTTTTCTTGGGTGGACTACAAGTTATGCTCGAGTCAGATGAAATTTCGGAACTAAAAATTTCAATTCGGAATGGGACAACCGGGCGCCGGGCCAACTCGGCGCCGCCAACAGGGCGCCACGCCGGGCCTAATGGGCGCCGGGCCAACTCAGCGCCGGACTATTTTTTTTCGATAAAATGTGCAGATAAAAACAAAATAAATATGTTATTTATACAAAACTTTCAACATCTATTAAGTCGAGTGTTGAAATTTGGTAGGTGTAGTGTTCTGCGACTTGAAACACCGCCAAGTTCCATATTCGATACATATCGATGCATAAATAAGAAAGTCCGCCATTTTGGATGCGCCATTTTAATTTTTTTAAGTTGTGTGTGTAATGTTTTTCATCTGCACATTTTATCAAGAAAAAATATTTTAGTCCGGCGCCCAGTTGGCTCGGCGTCAAGTTGGCCCGGCGCCCAGTTGGCCTGCCGCCCAGTTGGTGGCGCCGAGTTGGCGGTGCCCAGTTGTCCTAGACTGCAACACTTTTCAGGGGTCTGGTACGTTTTACCACCTTTCTTAAAACTACGAAGTTTTTTGAAAAATGATAATTTTAGACCATTTTATAGTGATTTCTAAAAAAAAAATTGCGGACTATCGTTGATTTTGTTAAAAAAATTGAAATTGAAACATTCTTAAAACCCCATTAAAACCCATACAAATTGCTACAAAAGAAGCATTTTCTCATTTCAAACTGAAACAAAACGGTCCCTGACGTCTATCAGCTGTCAACAAAAACTTGAAATAACTAAGGTCACTGATCGAAATCGGGTCAGTTTTTTTGGTCCTTTTATGAAAATGCACAATTTTTAAAAAAGCATGAAATTCAAAACAAAATCAAGAAAATTATGATTCCTACATTTTTACAAATAAAAATTAGTTTAATTGAACATTATATCAATTTTTATTCCTTAAAACACTAAAAATTAATAATTATTTACTTTTTTTAAATTTATCGAAGGTCTAACTGAACAAAAGCAAACTGAACCCATCCGTATCGAAATGAACCAAATCAAACCGAATCTAACGGTTGGGTTTGGTTCGGTTCGATTTGCTTAAACTGAACCGAACCTAACCGAATATAGCTAAACCTAACCTAAACAATCCTAGCGGAACCTAACCGAACATACTCAAACTGAACCAACCTAACCCAACCTAACCCAACCTAACCCAACCTATCCCAACCTAACCCAACCTAACCCAACCTAACCCAACCTAACCCAACCTAACCCAACCTAACCCAACCTAACCCAACCTAACCCAACCTAACCCAACCTAACCCAACCTAACCCAACCTAACCCAACCTAACCCAACCTAACCCAACCTAACCCAACCTAACCCAACCTAACCCAACCTAACCCAACCTAACCCAACCTAACCCAACCTAACCCAACCTAACCCAACCTAACCCAACCTAACCCAACCTAACCCAACCTAACCCAACCTAACCCAACCTAACCCAACCTAACCCAACATAACCCAACCTAACCCAACCTAACCCAACCTAACCCAACCTAACCCAACCTAACCCAACCTAACCCAACCTAACCCAACCTAACCCAACCTAACCCAACCTAACCCAACCTAACCCAACCTAACCCAACCTAACCCAACCTAACCCAACCTAACCCAACCTAACCCAACCTAACCCAACCTAACCCAACCTAACCCAACCTAACCCAACCTAACCCAACCTAACCCAACCTAACCCAACCTAACCCAACCTAACCCAACCTAACCCAACCTAACCCAACCTAACCCAACCTAACCCAACCTAACCCAACCTAACCCAACCTATCCCAACCTAACCCAACCCAGCCCAACCCAACCCAACCTAACCCAACCTAACCCAACCTAACCCAACCTAACCCAACCTAACCCAACCTAACCCAACCTAACCCAACCTAACCCAACCTAACCCAACCTAACCCAACCTAACCCAACCTAACCCAACCTAACCCAACCTAACCCAACCTAACCCAACCTAACCCAACCTAACCCAACCTAACCCAACCTAACCCAACCTAACCCAACCTAACCCAAACTAACCCAACCTAACCCAACCTAACCCAACCTAACCCAACCTAACCCAACCTAACCCAACCTAACCCAACCTAACCCAACCTAACCCAACCTAACCCAACCTAACCCAACCTAACCCAACCTAACCCAACCTAACCCAACCTAACCCAACCTAACCCAACCTAACCCAACCTAACCCAACCTAACCCAACCTAACCCAACCTAACCCAACCTAACCCAACCTAACCCAACATAACCCAACCTAACCCAACCTAACCCAACCTAACCCAACCTAACCCAACCTAACCCAACCTAACCCAACCTAACCCAACCTAACCCAACCTAACCCAACCTAACCCAACCTAACCCAACCTAACCCAACCTAACCCAACCTAACCCAACCTAACCCAACCTAACCCAACCTAACCCAACCTAACCCAACCTAACCCAACCTAACCCAACCTAACCCAACCTAACCCAACCTATCCCAACCTAACCCAACCCAGCCCAACCCAACCCAACCCTACCCAACCTAACCCAACCTAACCCAACCTAACCCAACCTAACCCAACCTAACCCAACCTAACCCAACCTAACCCAACCTAACCCAACCTAACCCAACCTAACCCAACCTAACCCAACCTAACCCAACCTAACCCAACCTAACCCAACCTAACCCAACCTAACCCAACCTAACCCAACCTAACCCAACCTAACCCAACCTAACCCAACCTAACCCAACCTAACCCAACCTAACCCAACCTAACCCAACCTAACCCAACCTAACCCAACCTAACCCAACCTAACCCAACCTAACCCAACCTAACCCAACCTAACCCAACCTAACCCAACCTAACCCAACCTAACCCAACCTAACCCAACCTAACCCAACCTAACCCAACCTAACCCAACCTAACCCAACCTAACCCAACCTAACCCAACCTAACCCAACCTAACCCAACCTAACCCAACCTAACCCAACCTAACCCAACCTAACCCAACCTAACCCAACCTAACCCAACCTAACCCAACCTAACCCAACCTAACCCAACCTAACCAAACCTAACCTACCTATTGTTAATAAATATAGTAAAAGTTGTTAGGTTTATGTCCAGGGGGTAACCATTGTCCATAATCGTCGGAAATCGAGTTAGGATTAGTGTATGCGACCATAAACATTGAGTGGCGAGTGAGTGTTTGGTCTCCAATTTTTTTAGGGAAATTTTTCAAAATCTTTTTTTGCGCACTCTGGGCACCCTAATAAACCGTAATCTGGTCACCCTAATCCATCGCAATCAAAGAAAATGGGTAATCGAAGTGTCACAAATTTTTTGTTGGTTTCTATTCTTCTTTTATATTATGTAGGACAAAATTATTAATTAAACTAAGTGACCTTATTAAGTAAGACAGCATGATAGTCAAATGACATTAGAAGGACATAAACATATGATACCGGCCTGTAGACCGGTCGCGGTGGTCATATAATAATAAATATATACTTTCGCGATGAAAGACCAAAATTTAACTTAAAATTACTGTAAAGTCCGCAAAAAACATTAAATTTATCGAAATTTATAAAAACATAGATCAGTGTGTGTAACAATTCATCAAGATGTATGAAACTCGACCGTGACATGTCAAAAGTTTGGTTCGAAAAAACAAAAACAACTGGATAAAAATCGGTATGTAAGCATTTAAAAAGAAATCATTTTTAAGAAAATCAAATACTTTTTGTTAATTTTCATGCAATGCAAAAAAAAGTGCGGGGAAGTGACACTTTCTGAATCAAAATGTGTGAGGGTAAAATCGCACGGTCGCAGAAAAAACTATCTATCGTGACGCTACTGAACTTTCTCGTGTTTTAGGAAAAACTATCCGTCAAGACGACTTACCCATGAAATGTTGTTTTTTTATGGATTTTTTTTCTTCTTTTGCACAAAAAACAATTTTGGACCATGTTTAAACTCAAATAGTTACTTCTAAACTTGTTTTTAAACGTTTTAAGATTTCTTTTTGTAATATTCCCGCACAAAATTCAAAAAAAATCATTTCCGTACTTTGACAACATTGTCTATCAGTTTTCCCTGTATACACGGACTAACAGGTAGAATCACTCAAAATACGGCAGGTGGATTAAAGATAGCCAGCTGCTTTTCTGTCGCACTTATGCCGTCAGTGTGAAAGAGATAAAAGTACCCTTATATTATCTAGGGTATTATTAGCATGCAAAATCACCCTCTTTGTCCGTTTCACATGTTCAATAATGTCTATCTCTGTTTTTATTTTAAAAGAAATACCCGACCATAGGAACCAAATTGGATAGGGTCAATAAAAAATGCCTTGTCTTTCCGTCTCTAACGCCCTTTTAGGGCGTTATACAACTCAATGTTGTGTATACATATTTACTATAATGGGTTCTTTTTGGAAAATGTAATAGTGACATAGGGGGTCTCAAAAAAAAGTACGCGGGGGGGCCTCCAAAAAATTTGACACGCTACTGCTGGACTCTCTTCGCCCCTGGACACACTTACTCGAACAGACCATAATTTAAAAAAAAAAACAAATATTGAGTATAATACGACATTTGAAAGAAAATTTTATGGTGATCTTAAAATTGCATTTTGCATCAGATTCTAACGAATTAGAAAAAATGCTACAATTTTACCCATTGTAATTAATATCCGAGGTAGCTATTAAAAGTAAAATATAAAGAATCGCCCTGTACATATATTTAACCGTTTTTAGGCCATGCTTCAAAATCGTGCAGCATCTTGTGTTTCATACCAATATAAAATTCCTAGACCACCTTAATTTTTTATCGTTACTTCCCTCGCTAGAGAGGAGTATTGTAATTCAAAATAAATGGATCCATTACGGATCTAATACTTTCCTAACCCATTAGCACACTCCAAGTAAACTCCATGCTATATCAACCTTAAATACAGTTTTTGTAAATATCTCAGAAACGAAAGCTCCCACCAAGTTTTTTGTTATAACACAAATTTTTGAAAAAAAGGTGGGCTACTATTTTCCGAAAACCGCATATTGATGCGATGCTGCGTTAAAAAGTTAGCATTTTTAAAACTTTTTAACTGTCAAAAAACTGTCATTAGCATTAATGAATTTGGACCAAAATCTAATCAGCGTCTTACAGTATCGAATACTATTTTACCTAAAAATTTCATGAATATCGGTTGGGCGGTTTAGGAACTATCGCGTTACGGACAGAGTTACATACACACACATACACAGACATTTTTCACGACGATACTGCTAGGGTAGGTCAAAATACATCCTAATAACATATTTTCGGCGTTATCTCAAAAATTTTTCGTCGAAAACAATACCTTTTCTAGCCATCCCGGAAATGACCACCGCGCCGGCGCCGTTGACTTCAAAAAATTTTAACCAAATTTTGTACCCTTGCTTATTTGCCATCACTGGAGATTAGAACTGGTGAGTTACTTCATTTGGAGATATCGGAGTTGTTTCGAAAGAAGGTGTACTTGGAAATGAATTTTAAACCAATTTGACCATAATTTTCCACACTAGCCTCGTGGCTGCATTTCTCGCTGTGAAATATTTTCCAAATTTTTTTAAGTACCTATAAATGCTTGTTTTAGAAATATAATATTAGGCAGTATTTCTTTTTATAATTATATTTTTAACCCAGTTTCTAAAATTTGCAATTTGCGAGATTTTTGCCATAACATTATTTGATCCTGTAGAAAGAAGTTTTTTGGAAAATCACCAATTTTACATAGATGCTTAAATGGTTTTATTTAGATTTAAAGATTTGTACCAAACGAACCAGTAACATAAAAGTTATAGTTTAAAGTTAGATTTCTTTCGAAAGATCGCTTATATGAGATGAACCACTTCTAAACAAACTGTAAACTAATTTCAAATTCATTGCATGCTTATACTTATTCTAGACACCACAGAGTCATGTAGCTCTCAAATAAAATCAGTGATGCCTCTATTTATTTATTATACCTTCTCTAGCAATAAACCGCGGCGAACCCAGGGGGGGGAAAGAGAAACCTGCCCCCCTCTCCCCGTCATAAAATTTATTTTTTCATTCTTCATCGTCACTTATTTTTAAATAAATGAATCCATGACGGATCTAATACCTTTCTAACCCATTAGCACAGAACCTTAAAAACAGGTTTTTGTAAATATCTCTGAAACGAAACCGCCTGGCAACTGTTTGGCTATAACACAAATTTTCAAAAAATGTGCGCTATATTCCGAAAACCGCATATTGATGCGACGCTCCTTTAAAAAGTTAGCATTTTTTAAACTTTTTAACTGTCAAAAAACTATCATTAGCATTGATGAATTTCGACCAAAATCAAATCAGCTCGTTACAGTATTAAATACTATTTTACCTAAAAATTTCATTAAAATCGGTTGGGCGGTTTAGGAGCTATCGTGTTACGGATAGAGTTACATACACACACACACACACACACACACACACAGACAGACATCACGACGATACTGCTAGGGTAGGTCAAAATACACCCAAATAACACATTTTCAGCGATATCTAAAAAAAAATGTTCGTCGAAAACAATACCTTCTTTAGCCATTACTGTGCTGCCTAGGAAGGTAAAAAATCACAAAATCAAAAACAACAAAGAAAAACTATTTTGGTGTTTGCTGGCAATTTTGTCCATCCCCCTGGGTCATCATGGACCCGCCACTGACCATTATGGGCTTAAAAATGCCAAACACACAGTATAGGGTTCAGTGGCGGATCGCCCGAAGATGCAGGTAAAGCGCTGATTCACCTCTTATATGCAATCTGAATAAATAATTTTTGAAAATTTCAAACCATCCATTTTCGGATATTACCTATACATTCTAGCTTTTATTTGAGCATAAGGCTGATATTGTAACGCAATGAGAAACATTTCTTGACTGCAACCAATAACCTAAATACATATATTATTCGGTAAACTTTACCATAAATTTTTAGCTCACTATGAAGCAGCTTCCTTGTGTCATTCGGCTACGTCCAGACATCAGTGGTGGTAGTAGTGCCCCAAGTCTGTCCCTTAACCCACTCTCTGAACTTCCCTTTGATGGTCGGGTAACTCATTGGGCCTTTCTGTTCTCTTTACAAAGTCCAGTAAGTCTGCCCATTTGAGCATATGCAGTTCTTCCTCGCTCAGAGTTGGCGCTCCGAGTGCCTGTTGTCTCATCCTTGCGTAGGCCTCGCATTCTACCACGAGGTGTCTTGATGTCTCTTCTTCCTGTCCACAGGCTGGGCAGGTGGGGTCATTCTCGACTCCTATATGTGTCATGTGCCTCCTCAACCGGTTATGTCCGGTTAGAGTACCTATCAGCAGTCCGAGGTCTTTTCGTGTCCCTCCCAGCATCTATCTAATTCTGGTCGCTTTTGGACGGTCTACGAATTCTCTGGTCTGTCTGCAACCCGTTCCTGTTGCCCAGGAGTTTAATAGCGCCTCCTGGGCCCATTTGTTGAGTCCGCTTTGCACTTGTCTTTTTGTCACGCCCAAAAGTGGCTCCGATCCTACATAGGCGGTTCCTGCCCCGAGTCGTGCCAGTTCGTCCGCCTTCTCGTTGCCTGGTACCTCCGTATGTCCCGGAACCCAAAAGCGTCCAGACGTTAAGTTCGATACGCGGATTTGGTTTCCGCTGGTTGCCATAACAAAAAAAAATCCAACCTGCGTGCATTATCGATATCGTGCGCCGGCGTATCGTTTATATTTGGTATTGTTTTCCATTATTTTGCCCAACGTTTTCTTGTACCATTTTTTGTTTCACTGGAAAAATGGTTTTCGAGGTTTATACTGCAGAAATTTAATTACGAAGGTAATTTTTCACTTGGATTTTTTAAATTTTATTTTTTGTCAGATTTTACATTTTATAATTTTAATAAGACTTTTTAACTTTTTCTCTTTTTATTGTTTTGCAAAATATTAATTACCTAGTTTTTTATTTTAACTGTTTGAAACATCCTGCCGGACTGCACTGAAGTCAACGTACCCGTACCTTCTAAGTAACGCGGCTGGCACCCAGTGGCGAATTCAGGGTGGCAGCTGAGGGCCCCGGCCCCCCTACACTCCTTGACATAAAGCTTACAATCTTTAGTATTACTGTCGGATTATAATGTTTTTCTACGTTGTCCGACGCCTATTCTCCACCTCCTTCGATCCTGACAACCATCTTCTGTTAGGTTTTTTTTACTCATTGATCTTTGGATTAACTGTTGCCATTCCAGTTTAGGACGCCCTCTTTTTCTGTGCCCTATTGGTTGCCATTCTAAAACCTGATTTGGCATCTTTCGTCATTTATCCGTTGTATGTACATGGCTGTACCATATACCATTCCCTCGATCCCTATTCTATTCCTTTCTTTTATGGTCTCATTTCTTATATGATCCGTTCTAGATATTCTCATTGATCTTATTGCGTCCATTTTTTTTTGTATTTTTCAGTTACGCGACAAGTCTCTATTCCATACACTAGCGTGCGTTTCACCATTTTTTCATATAATATGTTAAATTTTACATTCTCTTTATCTCTCTGCTCCATAAAATACTGTTAAGAAGAATACTTTTTTCCTTTTACTATTCTTTTTTCCAATTCTTTACTGTCTTATCAAATGTGACACTCAATTGCATGGAGATATTGTTTGTCCATTGGGTAGTTTTAACTCACTTCATTCATTTCCAATACATAAGTTATGTGTCTTGTCCACGTTCACTGTTAACTGCCACTTTTGGTATTCTTCCATCAACTTTTTCAACATATTTTTCATGTCTTCTTTATTATTAGCTACAATTACTTGGTCGTCAGGAAACTGTAGTATGTATTTGGTAAATCGGTCGTTAAGGTGTAGTCCCATACCGAGTACTTTACGTTTCCAGTTTTTTAGAGCTACTTCAATATATATTTTAAAAAGAGTTGGGGGATAAAACATCCCTGTTTTAAGCCTTTCGTTATCAGGAATTCTTTTGAATGTTGGTTTCCAATTTTAATTTTAGATTTTGACCCTTTGTATAGTGCTTTTATCGCTTTTATGTATGTATGATTGATATCAGTTTGCACTGTCCATATTTTTTCTACTGGAACGGTATCATATGCTTTTTGTATTTTGTAGGTCCACCAAGGTAACATGAGTCTCTATATTTCTAGCACTCCTTTTCTCAATTACTTGTTTAAGACAAAAGCACTACAAGATTTGCCTGTACAAAACCCACTTTGCTCTTCTTCTTTTTGTTCATGAAAATCATTCTCTATTAGATCTCTCTCCAGATAAAAAGTAACCAATGCATAAGCCGTAATTTTTAACCAAATAAAAAAAATTACAAATTTTTCTTTTTTAATTTTAAAGCTCAGTCTTATTAAAAACAGCAAAAAACTTATTTTTGTTTTTGCTGCCTTAAGGCCGAGGGGTCGCGCGGTATTTCCTTTTGGTGTACAGGTTAGGGGAAATACCAGGAAATACTTGGGAAGTACTGGGAAATATACTAGGAAAGACCGGGCTTGGGAAATACTAGGAAATACCAGTGCTTGGGCAATACTAGGAAATACCATTGAAATTTGAGGAAATACCATAAAATCGGCGATCCAGCCACCTCTCGCTTTTGGGCCCTCCCTCCCGGACATCCTGGATCAGCCACTGCTGGCCCCACTCGATCCAGGCAGCCAGTCACCTGGCTATTTTGGGATTTACTTAATGTATGGGTATTTTACGTGATCCACACTTATTCTATGCTAGGCCATCGAAGAAACGAAAGTTGTCTACTTTTGAAAACTGTTCGAAATGGAGAGAAATATAAAGTTTTAAAATCACGTCCCGAAAACCATCATGGGAAAATCGTTCTTTCCGAAAGTCGCGTCTTTTAGGGTTAGATTCGGTTTTGTGATAACAAAAAGCCATTACAGCTTATATTCTATATGTACAGGGTGTCACGAATTTAATGTTTTTACAGGATTTCGGGTATTTCTAGAAAAGATAGATAAAACTAAACCCCACTGAAAACCGCCTCCCTAGGGCGTAGAGAGGTATTGAAAAAGTAACTATTCGTTACTCGAGTACTCGTTACTATATACTTTAATGATTACTTTCGTTACTTTGATTACTTTGATTCCTTCTATTATTTTAGTATTCAGTAATCACTCGAAAGTCGGTAATCCGAAATCAGGGAGTAACTATGATAACTTAAGTAACTAACACATTTAAATTGTATTTGTAAAAGGTAACAATAGTATGGTGTCTACAATCTACATATTATCGTTGTTTGAGGAGACCATCAAACAACGATATTATCGTTGTTTGACCATCAAACAACGATATTATATATGGGTAGGGGACAAATCGCCGCGGGCCGAGTCGCCGCCGGCCGATTCGCCGCGGTGACAATTCGCCGCGAGATTTTTTGTTTTATGATATCATTTTTTATTTAGCTTGACTTTATATAATATATTTTTTATTTGTCTGATCATAACTTTTTCAAACTTTTCCAACTAGGTATTTGGTGGTTAGTATTCAATTAAAATTTTTATTTTTTTTTTAAATAAATAAAATGGCGGATCCAAAATGGTGGATTTTCCCATTTATGAACTAATATGCATCAAACTCGGAGGTTTGCGATCTTTCAGGTCGCTGATTATTATTTTTAACTTAAACTAAAAAAAATCAAAATGGCGGATCCAAAATGGCGGACTTTCCCATTTATGAACCAATATGCTTCAAATTCGGAATTTTGGGGTCTTTCAGGTCGCTGATTATGATTTCTAACTTAAACTTAAAAAAAAACAAAATGGACTCTCCAAAATGGCAAATATTCCCATTTATAAACCGATTTGCATTAAACTCGGAACTTGGCGATCTTTAAGGTCGCTGATTATTATTTTTTACTAAAATTAAAAAAAATCAAAATGGCGGATGTAAAATGGCGGCTTTTCCCATGTATGAACCAATATGCATCAAATTCGGAACTATGCGATCTTTTAGGTCGCTGATTAATATTTTTCACTTAAATTAAAAAAAAATTAAATCGCGGATCAAAAATAAAGGCAAGTAAAGTGCGCCGCGCGTGGAAATAATTGAAAATTTGGTAATTCTTGGGAAAAAAATTAAAAAATAAATAAATTTTGTAATAAATTGCACTTCCTCCATATGCTATCATTTTTCAAAACGAAAAGTTACTGACACTAAATGATTTTGTATCGAACATCGCCGAAACACGTAAACTGAGAACTGGAGTAACGTTTTCAAATGCCCCACTTGTTCCTTGATAGTCGGTACAAAATAACTTTTATATACAATTTTAGGTGGTTTCTCAACTTTTGGCCGGTACTGTATCTATAATCTACTATTTTGATTTTTTTAAACCTAGGTCGAAAATTGTAGCTAGTGAATGATCTTAAACACTGCAAAGTTTCAAGTTTAAGTCATCCGCCATTTTCATGTTTTTTAATTTTAGTTAAAAATTGAATTTAATTACTTTAAGCGCCGCGATGTTTTAATGCCAAGACAAATCGGTTTATAACTAACAAAGTGCGCCATTGTAGATTTGCCATTTTGATTTTTTTTTAAGGTTTAAGTTAGAAAATAAATCATAATTAGCGACGTGAAACACCCCAAATTTCCGAATTTGATGCATATTGGTTCATAAATGAAAAAGTCCGCTATTTTGAATCCGTCATTTTGTTTCGTTTTTAATTTAAATTAAAAATAATTATCAGCGACCTGAGAGATCTCAAAATTCCGAATTTGATGCATATTGGTTCATAAATGGGAAAGTCCGCCATCTTGAATCCGCCATTTTGATTTTTTTAAAGTTTAAGTTAGAAGTCACAATCAGCGACCTAAAACACCCTTAAGTTCCGAATTTCATGCATATTGGTTCATAAATGGGAAAACCCACCATTTTGGAACCGCCATTTTGATTTTTTTTTTAAGCTTAAGTTAGAAGTCACAATCAGTGACCTAAAACACCCTAAAGTTCCGAATTTCATGCATATTGATTCATAAATGGGAAAGTCCGCCATTTTTGATCCGCCATTTTGATTTTTTTTAGTTTAAGTTAAAAATAATAATCAGCGACCTGAAAGATCGCAAACTTCCGAGTTTGATGCATATTAGTTTATAAATGGAAAAATCCACCATTTTCGATCCGCCATTTTATTTGTTTAAAAAAAAGAAATTCATTGAATACTAACCACCAAAAATACCTAGTTGGAAAAGTTTGAAAAAAGTTATGATCAGACAAATAAAAAATATATTATATGAAGTTAAGCTAAATAATAAATGATAATATCATAAAACAAAAAATCTCGCGGCGAATTGTCCCCGCGGCGAATCGGCCGGCGGCGAATTGTCCCTGCGGCGTATCGGCCCGCGGCAAATCGCCCGCGGCAAATCAGCCGCGGCGAATCGGCCGCGGCGAATCGGTCGCGGAGAATCGGCCGCGGCGAATTGTCCCATTCCCATTATATATACAGAATGTATTTTTTTATTTTTGTTGTTTTTTGTCCATACTTTTACAAATTTTATTTACTTTTAGATTTTAAGTATGTATTTCTTTGTATGCAAGGCATTAGATTTTTAAAACAAAGTTGTACACAGAACAGTTCCTACGTAATTTCTACCTTTATTTTTTTAATTTTAGCCCGCATTTTGAAAATTTCAATTGAATGTTTCCATTATATCAACAACAAAAATATACCTACAAGTAAATGATCTTCAAATTAACGACAGTCCGAGAATTTTGCACTAATTGTATGGTTGAATTGAATAAAGTTACAGTAATCAAAGTAACGTGAGTAACGAATTTATAAAATGATTACTTAGTAGTCGAGTAACAGTTAGTAACGAGTATTCAAAAGTAACCAAAATCAACACCTCTAGTAGGGTTAAACAGTTTTAGGCTGTATTTTATGCCACTCTATGTTTGTATTCATAAAATATCTGAAAAAATTTATCATAACAAAAACATTTCATGTAAAAAAAAGCCAAGTACGCGAAAATGGCATTCCGTAAAAAGAATTGAGATAAAAGTAAAGCCAAGTTCTCCAATACAAATTTTAAAATGAAAGGTTTGTTTTTTTAAACTTTGCTATTACAGCCAAACGTCTTTATGTTCAATTTAGTACTCTGCCTAAGAGTCATTTACAGCCGTAATAGCCAAGTTTAGAAAAATATTTCCAAACTAGTAAGAACCTTTCATTTTGAAATTTGTATTGGAGAACTTGGCTTTACTTTTATCTCAATTCTTTTTACGGAATGCCATTTTCGCGTACTTGGCTTTTTTTTACATAAAATGTTTTTGTTATGATTTCACTTCTTTTTTAAAGGAATTGGATAATACTTAATTTTTAAAGTACTAAAATTTGCGGAATATTGTTCAAAACTTTTGCAATGCCTTACTTAAATGTTTGAGGTTTTTTAATTTTTTTCCATGGTTTTATCGTAGTTCCTATCAGCCTTCCAAAGCTCAGCTCTCTAGCGTTTCTAAAAGTGCACAATGTTACTTTTACATAACTTTACATGTGTAGGGGAGAGAAGTAAATTGAAATTGTCGTGTTTTAAAATTTTGTCCTATAGTTTTATCATAGTTCCTATCAGTCTTACAATGCTCAGCTCTATAACGTTTCTGAAAGTGGGTAATGTTACTTTTACATAACTTTACATTTATAGGGGAGGAGAGTAAATGAAAATATTGGACTTTTTAATTTTTTTCCCATGTTTTATCATCATTTCTATCAGCATTCCAATGCTTAGCTCTCGAGCGTTTCTGGAAGTGGGCAATGTTAGTTTTATATAAATTTACATTAATAGGAGAGGGAAGTAAATTAAAATGTTGGTGTTTTTAAATTTTTTCATATAGTTTTATCATATTGTCTTTCAGTCTTAAAAAGTTTAGCCCTCTAGCGTTTCTGAAAGTGAGCAGTGTTACTTTTACATAACTTTACATTTATAGGGGAAGGAAGTAAATTAGAATTTTGGGGTGTTTTAATTTTTTTCATAGTTACCATCGGTCTTCCAAAGCTCAGCTCTCTAGCATGTCTGGAAGTAACCAATGTTACTTTTACTTAACTTTACATTTATAGGGGAGGGAAGTAAATTAGAATTTTGGGGTGTTTTTTCCTATAGTTTTAACATAGTTCCTATCAGCCTGCCAAAGCTCAACTCTCTAGCATTTCTGGAAGTGGGCAATGCTACTTTTACATAACTTTAAATGTATAGGGAAGGGGAGTAAATTAAAATTTTAAGGTTTTTTGATTTTTTCCTATAGTTTTATCATAGTTCCTATCAGTCTGCCAAAGCTCAACTCTCTAGCATTTCTGGAAGTGGGCGATGCTACTTTTACATAACTTTAAATGTATAGGGGAGGGGAGTAAATTAAAATTTTGGGGTTTTTTGATTTTTTCCAGGGGTTTGGTCATAATTTCCACTATCAGTCTGTCAAATTTCAGCTTTGTAGCATGTCTGGAAGTACAGTAGAATATTGATGATCTATACATGAGTGAGTGAGTGAGTGAGTGGCAATTTCGACGTTTTTTGAAATTTCGTAACTACTTTACTACTTTATGGAATTCCATGACTTGGAGGGGTTGTGAACTCCATAGAGATCTACGACTGTGCAAAGTTTGAGATTCGTAGCTCATTCCGAAGTAGAGTTTTAGGTAGGTCAAATATCGGCTGAAATGTTTCAAGAAAAGATGGTTACGGCGCGCGAACTTGGCGAGGCTCTGCTGTGCCCTCAGATTTTTTCTTGGCCAATTTTGTTTAGCAAGCTTTACCTCGTCGTGGTTTTAGTGTAAATATATTTTGTATTTTTTACCCGCAATTTTCTTTGCTAACATTCGTTTTTCGAACTGAGTTTTTAAAAGGTTTATTCAAAATATAATTAACACGTATCTAAAGTAGCAGATACAGATACAGGGTGTAATTTAAATGATCCACCAACCTTTAAGGGGTGGTAGGAAAGGAGCAAGGTCAAAAGATGTAAAATAAAATCAATTTTTTGTTATTTCTTTTTAAAAATGACAACAGACAATGGAAATTTTATTAAATTATGCATTAATTAAGGGTTAGAAAAAAGGGGTTTTTCTAATAGTGCCTCAGGTAACCTAAGTGCCAATAAAAAGTGCACATAAAGCAAAGAAAATTGCATTTATTGCTTGAAAAATTGTTTATTTTATATTTCCTTACCTAAAAGTGTTTTGTGTTTTTAATTCTTTGTTTATATACCAGGGACTTTCAAAAACTATGGCTATGACTTCGGTAAATGAGTTAATAGTCAAAAATGTTTAAAAGTTTGAAAAATAGTGTATTTATTGGTACCTCCGTTTTAATTTGCGACCAAAACAGCGTAAATTGTACCGTGCAGGACTTTACCGCATAAATACTTATATGCACTAGGAATGTCCACGCTAGCCACAGACTGGGACAAGCACAATTATTGTTTTAGTACTATTTTATTACTCTAAAAATTGCGGTGTTATTACCTGACGGCGTTACAGCTTACGCGGTTTTGCGTCTGTGCTGTTAGAACTTGCGCGGTTCATGTATTAAATCCGTGGCTAGCGCGATACAGTTCGGAGCGGTAAGTATTTTCGCGGTCGAGAGGTTTTCGAAGCAAATCAAAACGTAGGTATCAATAGGGACACAATTTTTCCTACTTTCCAACATTTTTGGTCATTAACAACATTTTAGGTACATAAAGATAAAATTAGCAACTTTACTGTAATTTCTTTGATTTGTGTTTACTTTATATAGGCACTCAGAAGTTGCCTAAGGCACTTTTAGAAAAGCCCCCGTATCTCCGGAACTAGTCATAGGATCGGTTTGTGCCCATAAGAACTTTTTCTCAGGAGGTCAAAATCTACAACATACCAAAATTCGGTTAAATTCCGCGTTTAACCAAAATCTAATAAGAAATGTGCCGGGTTTTTTAAACCAATTTTAAATGTTATTTGGCTTCCCTGTATACTTAACCTATAGTTTTTTCGAAAAGCGCAATATAACATTTTTTGATCATAATGATTCACAAAATTATTTGACTTTTTAAATTTCACTGTTTTCCCCCACTCTTCAAACAAATGCTATAACTTAGAAACAAAAAACTTTTGCCAAAGGTTATTTGAAATTTTGGTCTACTTTTGACATTTTCTACTACCCCTTAAAGTTTGGTGCATCATTTAAATTACACCCTGTAATACTTCAACGTTTCGAATTTATTTTAAAAGTGCAAAAAATTGAGCGCACTATTAAAATATAATGTTCAACCGAGTGTTCAACTCAAGGGCGTATCCAACCCAAAACAGAAGGGGAGACAGTTTTCTAAATTCCACGGCTTTTGTAATTTATTTATTTTATAACTTTAAAATGTCTGATAAGCAAGGAGCAAGGGGGGACAGCTACCAATAAATATATGAACTGCCACCCAGGATAGTCAGCTGAGGGAGCAGAATTAATAACCGAGGAGCTTGCTATAAGTGCGTGCTATAGTCGGTACCAGGATGACACCAGCAGAAATCTCCTAAAAGTCAACTCACGACGACCACGACTGTTGCACTGAAAAGGAAAGAAGTCTATCGTCTATAACCAAGTTCTGCTGGGACAATACCGATGTTAGATAGATGCAAGTCTAACATATAGCAGGACCACCTTTCGGAAGGGGTCTAACAGTGTGGGTTCACTGTGTATACCTGCTACGCAGTATAAAGATCCCTGCCCTCGACAAAGAGGTGCCAGGCAAAATTAAGTCCTCTTAGAAAAAGAGAACTTGCATCCTAAGGGCACGTTCATCAGTTTGGTATATGGTGTACGGATGCCGTTAGTGTTGCCGCGAGACGAGACGAGATAAAATGGTTCTCTCGTCTCGACGATTGGACTCTTATATCGCTCGAGAGAGCCTTTCTCTCGTCTCGTCTCGTCTCTCTCTCGACACCATGTGTAAAAGTGTTTTTCAAGGTGAATATTATTATTTATGGTATTTACTTTTTTCCAAAGTAAAGTGTCCGTTCTGAGATACTCTGTACATGCACACATACAATAAATAAACAAGTAAATACAATACAAATACCTCGTTGATGCCGATGAAATAGAAGCTGTGGAAAAGTTTTGCATCACTTTATTTATTTAAAAGTGTACCTAAAATCCCAAGTGTTCGTTGATAAAAGATTATTTTGCGTTTTGCCAATAACATAAATCCTTAAAAATAATTATTGTATTTAGGTAAATTCCTATGTAAAACCATTAAATAGCTTTTTGATGCATGCCGACGGCGGCGCGGTCAGGACGAGGTAGCAAGGCAATTGAGATATTAAATTGTAAATAAAAATGTAGGGATATTTTTACCACAGGTTACCCAACAAACAGATAAATAAGCCGGCCGGCGGTCTTTGATCTCGTGAAATCAACGATGGCTGTTTATTCTGAGCTAATATCAGGGCCGGATTAAAGTAAATTTGCTATAAAATATGAATGTTTTACATTGTTTTTACGAAAAAATATTTGTACTGCCAGAAAAAATACTCTGCCAATCTATGGGCACCTAAGCTCACACTGGGTACTATAGTTATAGTGTATCTACGTGAAAGCTAATATAACTAAAAACTGAAGTATGTTTTATTGAACTCCAGACTCAATTACCTTTCGTTTGATACCACACAAGCCATGTTTTGACTTAAACTCTAATTTTTCAAATCTACCCCCACCCTTTTTTTTTAAACTAAAATGTATTTTGTTTAACTCCAGACTCAATTACCTTTCGTTTGATATCACACACGCCATATTTCCACTTAAACACTAATTTTTGAAATTTACCCCCCCCCCCTTTTTTTATATAAACTAATATGTATTTTGTTTAACTCCAGACTCAATTATCTTTCGTTTGATATCACACACGCCATATTTTTTCATAAACTCTAATTTTTGAAATCTACCCCCACCCTTTTATTTGGCTTGTGTTCGGTGGATTTTGTTCATTTTTAAATGGGACCAACTCGACCCAAAACCCAGCCTGGGTACCAAATTTCATTAAAATCGGGCAAGCGGTTTTTGAGTTATGCGCGTTGGTCGTTACAGACAGACATACAGACACACAGACAGACAGACAGACAGACAGACAGACAGACAGACAGACAGACAGACAGACAGACAGACATACAGACAGACAGACAGACAGACGGCGCAACAAAAAAGTTTCAAAATCATCTGAAACGCAAAGATATATAAAATTTTTTGAAATCGGAGCAACTTTTTTTTTCTCGAAAAAATTAGGATCACCATAGCTCACACTACTATAGTATAGTATATGTGTGAGCTAATAAAAACCTTAAAATAGTTTTGTACTGCTCTTAAAAATGGGTGCTAAAATTAAATTTAAATCTCGGTCGCGTAAAATATTATATGTTGTCCTCTGTAGAGGACTATGGAAATAATGTGTGTTTTTATTGCTTAAGATTAATGTGATGTAAAAAATTCATTCAAATTGATCCCTATAGCTCTGTCAACTTAGGTAGGATGATAATTTGTTGTATTTTTTGAGCATTATGGCAATAATAATCACATAGAACAATTTATTTTCAGGTAGTAAGTTACGGTCTGCGGTTTTAATATTATACTTAATTTTAATATTATACAATTATATTTAACTTCCAAGTAAGATTGGAATTTGTTTTTCCAGTAAATATAATCATAACAAAAACATTTTATGTAAAAAAAAGCCAAGTACACGAAAATGCCATTCCCTAAAAAGAATTGAGATAAAAGTAAAGTCAAGTTCTCCAATACAAATTTCAAAATGAAAGGTCCTTACTAGTTTGGAAATGTTTTTTTAAACTTTGCTATTACAGCCAAACTTCTTTATGTTCAATTTAGCACTGTGCCTAAGAGTCATTTACAGCCGTAATAGCCAAGTTTAAAAAAATATTTCCAAACTAGTAGGAACCTTTCATTTTGAAATTTGTATTGGAGAACTTGTCTTTACTTTTATTTCAATTCTTTTTACGGAATGACATTTTCGCGTACTTGGCTTTTTTTTACATGAAATGTTTTTGTTATGATTTCACTTCTTTATTAAAGGAATTGGATAATACTTAATTTCTAAAGTAGTAAAAACTTTTGCAATGCCTTACTTAAATTTTTGAGGTTTTTTAATTTTTTTCCATGGTTTTATCGTAGTTCCTATCAGCCTTCCAAAGCTCAGCTCCCTAGCGTTTTTGAAAGTGCACAATGTTACTTTTACATAACTTTACATGTATAGGGGAGAGAAATAAATTAAAAATGTGTTTTTAAATTTTGTCCTATAATTTTATCATAGTTCCTATCAGTCTTTCAATGCTCAGCTCTCTAGCGTTTCTGGAAGTGGATAATGTTACTTTTACATAACTTTACATTTATAGGGAAGGAGAGTAAATGAAAATATTGAACTTTTTAAATTTTTCCCATGGTTTTATCATAATTTTTATCAGCATTCCAATGTTCAGCTCTCTAGCGTTTCTGAAATTGGGCAATGTTAGTTTTATATAAATTTACATTTATAGGAGAGGGAAGTAAATTAAAATGTTGGTGTTTTTAAATTTTTTCATAGAGTTTTATCATATTGTCTTTCAGTCTTAAAAAGTTTAGCTCTCTAGCGTTTCTGGAAGTGGGCAGTGTTACTTTTAGATAACTTTATATTTAGAGGGGAAGGAAGTAAATTAGAATTTTGGGGTGTTTTAGTTTTTTTCTATCACTTTATCATAGTTACTATAGGTCTTCCAAAGCTCAGCTCTCTAGCATGTCTGGAAGTAGGCAATGTTACTTTTACTTAACTTTCTTTACATTTATAGGGGAGGCAAGTAAATTAGAATTTTGGGGTGTTAATTTTTTCCTATAGTTTTATCATAGTTCCTATCAGTCTGCCAAAGCTCACTCTCTAGCATTTCTAAAAGGGCAATGCTACTTTTACATAACTTTAAATGTATAGGGGAGGGGAGTAAATTAAAATTTTGGGTTTTTTTATTTTTTCCTATAGTTTTATCATAGTTCCTATCAGTCTGCCAAAGCTCAACTCTCTGCAATTCTGGAAGTGGGCAATGCTACTTTTACATAACTTTAAATGTTTAGGAGAGGGGAGTAACTTGAAACTTTGGGGTTTTTTGATTTTTTCCAGGGGTTTGGTCATAATTTCTATCAGTCTGTCAAATTTCAGCTTTGTAGCATGTCTGGAAGTACAGTAGAATATTGATGATCTATACATGAGTGAGTGAGTGAGTGAGTGGCAATTTCGACGTTTTTTGAAATTTCGTAACTACTTTACTACTTTATGGAATTCCATGACTTGGAGGGGTTGTGAACTCCATAGAGATCTACGACTGTGCAAAGTTTGAGATTCGCAGCTCATTCCGAAGTAGAGTTTTAGGTAGGTCAAATATCGGCTGAAATGTTTCAAGAAAAGATGGTTACGGCACGCGAACTTGGCGAGGCACTGCCGTGCCCTCAGACTACCTGTACCTGCTCTTAGGTCCTATGGAAGTGCTGATATAAGAGATTAATCTACAGGGTTTTTCCATATATTTGTACCAAGCAACCTAAGAGTTTTTCGAACAGATACTAAAAGATGAGTATTACGTTTTATTTCTATATTTTCTTTAAAGAATTTGCTGGCCAAAATATCTAACCTTTTTGGTAAATCTCAAATGTTGATAGGAGGGATCTTTTTTTAATCAACACACCCTACATTTTTAGATTTTTGTTTTCTTCTTATTTTAAAAATATTTACAGCATTTTCGGATACAACGCATTAATAGCTTAAATAATGAATTTGCCAAAACATACACAAGGAAAGAATATATGACAATTTTTGCATACCTTTTATTTAAAAAAAAACAGTAGATAAATATCAGCTTAACTCTGTAAGAAAAATTTATAAAAGCAACCTTTTTTGCTCGAGAGAAACGAGAACCTCTCGGCGACAGGGTCTTTCTCTCTCGTCTCGTCTCGAGCCTTCATTCGAGAGAAAATATCTCTCTTGTCAAGAGAGAGAGAGAGAGAGAGAGAGAGAGAGAGTGGCAATACTAGACGCCGTGTGTCTAGTCGCTAGACCAAAAATGGTCTCCCCACTACTACTACTACTACTGCACTCTGGATACGCCCTTGATTCATCCTTTTCCAGAGAGAGATATTTTGAAACATAATACTGGTTTTACACTTTAACTGAATGGCTTCTAGAAAAGCAAATAAGGTTGCTATTGTTAGACAACATAAGGAAGTGTGCAACATATTTTTAAAAGTGGACACTAAAGGAGTTTTATAAAGACTTACTTTTAGAGCAGAAAAGCTTTCAACAAAATGGGAAACAGGAGAAAATGCCCACTTTTAATACACTATTATTATCTCCAATACACTTTACAGTGTAAGGCCCTAAGATGTTAGAAAATGGTTGAAACCTAGCTTCTTATAAATGGAATATCAAAAAAAAAAAAATTACGTGCAGTCAACAAATGGGTGATAGAGATAGAGACCCAGAAGGGCCTATCCTTAAATTACGTAACGCTCTAGGGGGGAAGGGGGGGGGGTTGGGCTTGTGTTACACTCAATGTCTTTTTAACGTGTTTTTTCTCGAAAATGCGTTACGAGAGGGGGCAGGGGGTCAAAAATCCTGAATTTTTGCGTTACGTAATTTAAGAACGTTCCCGAATGTATGACATATTTTAAAGAAATAGAGACGCGACAAACCTATCAAAGTCAATCAAACCCCCATTCTTTGGTTATGTTATTTGTTGTCTTGCCACGTTCATTTATAAATAATTTATGTTGTCAGCAGTAAGTGACATCAATTATCATGCAAAATATAAACAAAGACGTTTGTCTGTCACCCCTTGTAAATGTTTGTAAAAAATCGTTAATTTTTATCTTCGGACGCTTATGAATTAACAAGGATGGAAGGTGAGTCTCTCTCTAAACAAGGCTAGAGTATAAATGACCGATATTTCGCTCCCCCTTTGATTTTGACTTAAATAAATTTGACCTTGCTAAGTTTTTTGCCTCTCAAAAATCAAAAAAAGGGCATACATACAGGTTCTCTAGGTCAGTAGTAGCGAACGTGCGTTTTCCGTACTGTTGGAGTCCAATAACAGAAAAACATCGGTGTCTACGCGCGATCACCACCCTCGTCTGGGAGAGCCAGAAAATTTCGTATAGTAAACGAAATCCTTATGTTGAAAGATTAGCTTTATTCCAATAAGTCCCTAATAGCAATTGTTTTAACTACACCCTAGCCAGAAAGGGTAAAAACCTCAAGTTTATTTTCTATGTAGTTTTTAGAATAGGCTACCTCTATAGATTTGTGGTAAATAAGAGCGCACGCAGGGACCAAGCTATATTTTATTGGTTTGAGATCCCCACCACAAAACATTTGTTTTCTTAGTAAAATATATAGGTTTAGTTTTAACTTTAACCATGGACAGAAGTAATATTTAAATAGGTCACCCAGGAAAAGCGAAATAAATACAGTAAAACCTCTCCTTGCGGACACCTCTATTAAGCGGACACTCCCTTTAGGCGGACAAATTTGTTGGAACCAAGCTTTTCCCTATTTCTTTACATGTAAAATTCACTCCTATAACCGGACGCGGACAATTTTTTTTGGTAAAAAATTCTGAAACCTTTCTTAACCGGACGCGAACCTCTGACAACGGACGAAGCGCTGCACTACATGGGCATAAATATTATGTAGTAAGTTAGCAACAATGCACTCTGCAGCCGGGGAATTACCTCTTTCCATTTTAATGCGGAGACTAAATACTTCTGTCGTACTTACCACATATTTGATTTAGGGGGACTGCTGTGTTTTATTTCTATTTATTGTTCAGTTGGGTAGTAATAGATCTCTTTGAAATGGCGCCTGGTAAAAAACATCTTAGTTTACGTGAAAAAAGTGGTTAACGTTATGAAGAAAGAACATCTATCAGCACGAAAGATCGCTGAAAAATTGAATGTCGGAAAAACTCCAGCATGCAAAAATTGTTAATAAATATTTATTAACATTTCGCAGTTCTCTCTTATAAGCGGACACCTCCAATAAGTGACGAAAACGTGAGTGTCCGCTTATAGGAGGTTTCACTGTAATAGTATAGTATAAAAGTGTCTTTTTTTATTCCAAGCTGAAATGTTAAATAGTTATATTACTGTGGCAACGGGGTTGGAAAATTTTAGAACCAGGTTTAAGGTTTGTATCTGTCTGGTTTGGTTTGTTACAAACATAACTCCTAAGGAGCTGGGGCCGGGAAATTGGACAATTCGCCGCAGCCGATTGGCCGCGGGGAAAATTTGTCGCCGGCCGATTTGTCGCGGGGACAATTCGTCGCGGGGACAATTTGCTGCCGACAAAGTTTAAGATTGCAAGTTTGTATAATTTGTGTAATAAACATATTTATAAAAAAATCTGGGTAGCTTGAAAGCTAAACCTTACGCGGGTCTAAGATCTAATGGACACCTAATAAGTGTTGACAGTTCACTGTTTCGTCCTTATGGGACTCCTCAGTACACTGCTTGGTCGATGTGACATTCTTTGGAAGTTAATTAGACAGTTTTGTCTCTAATCCTATGTAAATGGTGAGAAAACTCTCGCAAGAAGCGCGAAACTTGTTTGATTTTTAAATTCACGGGTACTAAATTTCACGTTTGTTAATGATTAATGTTTTTAGGTTAAGTGAAATCTAGGTCTTGTAACGTGTATAAATATTTAAAAAATTACTAATTTTGAGCTCTGTTTATATTAAATAAACAATAAAAGTACATTAAGGATGAGTGGAAAAACGATCCAAGTTACTTTTTATTTGTATTATTCCACATTTATTTAGAGAACTCGATTTTCAATAAGTTTGCAGTATTAAATATTCTTCTGGAATAAATCCATTTTATCCAAAACGCAGTTTGTTTGTGATTATCTCCAAGTCTTGTTTCTGGAGTTGAATTGTTTTTCCAATAATCGGTTCAATTACATTTCGCATTTCCATAGAGTTTCTTTTTGCAAACATAAAAAGCTAAGTAATAAGACAGAGAACATATATTTCGCTGGTAAGCGGACAAACATAAACTGAACTATATTTTCGCTAGTAACGTCAATGGCGGTTCTAGAGCCAAAGTCTGAAGGGTGGGGGGGTAATGGTCAAGCGGTGACAGTAAATAGGGGTCCAAGACAAAAGCGCATAGGACAAAAGCGCACAGGAATAGAGCGCACACGTTAAAAAAAAGCCCATGCAAAAAAACCGCATACGGAGAAAAGCGCACATAGTAAAACAGCGCACAGAGAAATCCAACAATGAGAAGTTTTTGACTAAATGAAAAATCATGCAATGAAAGTTTTTAGAATTCGAATGTTCCATGTAAAAAATTCGGCTAGAAAAGGACAAGGGCATAAACTTATATCAAAAATTTCATAAAATTTTGAAATTGGAAAAAAAATAAAAAGAGTTTTAAAAAACTTTTTGAAAATTCGTGAAAACTTACATCAGCACACACAAGAAAAAAGTGGTCTGTCCATTTTATCAGACCTACCTATCTATAAGTTTTTCGATGCGCTGAATCCGAATCTAGGGTTCGTTTTGACCGTACACTATACAATTTCTTAGTAAATTAAACAAAACAACTTTGAAATTTTTCGCGAAAACACAAAAAAATGCAAAAATCTCTGAAAATCGCGGTTTTGGAAATGTATATTTGTTGTTAATGATGTCAACGTGGCTTTTCAAAGTAGTTTTGCGCAGTGGTCAAATAGTCTCTGGTTTTTTTTTAAATTAAGGTTAGTCTTATCTAGGAAAAACAACAACAACATATTTATTTAATTTGGGCACCAGAAAACATATTAATAGGTACTAGGCAGTGGCGCCAAGCGCGAACGCCCCCCCGCCCCTCTGCGCTTGGCGCACCTGGCGTCCTTTGAGAAAAAAATAGAATTAATAGTGTTATTATTCTTCTTCTTCTTCGCCCCCCCCCCCCGCCCTTTTATTCACGACACGCTACTGGCACGGATCACCTTAACAAAAGGTGATCCGTGCTACTGGTACTAGGTAGGTCTAGTGAAACGTACAGACCACTTTGTGTGCCGGTTCGGTTCGATTTGGTTCGGTTTTATTATTGCAAGTTTTTCTTCTATGCACTTTTTTTGCGTGTGATTTTTTCCGTATGCGCTTTTTTCCTGTGTGAATATTTCCTGTGCGTTTATTATCGGAAGTCTGATAAAGTCGACAAAAATATTAGGCATATTAACCTTACATTTTTCTTTAAGGCTCTGGGGGGGTAATTACTCCCAGTACCCCCCGCCCCAAGCGCGGATCTGGGTCAAAATCTGGGGGGGTTAATAATCGACGAAAAAATTGTTTGTAAATTAGTTTTTTTTTTTCTAGGGGGGTCATTCTCCTAGTTTCCTTTTAATTATTAGCAAAAAGCAAAAAATTTTTATAGGGGGTAATTTAACACGATACCCCTCCTCCCCCCTCAAAACCGCACTTGCCCCGGTTCCGTAGAACCGTCAATGGGTAAGGGTAAATACTTAATTTAATTTTGATTTAATATTTGTGATTTGCTAGTAATTGCAATTGCTTCGGATCGCAAAGCATTGGATAGCAGCAGAGAAAATATTATGATCTCTGGATTGCAGTAAAATTGTTTTTTTTTAATGGTTTTATAGGTTTTTTTAGTGAAATGGAAATGCGGAGGTCGTAGATTTTATTATAAACGAAAAATATTCAAGAAAAAATATAATGTAAATTATTTTTTAGTTACTACGTGCTTACCATCCCATATGTCATATCTTAGAACCGCGGCGCTGTCAAAATAATGATAACCAAAACTAGGAGCGAAATCATAGAAAAAATTATGTTATATAAAAATAAATAATAAATAAAATAAATATTTTGTTATGGATGAAATAAAAATCTCTGACGGTCATTATTTGTTCGTCGTGCAAATAGATTTTTTTTTTATAAAAATATATATAAAAATATAAAAGAGTAACAGTCAGTAGCCTAGTTTTTTGGAGCAAACTCTATCTGTAACAAGTTTTCTTTCGCCGAAAACCTCAAAAACTTTAAATCGACAGAAACTACATTTTGCAGGGGTTTTGAAAAGAACTTAAAAACTGATTTAAAGAAAGAAACTCTCCAACTTGAAAACATGCTTTAACTTCTAGTTGTCGCGTCGCGTCGCCGAGCCAGGGACGTAGATATCCTGTCTTTCTGGGAAGTACTCTCATATAGAAAGTGCTGTTATCAGAGACGACCCATGAGATTTTAGACAGGGTAGTCAGAAACAGTGGCGGATTCAGTAAGGGGAGCAGAGGTGCCCGCCCCTCTTTAAGGCATAAAACTTATTTTTACCTAGTGCGCGTAGAAATTGCTAAAGGAAGTAGGTATTATTTTCGACGAACAACATTTTTTTGAGATTACAAAATACGACTTATTTTAGCAATATCTTCGTGATGTCTGTCTGTATGTCTGTGTAACGACCAACGCACATAACTCAAAAACCTCTTGCCCGATTTGAATAAACTTTGGTACCTAGGCTGGGTCTTGGGTCGAGATGGTCCCATTTAAAAATAAACAAAATCCACCGAACACAAGCCAAATAAAAGGGTGGGGAAAAATGTCAAAACTTAGTTTATGTGAAAATATAGCGTGTGTGATATCAAACGAAAGGTAATTGAGTCTCGAGTTAAACAAAATATATTTTAGTTTATAAAAAAAAGGTGGGGGTAGATTTCATAAATTAGAGTTTAAGTGAAAATATGACTTGTGTGATTTCACACGAAAGGTAATTATAGAGAGAGAGAGAGAGAGAGAGAGAGAGAGTGGCAATACTAGACGCCGTGTGTCTAGTCGCTAGACCAAAAATGGTCTCCCCACTACTACTACTACTACTGCACTCTGGATACGCCCTTGATTCATCCTTTTCCAGAGAGAGATATTTTGAAACATAATACTGGTTTTACACTTTAACTGAATGGCTTCTAGAAAAGCAAATAAGGTTGCTATTGTTAGACAACATAAGGAAGTGTGCAACATATTTTTAAAAGTGGACACTAAAGGAGTTTTATAAAGACTTACTTTTAGAGCAGAAAAGCTTTCAACAAAATGGGAAACAGGAGAAAATGCCCACTTTTAATACACTATTATTATCTCCAATACACTTTACAGTGTAAGGCCCTAAGATGTTAGAAAATGGTTGAAACCTAGCTTCTTATAAATGGAATATCAAAAAAAAAAAATTACGTGCAGTCAACAAATGGGTGATAGAGATAGAGACCCAGAAGGGCCTATCCTTAAATTACGTAACACTCTAGGGGGGAAGGGGGGGGGGGTTGGGCTTGTGTTACACTCAATGTCTTTTTAACGTGTTTTTTCTCGAAAATGCGTTACGAGAGGGGGCAGGGGGTCAAAAATCCTGAATTTTTGCGTTACGTAATTTAAGAACGTTCCCGAATGTATGACATATTTTAAAGAAATAGAGACGCGACAAACCTATCAAAGTCAATCAAACCCCCATTCTTTGGTTATGTTATTTGTTGTCTTGCCACGTTCATTTATAAATAATTTATGTTGTCAGCAGTAAGTGACATCAATTATCATGCAAAATATAAACAAAGACGTTTGTCTGTCACCCCTTGTAAATGTTTGTCAAAAATCGTTAATTTTTATCTTCGGACGCTTATGAATTAACAAGGATGGAAGGTGAGTCTCTCTCTAAACAAGGCTAGAGTATAAATGACCGATATTTCGCTCCCCCTTTGATTTTGACTTAAATAAATTTGACCTTGCTAAGTTTTTTGCCTCTCAAAAATCAAAAAAAGGGCATACATACAGGTTCTCTAGGTCAGTAGTAGCGAACGTGCGTTTTCCGTACTGTTGGAGTCCAATAACAGAAAAACATCGGTGTCTACGCGCGATCACCACCCTCGTCTGGGAGAGCCAGAAAATTTCGTATAGTAAACGAAATCCTTATGTTGAAAGATTAGCTTTATTCCAATAAGTCCCTAATAGCAATTGTTTTAACTACACCCTAGCCAGAAAGGGTAAAAACCTCAAGTTTATTTTCTATGTCGTTTTTAGAATAGGCTACCTCTATAGATTTGTGGTAAATAAGAGCGCACGCAGGGACCAAGCTATATTTTATTGGTTTGAGATCCCCACCACAAAACATTTGTTTTCTTAGTAAAATATATAGGTTTAGTTTTAACTTTAACCATGGACAGAAGTAATATTTAAATAGGTCACCCAGGAAAAGCGAAATAAATACAGTAAAACCTCTCCTTGCGGACACCTCTATTAAGCGGACACTCCCTTTAGGCGGACAAATTTGTTGGAACCAAGCTTTTCCCTATTTCTTTACATGTAAAATTCACTCCTATAACCGGACGCGGACAATTTTTTTTGGTAAAAAATTCTGAAACCTTTCTTAACCGGACGCGAACCTCTGACAACGGACGAAGCGCTGCACTACATGGGCATAAATATTATGTAGTAAGTTAGCAACAATGCACTCTGCAGCCGGGGAATTACCTCTTTCCATTTTAATGCGGAGACTAAATACTTCTGTCGTATTTACCACATATTTGATTTAGGGGGACTGCTGTGTTTTATTTCTATTTATTGTTCAGTTGGGTAGTAATAGATCTCTTTGAAATGGCGCCTGGTAAAAAACATCTTAGTTTACGTGAAAAAAGTGGTTAACGTTATGAAGAAAGAACATCTATCAGCACGAAAGATCGCTGAAAAATTGAATGTCGGAAAAACTCCAGCATGCAAAAATTGTTAATAAATATTTATTAACATTTCGCAGTTCTCTCTTATAAGCGGACACCTCCAATAAGTGACGAAAACGTGAGTGTCCGCTTATAGGAGGTTTCACTGTAATAGTATAGTATAAAAGTGTCTTTTTTTATTCCAAGCTGAAATGTTAAATAGTTATATTACTGTGGCAACGGGGTTGGAAAATTTTAGAACCAGGTTTAAGGTTTGTATCTGTCTGGTTTGGTTTGTTACAAACATAACTCCTAAGGAGCTGGGGCCGGGAAATTGGACAATTCGCCGCAGCCGATTGGCCGCGGGGAAAATTTGTCGCCGGCCGATTTGTCGCGGGGACAATTCGTCGCGGGGACAATTTGCTGCCGACAAAGTTTAAGATTGCAAGTTTGTATAATTTGTGTAATAAACATATTTATAAAAAAATCTGGGTAGCTTGAAAGCTAAACCTTACGCGGGTCTAAGATCTAATGGACACCTAATAAGTGTTGACAGTTCACTGTTTCGTCCTTATGGGACTCCTCAGTACACTGCTTGGTCGATGTGACATTCTTTGGAAGTTAATTAGACAGTTTTGTCTCTAATCCTATGTAAATGGTGAGAAAACTCTCGCAAGAAGCGCGAAACTTGTTTGATTTTTAAATTCACGGGTACTAAATTTCACGTTTGTTAATGATTAATATTTTTAGGTTAAGTGAAATCTAGGTCTTGTAACGTGTATAAATATTTAAAAAATTACTAATTTTGAGCTCTGTTTATATTAAATAAACAATAAAAGTACATTAAGGATGAGTGGAAAAACGATCCAAGTTACTTTTTATTTGTATTATTCCACATTTATTTAGAGAACTCGATTTTCAATAAGTTTGCAGTATTAAATATTCTTCTGGAATAAATCCATTTTATCCAAAACGCAGTTTGTTTGTGATTATCTCCAAGTCTTGTTTCTGGAGTTGAATTGTTTTTCCAATAATCGGTTCAATTACATTTCGCATTTCCATAGAGTTTCTTTTTGCAAACATAAAAAGCTAAGTAATAAGACAGAGAACATATATTTCGCTGGTAAGCGGAGCAAACATAAACTGAACTATATTTTCGCTAGTAACGTCAATGGCGGTTCTAGAGCCAAAGTCTGAAGGGTGGGGGGGTAATGGTCAAGCGGTGACAGTAAATAGGGGTCCAAGACAAAAGCGCATAGGACAAAAGCGCACAGGAATAGAGCGCACACGTTAAAAAAAAGCCCATGCAAAAAAACCGCATACGGAGAAAAGCGCACATAGTAAAACAGCGCACAGAGAAATCCAACAATGAGAAGTTTTTGACTAAATGAAAAATCATGCAATGAAAGTTTTTAGAATTCGAATGTTCCATGTAAAAAATTCGGCTAGAAAAGGACAAGGGCATAAACTTATATCAAAAATTTCATAAAATTTTGAAATTGGAAAAAAAATAAAAAGAGTTTTAAAAAACTTTTTGAAAATTCGTGAAAACTTACATCAGCACACACAAGAAAAAAGTGGTCTGTCCATTTTATCAGACCTACCTATCTATAAGTTTTTCGATGCGCTGAATCCGAATCTAGGGTTCGTTTTGACCGTACACTATACAATTTCTTAGTAAATTAAACAAAACAACTTTGAAATTTTTCGCGAAAACACAAAAAAATGCAAAAATCTCTGAAAATCGCGGTTTTGGAAATGTATATTTGTTGTTAATGATGTCAACGTGGCTTTTCAAAGTAGTTTTGCGCAGTGGTCAAATAGTCTCTGGTTTTTTTTTAAATTAAGGTTAGTCTTATCTAGGAAAAACAACAACAACATATTTATTTAATTTGGGCACCAGAAAACATATTAATAGGTACTAGGCAGTGGCGCCAAGCGCGAACGCCCCCCCGCCCCTCTGCGCTTGGCGCACCTGGCGTCCTTTGAGAAAAAAATAGAATTAATAGTGTTATTATTCTTCTTCTTCTTCGCCCCCCCCCCCCCCGCCCTTTTATTCACGACACGCTACTGGCACGGATCACCTTAACAAAAGGTGATCCGTGCTACTGGTACTAGGTAGGTCTAGTGAAACGTACAGACCACTTCTTGTTTTGTGTGCCGGTTCGGTTCGATTTGGTTCGGTTTTATTATTGCAAGTTTTTCTTCTATGCACTTTTTTTGCGTGTGATTTTTTCCGTATGCGCTTTTTTCCTGTGTGAATATTTCCTGTGCGTTTATTATCGGAAGTCTGATAAAGTCGACAAAAATATTAGGCATATTAACCTTACATTTTTCTTTAAGGCTCTGGGGGGGTAATTACTCCCAGTACCCCCCGCCCCAAGCGCGGATCTGGGTCAAAATCTGGGGGGGTTAATAATCGACGAAAAAATTATTTGTAAATTAGTTTTTTTTTTCTAGGGGGGTCATTCTCCTAGTTTCCTTTTAATTATTAGCAAAAAGCAAAATTTTTTTATAGGGGGTAATTTAACACGATACCCCTCCTCCCCCCTCAAAACCGCACTTGCCCCGGTTCCGTAGAACCGTCAATGGGTAAGGGTAAATACTTAATTTAATTTTGATTTAATATTTGTGATTTGCTAGTAATTGCAATTGCTTCGGATCGCAAAGCATTGGATAGCAGCAGAGAAAATATTATGATCTCTGGATTGCAGTAAAATTGTTTTTTTTTAATGGTTTTATAGGTTTTTTTAGTGAAATGGAAATGCGGAGGTCGTAGATTTTATTATAAACGAAAAATATTCAAGAAAAAATATAATGTAAATTATTTTTTAGTTACTACGTGCTTACCATCCCATATGTCATATCTTAGAACCGCGGCGCTGTCAAAATAATGATAACCAAAACTAGGAGCGAAATCATAGAAAAAATTATGTTATATAAAAATAAATAATAAATAAAATAAATATTTTGTTATGGATGAAATAAAAATCTCTGACGGTCATTATTTGTTCGTCGTGCAAATAGATTTTTTTTAATAAAAATATATATAAAAATATAAAAGAGTAACAGTCAGTAGCCTAGTTTTTTGGAGCAAACTCTATCTGTAACAAGTTTTCTTTCGCCGAAAACCTCAAAAACTTTAAATCGACAGAAACTACATTTTGCGGGGGTTTTGAAAAGAACTTGAAAACATGCTTTAACTTCTAGTTGTCGCGTCGCGTCGCCGAGCCAGGGACGTAGATATCCTGTCTTTCTGGGAAGTACTCTCATATAGAAAGTGCTGTTATCAGAGACGACCCATGAGATTTTAGACAGGGTAGTCAGAAACAGTGGCGGATTCAGTAAGGGGAGCAGAGGTGCCCGCCCCTCTTTAAGGCATAAAACTTATTTTTACCTAGTGCGCGTAGAAATTGCTAAAGGAAGTAGGTATTATTTTCGACGAACAACATTTTTTTGAGATTACAAAATACGACTTATTTTAGCAATATCTTCGTGATGTCTGTCTGTATGTCTGTGTAACGACCAACGCACATAACTCAAAAACCTCTTGCCCGATTTGAATAAAATTTGGTACCTAGGCTGGGTCTTGGGTCGAGATGGTCCCATTTAAAAATAAACAAAATCCACCGAACACAAGCCAAATAAAAGGGTGGGGAAAAATGTCAAAACTTAGTTTATGTGAAAATATAGCGTGTGTGATATCAAACGAAAGGTAATTGAGTCTCGAGTTAAACAAAATATATTTTAGTTTATAAAAAAAAGGTGGGGGTAGATTTCATAAATTAGAGTTTAAGTGAAAATATGACTTGTGTGATTTCACACGAAAGGTAATTGAATCTGGAGTTAAACAAAATACATTTTAGTTTTAAAAAAAGGGTGGGAGTAGATTTTAAAAATTAGAGTTTAAGTCAAAACATGGCTTGGGTGGTATCAAACGAAAGGTAATTGAGTCTGGAGTTGAACAAAATATATTTTAGTTTTTAGTTATATTAGTTCACACGTACACTATAACTATAGTACCTAGCGTGAGTTTAGGTGCCCATATATTGACAGAGTAGTGTTAACACGATCACCATAGCTCATAATACTATACAGGGTGTCCCATAACTTAGGGGCCATAGTGCAGCAGGTGATAGAGGAGGTTATTTCCGAGAAAAACCTTTATATAACATGAGGGTCAACACGCATCTGTTTTTAAGATATAGAATTTTTAAAGTTAGAGGAGTGGGGGAAAAGGGGTCTTAGAAAAAAAGAAAAAATCTGTCACAGCCAGCTCAATACTCAGCTAATTGTGGTTTAAAAATGTGGTATTCTTTTTTTTTATAAAATTATAAGTTGAGAAGATACAAGCTGTCAAAATAACCTCCAAAAATGTATAAAAAATAATAAGTAATTAAAAAAAAAATTAATTTTGCTTACTTATTCTTTTAAAAAATATCAATAAAATTTTATTACTATGTCTCGCTACAGCCTTATTTTTATTAACAAAAAATATTTAAAAAAAATTGCGTTTAACATGGAATTCATAAAACATTATACCAAAAAAATATTTTTTTCTTAAAAAAATTGGCCGACTATTTGTTTTAAATATATTTTTATTTAAATTTATTGCTCTTGTTCTAATACACGACTTTAACCAATTTCATATTTTTACTGTGTTTTTTTAAAAAGTTATTATCAAAAAAGTTTAAAAAATCGCCAACTTTGATGCTCTGTATCTCGACATAGAAAGAGTCTTGACCCATACATTATGGGAACTTTTTTATCAGACATGACCCCCTCTATCATCTGTTGGCCTATGGCCTCCAAGTTATGGGACACCCTGTATAGTTATAGTATACGTATGAGCTAATATCTTGATTGCTATATAGTCTATAATATGTTAAATTTCGCTAAAACACTTTTTTTTGGAAGAACTAAGAAGTACCGTGATGTGGTGTGGATGTGTTTTAGTTTATTTTTCTTATAATTTAATTTTTGTATGTTTTCCTAATGTTGCTTGTAGAAAAACAATAATTGTTCCTAACACTTGCAGAAACCTATTTTTCCGCACATAAATGCTTGACAGAACTCGCTATAAATAATAATCGATATTCTACACTTGTTAGGAAAATAGCTATTTTAGCTTGTATTTGTGAACTTAAAAATATTTACCTAACGCAAAATATAGAAACGTATACTTTAAATTTAAATGCTCAAAGCAGCAAGCTTTCTAAAATATCTTCCCGTGAGTTTTCCCAGAAGTTTTTGTGATAAGTGTTTGGGGATTTCCTTTGTAGTGTTTTAGAGTAAGGCAGGTGACATTTTTGGCGCAGCGCATTATTTTATAAAACAGCTTTTAGTTTTAAATGATGTTTAAATAAAGTTGATCTATTGAATAATGTAAGAATAGTAGTAGTAAATTTGTAAACAAAAAACTGCAAAAAAGGTATATTTTTTTATATTTGGCGTAGTGGTACCTATGATCCACATATACGTAATATTATGGCAATACCAAACTAATTTGGCAAACTTTGTCAAGCTATCAAATGCCAACGAAAAAATTAAAATGGATTTAATATTTTGTAGTATAGTATTTGAGAAAAAAACCACGGAAAAAAACCGATCAAAATTTGGAAAAAAGCGGTTTTAATTTAAAAAGTTACATTTTACGAAGTTGGTATTGAAGGCAGTCGAACAGATGCTCCAATTTATTAACTTACAAATGCGTTAGGTTTGAATCTCGAAGCAAACGACTCATTTATACCTACAGATACACCTGGAGCGCTTATTTTAAGATTAAAAAATTTTAAACAAACAATCCAAAAAATAAGTTAGCCTAAAGACTCTTTGGGCAGAAAACTTTCTTCCCCATGTCAAAGATTAACCATGAATTTTTTCATGTCTTTTATTTTCTTAAATTCGTCGACCTCTTTTTATTTATTAGAAGATTAGATTAGAATTAAATGACTAAATTACCTTCATTAGTTTTCGAGATATTAAATCCTAAGTACAAGACGGCTTTCGGCCGCCCTCAAAATCGGCTGCCTGAAGCGACTGATCCTCCGCTCCACCCAGTACGACGGCCTTGTTAATACTGTATAATCAAAGCTAATAGGTATGGAATTGTTTTTATTTTACCTTTTTAAAAATAGTCCGGAAAACAAAATTCATAAAAACTTTTTAGAAATAAGCATACAAAATAAATTTCGTGATTAGACATTCAAAAATTTCCATAACGTGCGAATTTGACGCAATTTGGCGGTTCCTGTTTGTGCTTTATTTTATGTTAACGAACCAATTTTGGTTTTTACCTAATTTACCGATAAATTGTTTAACTTTTACGGCGTAATAAAAATTTGTCGTTAATAAATTTTAGTGGGTATACCTACTCGGTAAGTATACAAATAAAAAAAATCTTACAAAAACATTTCATGTAGAAAAAGTCAAGTACGCGAAAATGGTATTCCGTAAAAAGAATTGAGAAAAAGGTAAAGCCAAGTTCTCCAATACAAATTTTAAAATGAAAAGTTCTTACTGGTTTGGAAAGTTTTTTTAAAACTATTACATTATTATATTCAATTTAGCACTGTGCCTAAGATTCATTTGCAGCCGTACTAGCCAAGTTTAGAAAAACATTTTGTATTGGAGAACTTGGCTTTACTTTTTTCTCAATTCTTTTTACGGAATACTATTTTCGCGTACTTGGCTTTTTTTTACATGAAATGTTTTTGTTATGATTTTAGTCATTTTTTAAGGGATTTGCATAATACTTAAGTTTTAAAGTAGTGAAGTATTGTTTAAAACTTTTGTAATGCCTTGTTTTATCATAGTTCCTTCTAAAGCTCGACGAAAAAAGAAGAACTGATAAAACTGCTGAAAGAACTGGATAAAGCAGCTAAAAATATAGGCTTGAGTATGAACTACACTAAAACTAAAATCATAAAAAACACAGATAAAGATATCACGATCAGAATAAACTAAGAGAGAATAGAACAAGTAGAAGAATATATACCTGGGATAAATTATTAAATTTAAAAAAAAACCAAACAGCTGAAATCACGAGACGAGTAAGATTGGCCTAGGCAGCATTCGGGAAATTAAGCTGCATCGTATTAAAAAATATCCTCAGTAATTTATAAATTTCAGATAATTTAAGAATATGTAATACCTGTACCCCAAAATCAAATGCTTGTTTTAGTTAGACCGAAGCAAAAAAGCTTTCTGCGCCCGCGCATTCTGTTAGAATCACTTTCAAAAATGTTTGCAGTTACTGTAGACTATTTGTGTTAGATGCCATTCAATATTTCAACTTGCCTTTTCTACAGCTTTAAATAAATCACTTTAGATAAATTTAAAGGTAACATTACTAAATCAGAGATTATATTTCTTATTGTCTCATTATAAGGTGTTTCCTTTTAACCCGCGATAGTCAAAACGAAGGGGTAATAACATTTCCATTCTAAACTACTTGTTTAACACAAGAAATACCACAAATAAAGTATTAAAACTATTCAAATAAAGTTTTCCGTTCGACAAAAAAAATATTCCCCATCTTCCCCTATTCAATTTATCGATTTTAGTAGTCTTGCACACCAAACGACGAATAACCGCACCGTCGCGTCGGCGTCGACTAAAACCGGCATTCAAAATAAACTGTCAAATATTGTTAAAGTTATCGTTGTCGGTGAAGTTATCGGGCCTAAATTCGGCACGACCAAAAACTGACAAATTATTGCGCATAAGCTTCGACGACATATCTAATAAAATCTGTGTAGATTTACCAAAAACCTAATCAGTCAACTCACTGGTGTGAAAAAATATTTACAGAAATTTTGTTGACCCTTTAATTCCCTCATCCAACTCTAATTTCAGAGCCAACAAATATCAAGAGTCACTTTCATTTTTCTATCATTTAGAAATATACTTAGACGGCCGAAGCCTAAAGGGTTTTAGAAATTTACACGTTAATCATAAAGTGCGGCAAAATGACGACCATAGTTCACGGTGGTCCCCACGGGTGAATGAGTTTGTCAAAAATGTACCGTCAAACGGGGTGGATCGGGACAGCGGGTCAATCTCAAGGTCATTGTTTTTAGGTTCAATAATATTCAAAACTCGTAGGCGATATCTTAGTGTGTGTTACGTGTTTTTGTAAGTCGCCGGCCGGTTCGCTTTAGCTTTTTGAATGGAGAAGCACGCAAAAAAACCAATAAAATTTTCGCGGTTTTTTGTTGTTGTTTTGTTGTTTTATGAATAAACCTCGTTTTCTGGCTTATTTTTAAAAGTTTTTTTCCGGTTTTTTTTGCAAAATAAAATTTTTTAACCTCCTCTGTCCCGATTAACTTTATTACAAAGGCTAATCGAGCCTTAACACTGAAAAAAATGGGGTTTCCCGATTGACCCCATATGCGGGACACCTACTAAAAAAATATTTAATCAGCTGTCAAAGTGACAGATATGTGTGACATGTCATTGGTTTGAAGTCTATAGCTTTTTTAGAAAAAAAGTTATTTTAAAAAATATCTGAAAATCGTCCCGATCCATCTCGTTTGACGGTACTCAAAAACTGTTTATGCGGTATCTTTAGAGAACGTTTGGTCTCCTGAAAACCGCCTTCATTGAAATCCCACCTGTGTATGGATTCTTGAAGGAGTGAGAAGGAGTACTCTCTCAAAATCGAGTGAAAGTCAAACTGCGCATGCGATTTCACTTGATTTCCGCATATCTATTGGTCCTCACTCGAATCTCGAGGAGTACTCACTCGGGGAGATTTCAAGAATAACCACACTGGTGCTTTATTCTTGAATCCCGTGCCTGTGAGTGAGTAGCTTCTCACTTGCTTAAACCCACGTGAATGGTGAGAGAGGATATGCTGCACTTACCTGCACTCGGCTCAAGGACTGTCAAGAATACAGCCTCTGATCGGAAACTCATAATAGTTTCTTTCCATCAAAGCGTGGGACGGTTATAAAACAGTACGAAAAATCCTGTTTGCGTTCCAGGTCGACGTTGTACTCATGCCTAGGAAACTCAATGCAATTTGACAGGTCGTTAGGTAAAAGTTCTCACTAAGCTCACAAGAGGCACTGCGGTCGCGCGTTTGTTCCTTATTCTATTTTTTTTGAGAATTATCTGTGGTTTGGATTTTCCGTCCCCCTTTTTTTCAGGTAGAATAATCTCTTCCACCGCATTTTATTTTGGGTTCATTTAAAATCTATCTTTTTGGCTTATGTAGGTAATCTTTGCTGCTGTGACGCATTAAAATTAAATTTTGTTAAATTTGTAACTTTTGTAATTTAAATATAAAAGAATAAGAATTTCTAGTTGCTTTTCTGGGTGAAGTGTCTAAAGTTCAGACGAGTATAAAATGCATAGTTTTTCGAGAAATGTTAAGGTAAGTTTTCTTATTTTCTCATTTGAGGTTAGATTGGCATTTGATAAAATTTGTATTGGTAGTGTCTTTTTAACTTCTTATCGCTTACTTTGCGGAACTCTGAATACAGGTTTCCAATGCCTGGTAGGTGCCTTATTTGCCCATGAACTAAGCACAAATTTAGTGTTAATTTTATGTCTATCCCTTTCGTTTGATATTAAGTAACAGGGGGGGGGCTTAATTGATGGGTAAACGAGGGATTAATGTACTTTGAATAAATTTTTTCCTTAATTTTAAATCTTGCCATAATCTAGTACCTATGATTAATGTGGTTATAAGTTGATTTTAGCTCACACATATACTATACTAAAGTAGTGTGAGCTATGGTGATCCTAATTTTTTCGAGAAAAAAAAAGTTGCTCCGATTTCAAATTTTTTTATATATCTTTGCGTTTCAAATGATTTTGAAACTTTTTTGTTGCGCCGTCTGTCTGTCTGTCTGTCTGTATGTCTGTCTGTCTGTCTGTATGTCTGTCTGTAACGACCAACGCGCATAACTCAAAAACCGCCTGGCCGATTTTAATGAAATTTGGTACCTAGACTGGGTCTTGGGTTGAGATGGTCCCATTTAAAAATGAGCAAAATCCACCGAACAGAAACCAAATAAAAGGGTGGGGGTAGATTTCAAAAATTAGAGTTTATGTGAAAATATGGCGTGTGTGATATCAAACGAAAGGTAATTGAGTCTGGAGTTAAACAAAATACATTTTAATTTATTTTAAAAAAAGGGTGGGGGTATATTTCAAAAATTAGAGTTTAAGTGAAAATATGGCGTGTGTTATATCAAACGAAAGGTAATTGAGTCCGGAGTTTAACAAAATACATTTTAGTTTTTGTTTTTTTTAAGGGTGGGGGTATATTTCAAAAATTTGCGTTTATGTCAAAACATGGCTTGTGTGGTATCAAACAAAAGGTAATTTAGTCTGGAGTTGAATAAAATATATTTCAGTTTTTAGTTATATTAGCTCACACGTACACTATAACTATAGTACCTAGTGTGAGCTTAGGGGCCCATATATTGGTAGAGTATTTTTTATTGTTTTCAGCTTTTCGATGATATGTGTGACCACTGATAAGCTATATACAGGGTGTCCCAGAACTAATGGTACATAGTTAAACTGTAGATTCCCTGGGTCAAAATATTACGATTTAGCCATACTTACCTTCGTCCAAAGGTTCGTTCTAACCGAGATACAGGGTGTTAAACTTTATTTTTTCAATTCGATTTTCTTGAATAACTTTTTCATTAATTAATATTTTTGCAAAAACTAACCAGTGTGTAAGTTTTTTTAAAATTAGCAAGATGATTCCGTTGAAAAATTTGATGTGCAATGTACAGGGTGTTCCTTAGATTACTACTATTGCATAAAAATCAGTGTATTTTTTTTGTGCCTCGGTGTATACCAGTTTTTATATAAAATAATGGTTTTCCCATCCTTTTTATGTAAAAAGTTATACTGTTTTAAAGTCGCTCAGAGCAACGGTTTTTGAGATTTTTGCATTTAAAGTTTTTATTGCATGTGAGTGATGCCTAATTTATGTATGATACTTTCTTCAATTCTTTCTACTAATTAATAAATTTGCACATTCGGTTTGGTGGTTTTTGGGCATGGACAACTTAATTTTGGTTAAAAAAAATAAATATTTTACAGGGTGTTCTCTGGGTCGGTACCGTTACATTAAAATAGGTCAAAATGTTTTGTTCCTCGGTGTATACAAGATTCTATTACAAAAATTAATTTTCTAATTTTATTTACGTTAAAAAGGTATAGCGTTTAGATGTCGCTTAGAGCAACGGTTTTCAAGATATTTAAATATAAATTTTTATTGTATGCGTAAAAGATAGATTTTTGATTAAATTCTTACCTACTTCATACATATTAGCTATAATTAATACTTTTTTTCAGCATTGGATTGGAAGTTTTTTAAAGAAATATTAAGTTAAAAAATATACAGGGTGGTTCTTGAATTATCATAAGTGTGTTATCATTGTTCGTTATTGCACTTGTGTAGGGCTTTGTTTTTATTGAGGAACAAAAACCTCTTCGTATTAGTTTTTTTAAAAATGGTAAGTACGTATACTTTATTAATGCAAGTATTCTTTTATTGTTTTGACAGAAAATTTTAATTATAAATAAAATTAATGTTTTATTATTTATTAAAAAAATACTCGGCCAATCTATGGGCACCTAAGCTCACACTAGGTACTATAGTTATAGTGTGAGCTAATATAATCAAAAACTGAAATATATTTTATTCAACTCCAGACTCAATTTCCTTTCGTTTGATACCACACAAGCCATGTTTTGACTTAAACTCAAATTTTTTTAATCTACCCCCACCCTTTTTTTAAAAATAAACTAAAATTCATTTTTTTAACTCCAGACTTAATTACCTTTCGTTTGATATAACACGCGCCATATTTTCACATAAACTCTAATTTTTGGAATCTACCCCCACCCTTTTATTTGGCTTGCGTTCGGTGGATTTTGTTCATTTTTAGATGGGACCATCACGGCCCAAGACCCAACTTAGGTACCAAATTTCATTAAAATCGCACAAGCGGTTTTTGAGTTATGCGGGTTGGTCGTTACAGACAGACATACAGACAGACAGACATACAGACAGACAGACAGCAAAACAAAAACGTTTCAAAATCATCTGAAACGCAAAGATATATAAAAATTTTTGAAATCGGAGCAACTTTTTTTTCTCGAAAAAATTAAGATCACCATAGCTCACACTACTTATAGTAGTAGTGTGAGCTAATATATAAAATTTCTTAAGCATGGCGCTCTCAGCAATTTAGTTAAAATTTTTAAATTGACAAATAGTAAATCAAACTTAAAACTGTTTATTATTGTAGGCTAGATAAATACCCGAGAAAAACTATTTCAAAAAATTCAAAATACTGGAGAGGCGTTCAAAAATGCAAATCTTTATTTTAATATCAGACGTTCGTATAATAGGCGAATAAACAAATGTATTCAGGTTAACGGTGGCCATTTTGAACATTTATCGTCATTTTTTTTTGTTTTTCTTTCTAAAAATTTGTTGTTGCAGTAAAATTTGTATAATTTTTATATTCGGTTTTTTGTTTTTTTATTAATAGTTATTTAATAATTAAAATAATATTCTGTTTAAAAACCTGCTTAAGTATACACCGAGGCACAAAAAAATACACTGATGATTTTAATGCAATGGTAGTGGTCCAAAGAACACCCTGTACATTGTACATCAAATTTTGAACGGAATCGTCTTGCGAATTTCAAAAAAATTTACATGCTGGTTAGTTTGTGCAAAAATATTAATTAGTAGAATGAATTGAAGAAAGTATTATACATAATTTAGGCATATCACTCACATGCAATAAAAATTTTAAATGCAAAAATTTCAAAAACCGTTACTCTGAGCGACTTTAAAACAGTATAACTTTTTTACATAAAAAGGATGGGAAAAACATTATTTTACATAAAAACTGGTATACACCGAGGCACAAAAAAAAGTCACGGATTTTAATGCAATGCTAGTGGTCCAGGGAACACCCTGTACACTGTACATCAAAATTTTCAACGGAATCGTCTTGCCAATTTCAACAAAACTTGCACGCTGGTTATTTTTTGCAAAAATATTAATTAGTAAAAAAGTTATTAAAGAAAATCGAATTGAAAAAATAAAGTTTAACACCCTGTGTCTCGGTTAGTACGAACTTTTGGACTAAGGTAAGTATGGCTAAATCGTAATATTTTGACCCAGGGAACCTACAGTTTAACGATGTACCATTAGTTCTGGGACACCCTGTATATACTGCTTTGAAACATACCCTACACAACTTACAACCAAGACGAGGAGGTACTTTTAAATCATGTCAGATTTTCGTCGAGCTGTAAAAAGTAGACACTTAAGAATGATTCTCTTCACGAACAACTGTTTCATTATTTATTCACTCATCACTGTGTACTAGACAGTGTTTGGTTTTGCATTATATTTTATTTTACCAATCAATTAGACTATGTATTATTTCATCAATAGTTAGTCGTTAATTTGTAGCTTTTTTTATAATAATAAAAACTCATTTAAAAAATGTTTTATTTATTGCATTTTATCGAGGGGTCATCAGCTTTCAACAGTACTGTACAAATTTCACAACAGGGCCCGACAGTACCACGACAGGACCCAACAGTACTCGACAGTACACGACAGTACCCAACAGTACTCAACAGGACCCAACAGTACTCGACAGTACACGACAGTACCCAACAGTACTCAACAGTACACGACAGGACCCAACAGTACTCGACAGTACACGACAGTACCCAACAGTACTCAACAGGACCCAACAGTACTCGACAGTACACGACAGTACCCAACAGTACTCAACAGGACCCAACAGTACACGACAGTACCCAACAGTACTCAACAGGACCCAACAGTACTCGACAGTACACGACAGTACCCAACAGTACTCAACAGGACCCAATAGTACTCGACAGTACCCAACAGTACTCAATAGGACCCAACAGTACTCGACAGTACACGACAGTACCCAACAGTACTCAACAGGACCCAACAGTACTCGACACTACCATGGGCGCACCCAGGTTTCTACATATTTGATGATAAAACATGAAAAATACCTTAAAATGTGACATCAGGAGGCTTCGGGCCCCCCCCAACCCCAAGCAGTGGCGTAGTTGCGAAAAGACATGATGACCTTTTTTTTTTTTGGTCGCAAGTTTTTTGAGGGCGCGTTTCGTAGCTGTCGGGCCCCCTCCAAGACACATTCTTGGGTGCGCCACTGACACTACACGACAGGACCCAACAGTAGACGACAGTACTCAACAGGACCCAACAGTACTCGACAGTACACGACAGGACCCAACCGTACACGACAGTACTCAACAGTACTCGACAGGACCCAACAGTACTCGACAGTACACGACAGTACCCAACAGTACTCAACAGGACCCAACAGTACACGACAGGACCCAAGTCCTGTTGGACGCTGCACAAAATTTTAGGGTGCCGATGACCCCTCGCATTTTATATATCATTTTCAATCTGTTTATATCTTATAAAGACATTGTATGTCTTTATAAAATATTGACTGATTAAAAATTTCAAAAAAAACTTTAAAATTAAAAAAAAATTATTGTAAAAGGCGATTCAAATTTCCCGCCTCGCCTTTTAGTTCGTCACTAAGCTCTGCAGTGGGCGCCACAGAGCTAACGACCTGTCAAACAGCCGGAGTTGCCTATCTAATAAAAACTCACTGAACCGCGCCGCAAATCCTTTTTCTATGGTTGTACTGTTCTCGGACAGTCAGTTTTCCGTTCCATCAAGCAACCTAAACTCGTTTCGGACTCTTCTGAAATACAAGGATTGCAGACAGGCGCAGTAGAACGCGCGGAAAAATTGTATGTAAAACACACACATTTCTAGTTTACATCACCTGAGATAAAAATATACCATAAAATTACATTAAATTTACATTTGTCTAAGAAAATTCAAAAAACAGTAAATAACCTAAAAAATTAAAATTTTTGTCAAAATAAATTGTAAATATACAAATATTTTTTAAATTTCCAAAAAAAAATTGTGCAACATTTTGATTGTTGATTTTTTTGCAAGAGCCTCTTAATTTTTATTACTACGGGACTGCGGAATGCTATAGGTATACCACATGGAAAAAAGCTATACTGACCATAGGGTAGCCTGCTTAGAAAAAGAAAAACTAGTTTAGAGGGTGATAGAGGTGTTGATTTTCGTTACTTTTGAGTACTCGTTACTAATCGTAACTCGACTTCTAAGTAATCATTTTATATATTCGTTACTATCGTTACTTCGATTACTTTAACAGTATTCAATTCAATCATTCAATTAGTGCAAAATTCTCGGACTGTCATTAATTCGAAGATCATTTACTTGTAGGTGTATTTTTGTTTGATATTATGGAAATATTCAATTGAAATTTTCAAAATGTGGGCTAAAATTAAAAAAATAAAGGTAGGAATTACGTAAGAACTGTCTTGTATACAAATCTGTTTTAAAATCTAATGCCTTACATAAATCTAAAAATAAATAAAAATAGAGACAAATACTAAAATAATCGAAGGAATCAAAGTAACGAAAGTAATCATTTAATTTTCGGATCGGTATTCGTTACTTCGTTATTTCTAGCAGGTGATTGGATAGGAATAGAAACATAAGGGTTTACCCTGATCGCAGAAAATCCCGGTGACCTGTGAACTAAAAGTTAAAAGAAGAGGGGTAACACCGGATGTGAAACTTTACACCAGATTTAGCGGAAGAACAAACAACTTCGCTTTAAAGCATCGACATTAAGGTTATTATAACTATATACCTAACAAAGTACAAGCTACAAAATGTGATTTTCCTAACTTCTTAGAAGTATCACGATCTCTATCTCCTAAAAATTAATAAAATCACAATAACCTTGTGAATATTAACGCTTTCTATAATATGTAGGTAATTTCACAAATATTTTGTAAAAAACAAATTGCAAAATACAAATAAATAAATATATAAATTTAACATAAAACTTGTGATAATAAAAAAAAAATATATTTTTTCAGAAGTTTTGCCCAAAAATATGTGCTAATGCAAGTTCGTTTTAATTTTTGGTATACTTAGTTTATTAGGCAGTCTGTAGTGGTTTATAGTTTGTGAAAATAAATTAAATTAATGTAATTATTTTATCTGCATTTTAAAAAACTAACATTAAAACTGTATTATGAGAATCCTATGTAATTGTGTAATCCTTTCTGTGTGCAACTTTAATTTCGTGCTCTCGAATTCATACGTTTCCTTCGATGTATCTTCACCTCCCCTTCTGTGTCTTCACGCGAGGCGACCAAACCCACCCTTTCTTTTAGTCACGTGACTTTGAATTTAACCCTCTCGCATATGATCACATGCCTGAAGTAAGTCGATCTCTCATTCGAACAGCATTCGTTTTTTGGACAGTTATTTGGTCGTTCCATCAAACCAAAACCGTTTTAAAACAGTCCTCGTCACAGAAAAAAAAGCTGCGGTTCGGTCTGCGTGGCTGTCCTCGTACTGCATGCCATAACATATTGACTCGTTTTAAAGCGGACTGAACCGTGGTCTTCTGTGCTGCATGCGCGCGCTTTGGGATTTTTCGGACCCTTCTAGGACCGTCGAAGGGCCTGATGGAACCCTGCTAATATTTCGATTTTTGGCACGCACTGGCAATTTATGTATAGGAATAACACAAAAAAAACTTGTATCGGTGAGGGGAAAAGCGAGGGGTGGGCGGCATTTTCTTCGTCTTGCTCCAGGCGGCCACTAATCAGTGGCGCACTTTTTATAGGCATTTAAATAAATCAGAAGTGTGGAAAAAGCTTTTTTTTTAATTTTAATTTTACTGTACCACATGTCTGGTTTTAAAACTTATTTTTAAAGTCGAAGAAATTTTCTTATCAACGATGTACATCACGCCCCCTCAACGCAGCAGTAGATTTTGCATAGACGCCCCAAAATTTGTCAAAATTGATATACCAAGTAATAAAAAATGTCAAAAAAACATTTGAGGGGGGGGAACCAACAAAAATTTGGGGGATGCCCCCCCCCCGTTATATTTTCGGGAGAGTATACTGTATATTCATACCAAGGGTGTTGCTTCTCTAATTGAACGCAGTGTGTGTATTAGTTCTGTTCCAACATGGTTGTCATTTTGGGTGCTTCTATGCTAGATCTACCGCTGCCGTGAGTGGGGCGTGATATACATCGTTGGAATGGAAATTTCTTCAGCTTTAAAAATAAGTTTTAAAACCAGACATGTAGGACAATAAAATTCAATAAAACTAAAAATATATTGTTTTTTCCACACCTCTCATTTATTTAAATACCCAGAAAAGTTGCGCCACTGATGTAAGAGGGGCGTGTTATTCATCGTAAGAGAGGACTTTTGGTCAGCCTCAATAACTATTACTTAGTTGTTTTTGGCCAAGTTAAAAGTTTGCAAATAATTAGAAAAATACTGCAAAAGATCACTTTTGAGGGGGGCGAGAGTGATGCCCCTCCCCCAAATTTAAATGAATTCTACTCAAGTTTTAAGTTAATACTAATCAAAAATATTTTTTTACTCACCTTGAGTTACAAAAATGAAATTTTGAAAAGTTTGTTTGATTTGAGAATTTCTACAAACGCATTTATTTTTATTTCAAGGCGGCTACTTTAAAAAGTTATGTCTAACTTTCCCTGGTTCCCTTTCGTAAAATATTCGGTCGAGTCTTATGTCTATCTGTACCAAGTGTGTTGCTTTTATCGTTAAGCGCAGTATCTTACCCCGTAGGGTATGAACTATTAACTAACATGAATACCTAAACACGCAATTGCCCAGAAGTTTTGGCACCTTCCACCTTTTTCTCTAAAATCTCATCTTTCAGTTTCTCATACCTCAGTTTCTTTTGCATTGTTAGAAAAGTTTGCACCACATAATTTACCTTAACTGTTTAATTGCAGATTATTTAATTTTCTAAAGGGCGACAAAATTTTGAAAATGTGTAAATTTGATGGCGCTCTCAAGGTGGATGCCTGAGGCGGCTGCCTCCTAGCAATTTGATGGCCCTCTCAAGGTGGATGCCTGAGGCGGCTGCCTCGTAGCCTCACCCTTTGGAAGGCCCCTGATATGACCAATATCTCTTTTTACCGAACTGTTACTGTAAATACGCTAGTAAGTTACTTTGCGACAACTCCTAAATTTGTTTTGGGTTAAATAAAAATACAAAGTTTTTTTGAAGAATGTTTTTTTAATGTAGAGAGCTGTTAAAAGCTTAAAATATTTACAAGCTTAAAAACTAACAGCTAAGTGTAATATGGATTAAAGTTAAAATATTTACATTTGTATTTTTTTTGTAAATCTAAAGTACCTACAGATTTTCTTTTTGTTTTGGGTTTATAACACCAAAACTTGACTTTTTTTATTAAATAATAAACCTACTTGACTTGCCAATATTACAATTTATATATCATAAATGTTTCAGATTATGCAAAAATAAAGAACTTTTTTTGTTATACTATTTACAAATTTTAGTGTATTAAAATAGGTTTTTTTTTGCTCTATGTTTAACTCTAGATCCAATATTAGGTACAAGATAATTCATCATAAAGTGCACCCCTCAAAATTAGTTTCTTAACTTTTGTGTAGCGTGCATATCATGGGGGTGACAATTATAGTGAAAAACCCGGTAGTCTGTAGTTATACTATAATTTTTAAAGTTAAAACTATTTCTAATTTTATTTTTTTTCACACATAAGGTTAGAAAATACTGCTGCAATAAAAAATAGCTTGATTAGAAGACTTACTAAAAACTTGACTGTAAATAACAAAACGTTAATATATATAAATAATAAATAGAATAAAAGCGTGGTGAATAGAGTAAAAACACAATTTTTAGTATACTTTAAAAGCACCTTAATGTAAAATAAATGTAGAATTATAAGCGTAAAGTCAAATTAATTATTTACAAGAAAGAAAGTATCATACTCAAACTACATAACGTATGTACCAGCAAAAAACCAACAATAGTTTACCTATAATTTTTTATTTGACATTTGCGTATAAGGTTTCCTGGCATAAACACTACACTATTTGATTCCAGTGTAAAAACAATCCTTTACAGTGGCGCCACGGTGTGCGTTGGAGCTGTCAAAATATTACGTCACATTGACATAAGACCGAAGACGAATTCCCGTGCAAAAAGTTTCGAAACAGTGGTTCAATAAATACGTCATCAATATTTCGTGACGTCATTACTTTGTTTCTGGCTATCGTGTTTTTGACCTGACAAAGAATATCCTTGTCTTCATTTTAAAGGATAATTTCATTCTTCTTATAATTTTTTCGAATACTACGTGCTCCATCACTTTTCATAAATCAGTGAAAACACAATTCAAAAAACAAAAACAAAACATGCACCACCATTTTATTTGTGCCGAAACGTGACGTAGCGTTTGTGGACGCGTTTGAAGTTAGCCAACTGACGTAAGCTATGTCATGTTTTAAAACGAGGTAAAATTCGTTTTGAAACTATTGCTAAAATGACACCTTCTTAGACGTTTGCTGAAAAATCAATATTATATTCTTTTTTTATTATTACATTGTTTTTTTATTTTATTTAGTTTTTACTAAAATATTGACAAAAAGTTCACAATTTACACCTCTGTGAACGGTATTTCATCGTATAACGCCCATAAACTAAGGTCACTATATAACGAAGTTCAGAACTTCGTTATACAGTGACCTTATCATAAATTCGAGAATGTTGTCACGTGGGGGTCACCAAGTGATGACGTTTTGTTGACGTATTTATTGAACCATTGTTTCGAAACTTTTTGTACGAGAATTCGTCTCGAACCATGCTTAGAAATCATAGACCTATAATAAGAATGGACTCAGCACGTCGCATAGGCACAATGCTGGCGAAGTTAACCAAGAGTGAGATGGGGCTAGTGAGAGCAAAACATGGACAGAAACGCATTATATTGTATGAGAAAGACCTCTTTTTGAATTAGTTCGAAGCTCTGATTTAAAAAAACGACTTTATTGAAAGTAAAGAAGTTTTTGCAATTGCTCTAGAATCTAGAAAGGTAAAGTTAAATACGAATTTTCATTTAAAAACATACTTAAACTTAATTTAGAAGTCTTTTTTTAATTTAACAAAATATAACTAGGAGATTAAGTTAACTTACTCAAAAATAATGTACAGAGGACCCAGAAAAATTTTGCACTATTGCAAACTTTATTTTAAAAAAACTTATGAAGCGTATAATGGCAGGTCAAATTACAAGATAAAATAGGTAGGTACAGATATTAAGTACTGTATACAGACTGTTCCAAGTTAAGTGTCCCCCATTGCTAACTTTGTTGTTATTAAATATAGAAAAAAGTTTAAACTGGCAAACTCGTAAAATTTTTGACGCTCTTTAAGATGATCGAATCAAAAAAAAAATCGAGCATTGCGTTTTCGAGTTTTTTCAAAAAACATATATTTTTTCAAATTGAACACCTTGGATTTTATAATTGTTTCTGATAGCTCTTTTATTTCAAATATCTTCGATATTTTTAATATGAAAAAAAATCAAAAACTATTTTTTCAGACTTATCAGAAAACTTATAAAATACAGGTGTAGTGTGCAATTTAAAATTTAAATTAAAAAAAAAACTCGAAAACACATTGTTCGATGGTTTTTTTGATTTCACCATCTTGAAAGAGCATCAAAAATTCTACTAGTTTGCCAATTTAAGCTTTTTTCTATCTTTAATAATAACAAAGTTAGTAATGGTGGACACTTAACTTGGAACATCCTGTATATATTACCTATTTTTTCTTGTAATTTGACCTACCATTACAAGCTTCATAAGATTTCTTAAATTAATGTTTACAATACTGCAAAATTTTCCTGGATCACCCTGTACATTATTTATAGTACCTTTTGGTGTTTTGTAGGTACCTTATAGGTGGTGACCTAAATAAGGGTCTCAAGGTAGACACTACAGACCTGTAAAACCTAATCTCCTAGTTATATTTTATTAAATTACAAAAAATAAAATTTAAATTAAGTTTAAGTATCTTTTTAAATGAAAATTCGTATCAAACTTGTCCTTTCTAGATTCTAGATCAATTGCAAAAACTTCTTTCCTTTAAATTAAGTCGCTGTTTTAACGCGAAGCTTCGAAATAATGTGTGTTTGTCGGTGTGTTGCCAGGACTAGTCCCATCTCATTCTGGAATCACTTCGCCAGCATTGCGCTTATGCGACGTGCTCAGTACATTTTTATTATAGGTCTATGGTTCATTCTTTCACGGTGCGCGGTGGAGCTGTCAAAATGTTACGTCCCAATCACAATAAGACCGAACCATGCTAAGAAATTCTTCATAAAAAATAGTGAGCTCAGACATGCCTTTTCGTTAACATTAAAACTTTATGGCAGCATGTTGCAGACAAATAACCTTTTTTGCAAATGTGTTATGTAATCTGGGCAGGCTACTTTAAAATATTTAAATATGAAGTAAAAACTTAAATATATTTGTTTGTTGGCAGAATAAAAACAACGAAATCATTACCGACAAAGACAAACGTAAGTCAAACATCTTTCCTACTTTTTACTCTAATACTCTAATGATATCCTATCGTATACCATCAAAATTTAAAAATTTTGAAACTCAAACCTCTAAAAATCCTAGCCTAAAACTTAAATAATAATCTAAGTTTATTTAGCATAGTTTTTAAAGTACCGGCTTTTTATTTTATTTTACATACAATTTCTAAAATCTACTTATTTAGCAATCATTATTAGGTCCTTATAGTTTACAGTTTAGGCACCTTAACAGTCCAAAAGTTTCAATTTCTTTTATTATTGATTGTGTTTTTTTGTAATTTTTTGCATTTCTTATATTTAAGTAATTATTGTAGTCTTTACCAAATATTGATTTTAAGGTACCTTAAATAATTATTTGACCTTAAATGAGTGCCCTACATATGGTTTTGTATTTTCAAAAATATCATATCTACACAAAAGATGTAAAATGCAACGCAACATTAAATAAAAAATCTATTTAAAATGTTGCTTACAGTTTTAGTTTATCCCTAAAACTGCGCTGAAAAAAGTTTGACTATTTAATATATTTAGTGAATTAGATTAAAAATCAGAAAGAAACCATTTTTCGAATTTCTAATATTATTCACTAAATAGCAACATTAAGAGTAAAAACTCAAAATAGTCGTCGAAAAAAACTTTTTTGAAGACGGATTTTTAACCAAACTTAACATAAGTATTTTAAATAATTAAATAAATAATATACTACAAATTAGTATATTTCATAGCACCAAACATCACTTAAAGTTCAAAACTCAAGTATTTTAGTTTTGATAACTTAAGAATTTTAATCATGTCACATGGCAAAACTCAATTAAAATATTTACACAGGGTGATTTTTTTATAAACCTAGGTTGCCATAATTTTCTACTATTTGTGACTATTTTTTGAATGATTTCTTTAAACACCGTTTTCTTTTGAATTTTTAACAAAAAACTAGTTTTTAAAAACTTTATACGCTTTGAGTCTGTCATTGACAGTTTGCGATATATTTCCAATTAAAGTATTTTATGAATCTTTACAAGATAAATATTAGTTATGACTATGTAGGTTTATAAAAATCACTGCAACGTAAACATCTTCTAGAACTTTCTGTTAATGTACGTGTAATAGGAGACAACATTTAATCTACGATCCATATTTTTGGTTATGTACCGTATCAGACAGTGACCTTACACAAAAGTAACGTTATAAACTTATGACAACACTTCTCATATACCACGAGTTCGAGTAGAAGCTCCGAGCGCCCGGGGTGACATGTATCACGTGGTTTGTACTTTAAAAATGCACGTTGCAAACCACGTGATAAATATCACCAGGAGCGACAGCTACAACTCGAACTCATGGATAATAAACAAACATTTTGCGATGAGGCCACAAATAGATCAGCTGATACGTGGCCATATCGTGAATGGCAAACAAAGCACTGTTTACATTATAAGGCATGCAGTTAACGCAGTTTTATTTTTGTAAAAATGTAAGGCTTTTATGTTGCTGTGGGTTGCTTAAATAATACAGATAGAGGCAAAGTTCGATATTTTTAGAATTCCTACCGTTTTATAAGACCAATGAGGGGGGAATCATTGTCTGATTCCTATCTTAAATATATCAGAATTTGTCCAAATCATTTTAAACAGGTAAAAAGTGATAACTTTATTTTAAGCCAGATTTAGCTAAAATTTAGGCAATAATGCTATTAGTGCTTAGTTTGCTTGTATTAATCACTTAACTCCGATTTTTAACATAACTATCTTAAAAAAGCAATAAACACTGGGCATATATAATAAGGTCTTGTCCTGGAACGTAAATAAAATACTTTTAGACAATCGTTAGTCAGTAATTTGGCTAAAAAAGATAATTCTTCTAAGCTTTTAGAGGTATGTCGTTAAGAAATGGATCAAAGTAGTAAATGCAGGGTTATGTGTAAAGTTAGACAACAACCTCAAATAACCAACATTTTCTTTTTTAATTAAAAGGAATTCCAGGTTCCATTTTAAGGGTAGTACTGGTTGGATCATAATAGCCAGCTAGGTAGTAAATATCGTTGTTGTCGTAGATTGTGGCATATCTTTTTGGGTCATCACCTAAGCGAGTGAGGTAGTCCTTAAGAGGGAGCACTTCGCACTTGTGAGATATTGTTTGTACGTCGTTTTCGTCTACGTGAGGTGATTCAAATAGGGCACCCTGAAAATAAATTAATAGATAGTAAATACGAGGTCTTTTTACCATTCATCCATTTTTCTATCCAATGGTGTGAGTTTGTTGAAAAAGTCACGAGATCTTTTAACTTTAGTTTCAAGAAAGACAGAAGACTTTATTTCAATTTCACGAATAGAAACATCAGCGTTCAGACCAGCTTCAAGTTCATTTTATAATAAAGAAGATAAACATGACTGCCTAATTTTTTTACTCACCGGGTACTGTAAATTCGCAGGACACCCAACGGTCTCTTCTGGATGGTAGAACCATTTGACTTTGACCACCATGGTGCCACAAAGCTCCCACATGGCCTCGATTCTACCAATATAGGGTCTGTCTGGTCGACCAGTGGATAAAAATACTGCTGAATCGCCAACCTGGAAAAAAAAGGTGAGTGCATTTGTCTGATTACCGTTGTGTGCCACCAATATTTTTTCCTATGGACGTTTAGGTTATTTCGTAATTTCATATCAATATTTATGTTTGTTCGCGCTATCATTAATTAAAATATTTACAGTCCACTGCATTTAGCGTTTTTTCTATCCGTGGACTAACATTGGAAAATTTGTTTATAAAAATAACCTACTTTATCTATCTTTATTAACTTTTCTAGTTTGTCTGCTTTCTTTGATAACATAATCTTCTATAAGTTATGGCCTCTTGGAATGTGCATCTGTTCGGGCTGGAAGCATTGTGCAAACTTACTATGTCCGCGGGTTTGGTTTAATGGTGCACAGATGATCTATAGGATATAGCTGGAACAAGGGAGGTGGAACTTTTATAGATCCCGGGCCACATGGAACTTTGAGGCAACGAGAAAGCGGACGAACTAAACCAGAGCATTTTCTGGGGTACTCAAGAGGGCAGATTAGGTAGGCTCCAGCGGAGTTAGCCAAAGCTGACATGCCGAAGGAATGGATCAAAGCGAGGCAGGCAGAGAGTGTGTACTATTCGTCTCGGAGATATTGGCTACTCGGTATGACACAAAGAGGGGTAAAAGCGATGGTAGGAGTCCTAACCAGACACTGGCTTCTACAAGGACACTTGATCTCGGTGCACTTTCTCACATCATGCTATATGCATATAAAAAAGGCAAGAAGAGAGGTATTTTAAGAAGAAGCGTCTGAAACAAAGGACCTTCTGTCCCTGAGGTGACTTGATATCTTGGCTAGTATACGAAGGACGGGCAGGCACTTCAGCGAAGGATGGAACAGTGAGGTTAGATTACGTAAGGTTAATTATTAAACTTACCGTAATTGACTCCTTTCCCCTCTGAATGCTCTTGTAGAAGCACTTCTTGGACTTGCCCTTTGCCCTCTGTCTCTTGTAGCCTTTGCCTGACCAGTGCCACAGTTGCCTTGCTGGTAAGAAAGCGCTCATTTTGCTTCTGCTTTCACAGGACTCCTGTCTATCACGCATTTTCTTTGACTTCTAAAACAATATCATTACCATCAGAACTTATTTTATCGCTTACAAAAAATGTAAAACAGCATTATTGTCAATAAATTTTATTTCAACCAGAAATAGGTTCCTTACCGTATCTTTACCAGCTTCAATAATATCATCCATCGTTACTTCATCGTCAGGATTTGCAATAATATCTTCTTCGAAATTGGCATCTTCATTGTTGGCCTCATTTGAATTATCTTGTTCTTGATTATCAATAGTGTCACTAACTGCATCATTACTTAATGCTTCTTCTGAAGTGTCCATTTCTTCGACATTTTGAGATAAATCTGTTTTGGTGCTATCGAAAGAAGATAACGTCTGCAGACTTATATCTGTAGTACTTTTGTCAGATTCTTTGTCATGTTTCCTTTTGTGTTTTTTGTGTTTCTTATGATGTTTTTTGTGTTTGCAATTTTCTTCAACACACTTGTGTTTCTTCTTTTTCTTTTTTTCGCTTTCCAATTCACCTTCCAATTTCAATTTTTGTTTAAGTTTATCTTTCTTCTTTTTTTTACGTTCTTTTCGTTCTTTGCGATGATCGGCAGATTCTGTATTATTTACGTCAGTAGTAGCTGTTTTGTTCGGTTCAATTTTTTCAATTTTCTCCTGTTTGATTTCGACATTTTGGATTAGGTTAGTTTTTGAAGAATCAGATACACTAGTTGATGTTCTTCGTCGTCTTTTGCATAGACTTAAGAGTGGATTTGGATCATACTCTAAAAAATACAAAATTCAAGTTTTAAAAATATTTCTCTAATAAGAAGATTTACTTTAGGGCCTGTCCTTAAATTACGTAACGCTCTAGGGGGGAAGGAGGGGAGGTTTGACCTAGCGTTACGCTCAATGTCTTTTTAATGTTTTTTTTTTCTTGAAAATGCGTTACGAGGGAGTGTGGGGGGTCAAAAATCCTGAATTTTTGCATTACGTAAATTAAGGACGTTCCCTTATTAGATTCAGATTACAAAACGAAATATTTCTGTGTCATTCGCGTACGCAGAAATGAATCCTGGGGGTGGGCTTGAGCGAGGATCGATACGCAGAAATGAAACCTGTTGGAGTGGGAGCTTGAGGGTAGATTGGGAAAGTGGCACTGGGGGAAGCTTCAGCCCAACCCTATGTTGTGTCTCTGTTGAATATTAATCATATATTTATTTATATCATGCTTACCAATAATGGGGTAATCTGGAGGTAGTAGTCTAATATCTTCTAATGCTATTCTTCCACTGTCACCATCATCGAACTCAACTGAAACAAACTTTCCATCTAGTTGAGGATCTGGTGTTCCTGTAATTAAAATTAATTTATTTAAAGCAGGATAACGAAAATAAATTTTAGACAAATTTAGTGTATTTAGATACAGTGAGTATTGTTTTGTCCCCAGTAAAAATGAGTACAAAGTTCGATTAGGAGTACCTACCTGGTTCTGCAGCCGTTCCTGGATACAGACATCGGTACTGACCACTCCAGTAAGCACAAAGCCTCGTTCCTGGAGGCAAATCCTCGGTGCTTTTAGGGGATACTTCTACAATCTGAAAAATAAAAATATTTATTATTTTTTATTCGATAGGTATTTGGATTTCCACGTTTTCTTTCTTAAGCCGTGGATTGACTGATGTTTTTCAGAAAACACTTTTTTGTTAAGTCGTTTCCAATAGTAGAAAATCATTTTTTTTCTATACTATTAAGAACCATACATACAAATGGCTGAGATAGGCAGTGGCGAAGCATACAAGATAGACAGTGTCTACCCAAAATTTTGAATAATATTATTACATAAAAATATTCCTTAATGCTATTTATTGTTTGTATATTATTTAAAATATTTAGGCATCACGATTAATTATTAATTAACCATTAAAAACCAAAAATAATGACAATCCTGGTCCCTCTCTAAAAATACACAGTGTAGCTGGTGTAGACGTATTCGAAATTGTCTTCTAAAATCTCTGCTAGAGAGGTTACAGTTCAACGAAAGAGCGCGATAATTTGGTGGCGGAGATAGCGAGTGGAAAAGAAATTAGGCTATTTGTCTACTGTAGTCGCCCAGCTAACTAGTGCGTGCATTTCGCATAATATAATTTATATCGAACCGCATTATTTTGCTGAGCGCAAGTATAATCGACTCTGCTACTCTACGACATTGCTACGTAAAATACGCAGACTAGAACTTATTTTTAAGACAGTTTGAGAGTTACTGCTATTTGTTGTACTTTGTATGCAAAACAAAAATATTTTAATACTTTTTTTTCAATTTTTTTTTGTTTTCTATGTCTACCCTTAAAAACACTGGACATAGGATTGTAGCTTTGACTATGAAATAAAAGGGTAGCTTATCTCCCTTACTTTTTAATGCATATTTAGATATGCTAAAAAGTTGCCGGCCATAAACTACGACTACATATTGCAGCAATATTGACCAACTTTTTGTTACGATTTGTCTCTTGTTGTTTTCTCAAACATGAAACACACAGAAGAACGATTTCTTTCTTCTGGCTGCTGTAAACATGAAACTTTCATAAATAATAAAGTTTTTGTTATCACCGCAATTACAGTACCTATCAACTTTGTTTTGTTTCATTCCTTCTTTTACTTTAAGGAACATTTCCAAAAACATGTAACAGAAACACAAAAGTTGCTCAGTGCAAATGTAGCTCTACATAAAACCAGAGAAAATATAATGTTATATTTTCGATGATAAAACGCAACACACACAATATATGACTTAAATATTAGGTAAGATATTTTTCACATGGTTCATATGACATAAGACCTTTAATTTCATCTGTAGTCCGATTTATGTAACTCCTTATAGGCGTTTGTAGTTGCACTTAAACCGTTGATAAAAAATTTAAGTTTGGCAACAAATGTGATGGGGCAAGGTCTGGCGAATAAAGGTTTAGTCGCCCATTGGTCAGGGTTGGATGGGACAGGCGGGCAACCGGGCAGCGTATTTACGTTTCCGTGCGGATTTCACGGCAGCGCCGTTTTGAAATGGACACGGAAATGTTGCAACATATTTGGTTAAAAATGCGTGTTGATTTTAAGGCGCCAAGGCTCGAACAAGGCACGGATTTGTATTGAATTACGCAGCGCAGGGGCTGACTTATTAGTGCACATTTGAAACTTAAATTGGATTCACGTTGTTTATTAGTTTGATTTTGAGGTTATATGTTAGTTAATATGAAAATTATGGAGCAATTTAAAAGTATTTGTACTAATATTATATACTCAAGATTTTGAAATTCTTTGAAGTTTGAAGAACACTCTTCCATTAACTATACCTGCAAAGTTCAGTGTTCATTGGCTTACACCGGAAACTACGACGACAGATGTTGTTCTGTTATTAATAAATTTTAATGATTTAAATGATTTTCACTTGATTTCTAACCATATGAAAATAGAAAGTTTCCAAAAACCTAACCTAACGAAAGCTAATCAATCAAATCTAACCGAACCGAACCAAAGCAAACTGAACCAATAATTTAAAAAAAAACTTTCCTGAGTTCCTACCCGGGATCCTAGAGGATGTGAATCCGAACCGAACCGATCCTAACTAAACCGAACCAAACCTAACCTAACCAAACTAAACTACAACACTATTCACACCCTCTAGGATCCCGGGAAAGAAATCAGGAAAGTTTTTTTTTTAATTGTTGGTTCAGTTTGCTTTGGTTCGGTTCGGTTTGGTTCAATTCGGTTGGGATTCACATCCTCTAGGATCCCAGGTAGGAAGTCAGGAAAGTTTTTTTTTTTGAAAAAAATTATTGGTTCAGTTTGCTTTGGTTCGGTTCGTTTTAACCTGATAGTTGAATACGCTTTTGTAATAGTTTAATGAGCGATATTCTCTTACAGATCCGTGCTCATTTCGATCAAAACTCTTAAAATCAACACGTATTTGAACCCAAATATATTGTAACATTTCCGTGTCTATTTCAAAACCGCGCCGACGTGAAATGAGCACGGAAACGTAAATACGCAACCGGGCACATGCACATGTGCTGTGTATATGTTGAAAAATTAGATATTAATTATGTTAGTAGGAACAGTACAATCTCGATTATCCGAATCGTGATTTTTCGAAATCCGGTTTATCCGAAACAAACTTTAAAAACAAAAATCCCGATTAACCGAAAAAATTCGCATTATACGAAACGCGTCTGGGATTCAACTATACTGCTAGTTGGTTCCCCTCGGGGTTTGACGGCATAATACGGTCTATGCGAATTGTTTTAGTTAGCCGACAGTGTTACAAAAAATGTTTTTCGATCTCGATAATATACGCATCCTTAACTCCTATTTTCCAAAAAAAAATCGGATTAACCGAAATTTCGATTATATATATTTGGTCCACATTATTTCGGATAATACTGTACTTAGTGTTTAATAAAGGCATACAGAATATAAAGCTTTACAAAAATATCTAGAGCAGTATCACAGATATTAATAAAAAAAGAGATTTTCTGAAAGTCTTTAAACACCTTGTATCTCACAAGTGCAAATTACATCCGTTAAAATTAGCATGTTATTTAATAACAAAACCTCCATAATATCAAAAACAAAAATAACACAATATGGCTTTGTTTTCTTTGCCGTAAAATGTTTGTGCCGAAGCGAGGGCCAAATAAAAAATACTCTGCCAATATATGGGCCCCTAAGCTCACACTAGGTACTATAGTTATAGTTTACGTGTGACCTAATATAACTAAAAACTGAAATATATTTTATTCAACGCCAGACTAAATTACCTTTTGTTTGATACCACACAAGCCATGTTTTGACAAAAACTCAAATTTTTAAAATCTACCCCCACCCTTAAAAAAACAAAAACCAAAATGTATTTTGTTAAACTCCTGACTCAATTACCTTTCGTTTGATATCACACACGCCATATTTTCACTTAAACTCTAATTTTTGAAATATACCCCCACCCTTTTCATAAAATAAATTAAAATGTATTTTGTTTAACTCCAGACTCAATTACCTTTCGTTTGATATCACACACGCCATATTTTCACATAAACTCTAATTTTTGAAATCTACCCCCACCCTTTTATTTGGTTTGTGTTCGGTGGATTTTGTTTATTTTTAAATGGGACCATCTCGACCCAAGACCTAGCCTAGGTACCAAATTTCATTAAAATCGGCCAAGCGGTTTTTGAGTTATGCGCGTTGGTCGTTACAGACAGACATACAGACAGACAGACGGCGCAACAAAAAAGTTTCAAAATCATCTGAAACGCAAAGATTTATAAAAAATTTTGAAATCGGAGCAACTTTTTTTTTCTCGAAAAAATTAGGATCACCATAGCTCACACTACTATAGTATAGTATATGTGTGAGCTAAAAATTGCCAGGGCACGGTGGTCAGCTTGTCGGTTCCGAAGGATCGAAATTATTTTATAGTTTTAATTTTGATAAATTGATGCTAAAAGTTAAGAAATGTCAACTAGCGTTTAAAAAATGAGTTTTTATTATACTGTGCATTCTGGAGATGGTACAGTCGCCTCCAAAAATAATGCTGCATATCGTTTTTTTCCTCTTAAAAAACTTGAAAAATTGATACTTTGAGAGTGTGTGTACTTAACTAGCTTATAGCTTTTTTTATTTAACATAGCTTTTTTATAAAAACTTAACTAAATTTATTAATCTTGCTATACTATATATATCCATTTTAGCTCACACATATACTATAGTAGTGTGAGCTATGGTGATCCTAATTTTTTCGAGAAAAAAAAAGTTGCTCCGATTTCAAATTTTTTTATATATCTTTGCGTTTCAGATGATTTTGAAACTTTTTTGTTGCGCCGTCTGTCTGTCTGTCTGTCTGTCTGTCTGTCTGTATGTCTGTCTGTCTGTCTGTCTGTCTGTCTGTCTGTCTGTGTGTCTGTATGTCTGTCTGTAACGACCAACGCGCATAACTCAAAAACCACTTGGCTGATTTTAATGAAATTTGGTACCTAGGCTGGGTCTTGGGTCGAGATGGTCCCATTTAAAAATGAACAAAATCCACCGAACACAAACCAAATAAAAGGGTGGGGGTAGATTTCAAAAATTAGAGTTTATGTGAAAATATGGCGTGTGTGATATTAAACGAAAGGTAATTGAGTTTGCAGTTAAACAAAATACATTTTAATTTATTTAAAAAAAGGGTGGGGGTATATTTTAAAAATTAGAGTTTAAGTGAAAATATGGCGTGTGTGATATCAAACGAAAGGTAATTGAGTCCGGACTTTAACAAAATACATTTTAGTTTTTGTTTTTTTTGTAAGGGTGGGGGTAGATTTAAAAAATTTGAGTTTAAGTCAAAACATGGCTTGTGTGGTATCAAACAAAAGGTAATTTAGTCTGAAGTTGAATAAAATATATTTCAGTTTTTAGTTATATTAGCTCACACGTACACTATAACTATAGTACCTAGTGTGAGCTTAGGGGCCCATATATTGGCAGAGTATTTTACTACGCACTGATATTCTTTATTGTAGTATTTATATTTACTATTTTCACATACATAGTTCAAAACGGATTGATTTTTATCCTGTGAAACCGGTGTTTTGTGCTACATTTTAAATAAATTACGTCGACCAATCCCATGCGCCAACGCTGAAACAATAAACCATAGCTAATACAGCGGCAAGAAGCGGCAGCTGAATGTAGCACCTATACAACCCTTGATACATGATTAAAATAATAAAGTCACAACCGCAATTGATACGTAACGATCCAGACTTTTTCAGTCCAATATATAAAATACATATTTGAAAAATTATAATAAATCAATACACAACTTTTATCTAATTTTAATAAGCAAATTGAAACTTTGGAAATGGTTTAATAGTACAAATTAAAGATACTAACCCATATTTTAAATATACGTGAAGAAATCTCCATATAATCTCTGATTTACCAACTTGGAGCACTTTTGAAAATCGCCTTTCCGCGCGGAATAAGTGCGGATCATTATGCAGGCTATCAAACGGGCTATGACTTGTCGTCGTAACAAGTGATAACGAGTTAGTTGATCGTTTTTCTGCATTGAAGTCTACCAATAAGGTAATTGGGCACTTTTTTAAGACTTAGTGGTTATGATAGAAAATAGTTCGACATTAAGGTTTCGATCGTCTAAATTAGACAAGCTGACCTCCGTGGGCCGGTTTGTTTGAGCCCATCCAACCCTGCCATTGGTTATCTATTTCTGTTTGCGATCTTCTAATGGAAGTTTCTGGTCAGTGGGCACCGTTTCTGCAGAAGATTTTTTCCATATCAGTGTTTATTGGCAAAAAAGTTGTAAACTTTTTTCGCATAAGGCTCGGTTTGCTCGGTAGAAATAGAATCTATCCACCTTGACTATTTTAAAGGGGAATGATTTTATAAATGAACTGTGAGAAATGAAAACGATAACGAAACTCAATTTCTGGTTTGGACATACGCAATAAAAAAACTATAGACTTCAAGTGCCTATTCATTCCAATAATTTTTTTTCGTTCAGATAAGATCATTTTCTATCTACCTTCCCAGCTCGGCGCAGCGGTTAAAGCCCCCTTTGGGCCACCTTAATCCCGATAGGCCTCTTAAAATGATCCTTAACGTGTAACTAAAAGCTTAAGACAACGTTTTTGGTGTATCGTCGCGGATATTAAAGAGATATGCGCCCTACTCTTAATAAAGTGTTTCCGGTAAGAGCAATATTCACGCAAAATTTTAAAAATAAATGCTAAAAAACGGCTTTAAGGCTCTTAAAAAATTAACTTCAGTATTTTAACTTTTCTGTCTGTCACCCGCATGTTTCTTCAAATCGTCCGCCCATCTCATTTGGGGTCTTCCCCTACTTCTTTTATTATGGTCAAGGTCCCATCGATCGTCTGTCTGTCTGACATTATGGCCGGCAAATTTCCATTTTAATTTTGCAACTTCTCCTCTGAAATCCCTTCATTTTGTTTTATTTCTTATCCATTCATTCCTTTTCCTATCTGTTATCTTTACATGTAAAATTTGTCTTTCCATTGATCTTTGGACTTTTGTTACCTTATCCATGTTTGATTTTGTACGTGTCTAGGTCTGAGATCATACAGGAAGGATACATTGATTATATACTTTCGTTTTGAGGTACTGAGAATATTTTGTATTTTTTAATATGTAGCTTAATTTACCGAATGCTGCCCAGGCCAATTTTACTTGTCTCTTGATTTCAGTTGTTTAGTTTTCTTTTTTTTTATAATTTGTTCCAGATATATAGATACATATATTATATTATCTGTGTTTGTTATGAATTTAGTTTTAGTGTAGTTTATACAAGCCTATATTTTTAGCTGCTGTATCCAGTTGTTCCATAATTTTTATTAGTTCTTCTATTATATTGGCTATTAGGTCTGAGTATAAGTGACCTATTCGGCTATTACTGCCCAGTGCTCAATGCTATCGAAAGCTTTTTCAAAGTCTATAAACGCAATATATATATATATATATATATATATATATATATATATATATATATATATATATATTGGAATGCTTATTCTTTGGCTTGTTCGATTAGGATTTTTATGGTTAATAGGTGGCCAACTGTACTGAAACCTTTTCTTTTGATTTATATCCGTCAAATTTTGTTGTTAGTCAATCTTTTAATATTTTCGTGAAAAGCTTATAAATAATAAACACATTAAGGAGTGTTATAGGTCGTTAGTTTTTTAGGTCTGCTCTATCGCCTGTCTTGTGTAGAATAATGCGTATGGATTCTTTCCAGTTGTTTGGGAATTTTTTTTTTGTATTTTATTGAGGGCTCTGGTTAATCAGCCTAAAACCCATCAGGGGCTGCAATGGCACTTGAAGAAGAAGAAAACGTGAGGATAGTATGGCAGGCGGGACAAGTGTTGCCGCGAAATGAGACGAGACGAGACGAGAGAACACCTTCTCTCGTCTCGTCTCGTTATGCGAGATAAAATGGTTCTCTCGTCTCGACGATAGGATTCTTCTAGCGCTCGACAGAGCCTTTCTCTGTACTCGTCTCGTCTCGTGTCTCGTGATTTATATCAGCTACAAAAAGTTTTTTAAATACTCTTTGTAAAAGTGTTTTTTTTTTAAGGTGAATCTTAGTATTTATGGTATTTACTTTTTTCTAAAATAAAGTGTTAAGTCCGATCTGGGATATAATCTGTATATGCGTATATAAAATAAATAAAGAAGTTAATACAATACATGTACTAAAATACCTCGTTGATGCCGATGAAATAAAAGCCGTGGAAAAGATTTGCATCGCTTTATTTATTTAAAACTGTATCTAAAATCTCAAGTGTTCGTTGATAAAAGATTATTTTGTGTTTTGCCAATAATATGAACCCTTAAAAATAAAGCAAATAAATCTATTTTTTAAAATACTTGGGTCTTAAAAATCTCTATGGAATTTCCAGATTCTGGAAACCAAAGATTTTCATTGCAGCAATGTGTTTTTCCCAAAACTTACCAAAACGTTTTTTTTTAAATAATCTTAATTTCTCGTAATTTTTTAGGGAAAAGCATGTTTTTGCAAGAAATTTCTATGTTTTTTTTTTAAATAAACGCACAATCAGAGACTTTTTTTCAATAACAGATTTTTCATCTAAATTTTTCATATTTTTCAAAATAAAAAGCAAACTAATTTCCGCAAGAAAATTATCTAATTTTCAAAATTTTAGGTCTCTAAAGAATCGTCCAAAAATATTTTTTTTTAAATTAACAGATCTCTAAATAACAAAAATTCACGCCAAAAGCTAGAAAAGAAAATTAAAATTTCCCGCTTACGAATAATTTCCGAAATAAAAAATGTTCAGTACGTTAATAAGCATGAACAGTAACAGTACAATTTAATTACACTTTTGGATTTTCTCCATCTGATTTCAAGTAAACGAAAGGCAAGCCACAGTACATGTTGTCATGGAAGAAATATATGACAATTTTTGCATACCTTTTATTTAAAAAAATTGGTACATAAATATCAAGTTAACTCTATAAATCATAAAAATTTATAAAACCAACCTTTTTTGATCGAGAGAAACGAGAATCTCTCGACGAGAGAGGGTCTTTCTCTTGTCTCGTCTCGAGCTTTCATTCGAGAGAAAATGAACGAGACGAGACAAGAGGCGAGAATCTCTTGTCTCGGCGGTAACACTAGGCGGGCCAAATATACGCAGCGATCTACAGCTATAAAGTATAGAAATTAAATAAGTTTTACAAGGTTTAAAGACACCTAAAACCTTGATGACATTACTCTTAAGAACATGCCTACCCTCTTGATAAAGTGGCCCGTTGAAGCTTAGGGTTTCTCCCCTCAAAAATGACTCATAACGACAATGATTATTGTTGCACAAAGTTTCTTTGGGGGATTAGAAATAAAAGTTAGGGATTCATCAGAACAAGTTTTTCCTTTTTGTAAAGATTTTCGCGTACAGATAAAGTTGAGAATAAAGTACAAAAATTCTTTATTGCATGTCTTATTGGCAAAAGTTTTGAAATACCTAAATATAGAGGGCGAGCGACAAAAATATACCCTTAAATTTGTTTGTCAATAATTTTTTTTGGGACTTGAAAGGGGGGGAAATAGCCAGGCCCCATGGCCGCCCCTAAATACGCCACTGAAATAAGTGCCTCCTAATTTAAGTTGTGTGACTTTAGGTACAGTACATTTTTTTTCGTTGCTTGACATTCTACAAGTTTTTTCTGCAAAAGTGTCCTTGTGTTTCATGATAACACAATCAAAATCTTAATATATTCTTACCACAACAAACCGAACTGAAGAATGCCAACAAGACCAAAACGAAGAACACAAGATCGACTCAGGTATACTGAGAAGAAAAGATCCGCATTCAAGATAAGACAGCTTTGAAAAGGAAGAAGAAAAAATAAATAAAAAAAGGTCCTACAAAGTTATTGAAGGGTATCTGCCTTTAGAAAACGATATTTAAGTTAAACGGTATATTTTTTAGCTTTAAAACCCTTTTTTTAGGCTGCTTTAAAAACATAAGTTTTTTATTTATTCACTGGAGACTGGAGAACTGTTTTTTAGTTCCTGGTTTATTTTATTTTCGTCTGTTCTAATACACAACATAACCTAAGACAGTGATGTACCCAGGGAGGGGGTCGAGCCCTAGAGACAGTGGCGGATTCAGGATTTCCGGGAGGAGAGGCCAAAGTGGCAGCTAACATCAAAATATTTTGTATTAGCAGTTTTTGACAGATCTAGGGTGTGAAATTTAGTATCTAAAGAAGATTTATGGCGCCGCAGGAAAAGTTATAAAAAAAATTAAGTAGAATTTGTGACAAATTTTAAATAAGTGATGCTGCTAAACTAAAAAATAAGTTATATGTCTGAGAGAGGGGCAGAGACCCACATAGCACAATCACGTGTTTAACACGTAAAAAAGGCGTGAAAAAAAAACGTTGATTTTAAAAGCTGCTAGAAAAAAACATTTATTTCATAAATGAAAACAAGCTTAATAGGTCATTCATTAACGTTATAAAAAATAACGTTGCTAAAAACTGCGTTGTAAGAACGCCATTATAAAATTAAAACAGCAATGTTTTTACGTTAGTTTCAAGAATTTTTTACGTTAAAATCACATTAGATTCACGCCTTTTCTACACGAATTTTAAAACGCGACTTGCGTGGCTTTTCTACTGAATATTTTTGAGATTTTACTAGCAGCAGCGCCACCTATTGTCGGGATTTTTCACTTTGACGAAATCTATCAGACAGTGCTTTGGCCTCTAAACTCCAAAAACCTTTTAAGGAACTGATCGCTGATCCTTTACAATCACCACGCATCTATTATTAACCTGATAAAGACACATTAATATTATGTGAAAAATTTTACTGTTAAAAAATCTTGTTTAGCTTTTAAAAAAATCATAATGTATATAGATAAATATATAGATATTTTGTCTTGCCTTGAGCGCCATCTTTAAAATTGTCTTGAAGTGTTGTAGTCTTAAACTAGTGAACTTTTATAACTTCCTTTCGCATCTCTTTTAAGTTAAAAAAATGTTATTAAAAAAACGTGACCAAAAAAGACTCAGAAAGTTATTAGGTTTGAGAAGTCTTAATCTAGTGGCGTTTTAGAACATGTTGTGGAGGACTTTTCAAGTGTGAATTTGGTACATGAAAATGACGAGGGTAAAAAACACGTTATCTACACAGCATGGGTGCACCCAGGGGGGGCCGGGCCCCCCCAAGCCCAAGATTTTTTTAGATATTTTCCACATATTTCATGAATAAAAAGATAAAGTAGTATAAAATACGACATGATGAGGCCTCGGGCCCCCCCAAGACATATTCCTGGGTGCGCCACTGTATACACAGGACCAGAAAGTTCAGCAAAAAGTACATTTTTATAGCTTGACTTCTCCTTGTTTTTAAGTTATCTTTAAGCATGTAGATTTAACAAAATAAATATTACATGGTATGAGGTTGTTTTCAAGTAAAAAAAAACTTTGTTATTTTTGTTCACGTTAATTTAATGTTGATGTGATTTTTGTGCTATGTGGGGAGGGAAGGGCAGTGGATCCGCCCCTGCCTATAGACATAATATTTACCCCTCAAGAGGCGATATTAGGGAGGGGGCTAATCCACTCAAGTTCAAAATTAGCCCCACCCCCCAAGTTCATAAAAACTTTCCGACCATAACTTTTGCAAAAAATTTTTTCTTTGAAACCATTTTTTCCAAGGACCAATTTTTACACATTTTTTGGTATCTAGTTTTTTAATATTGCAATTTTTTTTCTTCATTTTGAGGTGTGTTAAGCCTTACGCTCTACCCCCTCCTGTATGTGGTAGTATTTCTTGCATATACATATGGTATTAGGCTTGGGGATCACGCCTCCTCCCCCCAAAATGGTCCGGCTAGTTCCTATCCCCAAAACCGATTCCTGCGTACGTCGTTGTCTAAGCTCCGGATTCAGGGGCGGTCCCAGACTTTTAAAAGGGGAAGGGCAATTTAGATTTTTTTGAACATGTTTATAATAACATAAAAAATGAAGAAAATATATTTTTGATTGCTTTGCTTGATAAATCAATAATATGCATATTTTTTTGCTCAGGTGTGTAATACACCAGAATGTAATGTTCCTCTTATATTTGGAGTTCTCTGAACAGAAGAAGGATGCAATTTCCGAACCCCCCCCCCCCCACCCCCACCTTGGAACGCCACTGTCAAGGTGTTTGATTAGGTACAGCTACTGAACCGAATTTTTTTCACTTTTTTTGTAAATTTTTAAAAATTAATATTTTTAAAAATTTACAATGTGAGTAAAAAAGTCAAAAATTCATAGAAATACCTAATTAACTATCAGTTATTTTAATTTAAAAAAAATCATGTCCGCAATAACAAACCTAATATGAAGGGGGGGGGCTTTATAATAATTTTGAGAAAGAGTTAATAATTTTTAGATTTTAATAATTAATTTTGTTATAAGGTACTATTTTATAGCTTTTTTATGAAGAATTCAACTGTCAAACTGAATTTCAACTGTCAGTTTGGGTATAACAGGTAACAATATAAGGTTGATTTTTTTTATAGGTGTTTATTGGGACCACAGTATAATAACAGATGGATTGGGTAAGCCTCAATTAATTAAAAAAATTGGTACAACCGTTTTGCTTTTTAAACTTTTATGCACTAAAATTAATTTTATCTCTTCCTAGACTGACACTATAACATTCTACACTGCGGTGTTGATCGTTAGCAAATTTAAATAAATAATTGGTCGTTTGAAAAGGCTGACAAAAATATCTTAAATAAGTCAATTGTAATTAAAATTGGTCAAAAACAACATTAAATATTCACATCATTATTTACAAAATCTAAACAAAATCAGCGGTCAATTGAGTGAAAGATTAAAAATATTTTGCCGTTAGATCGTTATAGAGTGCCCTGGCACTTGACAGAAGAATGCTTTTTACCTATAATTTACTTTAATTTTAATTTATAGGTACTATAATTTATAATGTATATAGGATTCCTAAACTGGAATCTAGGAAAAGTATCTTTATAAGGTAAACAGAAATGCTATCATGGGCACACCCAGGGGGGCCTTGGAGTTCCGCCCCCCCCAAGCCTAACATTTTTTTAGATTTTTTTCCACATATCCAGAGAATTGTTGCATCAAACTAGAAAGCCTTTTTTATTACAATCCTTAATATTAAATTCAAATATGGAAAAATTAAAAGGTACACTTACCGCATCTTTCATAATCTCCTCCCGACTCATAATATGCGGCCTGTTCCCTCTTTCTCCATGGAGCGTAATGGAATAGACATCTGGAGGTTCCACAGGGCTCAGTAGACCAGCGTAGAATAGTCCACCCATTGCAGTCAATACCCTAAGTTTTTGAATTTCCAAGTGATCATAGGTTAGGGTACAAAGGTCAGGTTTTTGTGGTTGGGTAGGGATTTCTTGTTTTGATGGAGCGTCTTCTATACTAGTTGTAGTGTTTTCAATAATTTCTGTATGTACCTCTTCGTCCAAAGACATTGCTTCATCTTTATCTTCAATATCTGCTTCGGTTTTAACCGGTCTTTCGATGTCTGCATCTTCTTTAACATCATTTACGTCATCTTCGTCGATATAAGTCTTAACAGTGGCCTCAGCACGCAATTTCGGCCTAATATTGCTTTGCCTAACCTCATGAATACTGTTAATAGTGTTATTGTTCTTAACTTTCTTTAACTTATGTGTGTAGGTTTCTTCAATAAATCTCGGTGGTGTACTGCTACCTTGTTCTTCGATTTTTTGAGTTTTCAGCTTTTCTTTAGCTGCCAAAAAATTAACGACATAGTTATTTTTTTGCTTTTTGGCAACAATGGTCTCTGTGGCGTCATCTCCCAAAGAATTTTCCAACTTCTTAGGTTTTCCTACTTTCCGTTTTGAAGAACTGTATTTGTCGGGAGATGTTTCTCCATCTGAGTTATTATCTTCAAACTTATTTACGGTACAGAATTTGGGAGGTTTGATAATCTCAGACTTAACTGGCGTCTCCTCTATTTTGGTTTCTTCAACTTCTAAATATGGAGTTGCACTTCGTTCTGAGTGTGTGCTCTTTTCGGAGTGAGTAGATTTCTTTCTACTTTTTCGTTTGGGGCAATCACTTGAATGTGAATGTTTTCTTGGCTTTAACTGACTCAGTTCTTTTTGTTTTTCTTTATATTCTCGCTGCAATTCTGCTAGTTTTATCCTCATATCCAATGTCCTCATGTCCACAGCATTCATACAAGGCCAGTCTCCAGAACAACAACTGTTTTGGCATTTACTTGCTAGAAATTTTTTGACTTCTTTTTCAGATTCTTCCGATTTATAGGATTTGTATTTACAGGAGCATTTTTCTTCTTGATAGCTAGATAATCGCTTTTCTTTTTCTTTACGTTCCTTTCTCTTTTCCCGATCTTCACTTGAGTAACGTTCTTTTTCTCTCTTTGATTTCTTTCTTTTGGGCTCATCTGACGAATGTTTCTTGGATTTTCGTTTTTCTTTACGCCTTCTTTCTTTATCCTTGTCTTTATCCTTACATTTTTGTTTATCTTTAACAGGTTTACTAATATTTTCTTCCAAAATTCGCTGCTCGGCTAAAGCACAAAGTAAATCTAAACCTCCTAAATTATCATCGACTTTATTTGATACGTTAGTATCTTCGTTGGAATGAATTGACGCTGTTTCAATATGATTAGAATTATCTGTTTCATTTTCAACAGATGTGTCTTCCGAAATAATCTTACAACTCTCATCTAACCCAAATTCAACAATACTGTTGGATAAAAGCTCCAAACCACTTAAGTCGGGCTTTTTCTGAGAAGTTTGTTGCTGGCTCAAAACTGGAATTATATTAGAACTATCGAAATCTTGCTCTGGATTTTGACTGATGGAAGAAATTAATTCTTCTGGTGTAGATTCAACTTCAGTCGAATCTTCGGGTTCCAAAGCATCTTCAAAGTGTTGTAGTTGGATAACGTTATTTTCTAGAGGCTCTTGCATAATATGGGGATACTCAACTTCACTTATAGTGTTTTCTCCCACATTTTCAATAGTTTCTACAACAAGTTTTGATGCTTTGTCTTCCAAAATTACAGGTTCTTGATTAGTCATATCATCCTCAGAGCATATAGGAGTGTCAGTCTGATTACTAGCATCTGCTTGAGTAGTCTGAGGAATGTGAGGTTCTAAAAATTCTTCCGTAATTTGGACTCCGCTTATTCCATCTGGCGGTGGAGTTAAGCAAGTATTTACAGGTGATGTTGCTTGTGATCTACAAGAGGTTTCATTTGTTGAGTTTATTTGAGGCTGTGAGAGTATTATGTTGTTAATATTGTTTAAATTTGGTGGATGCTGGTAAATTACATGAGTCGTTACCATGGGTTGTTCAGTAAAAACAGTTCCAGAGTTATTTGCCATAGTACTAACAGTTTGTAGCGCTTTTGATTGATCTAAGCTACCATCAGTTTCTATTTTTATAAACGTAGTTGTTGGAACATTCAGAGGAATATGCTTTCTTTTAGTGTCAGTTGTCACAGCGACCAGCCTCGTACTGTGAGTTTGAGTATGTTGTATCGTACTGCTAGCAAGATAGTCGGAGGAAGCAGAACTGAGAAGTTGTAAAGGAGGAGGAGGAATAGAGGAGATCGAGGGGAGAATGACAGAAGACGGTTGGGGGTAGCTGGGCCAGACCACTGTTTGTTGAACTGCCGGCTCTAAAAGGAGATAAAATATTTTGAGTAAATTATTATTGATTTTGATAATAAATTTTGCTAAGGGGGGTCAGCTAGCTAACTTACCTATATTAGTGGTAGGTAAAAGAAGTAATCCTCCAGTTGTAGGGTCTCGAACCAGCTGAAACCCAACGGGGGGCATTGTGGGAACTGAAAGTGGAACGACTGGATCCACGGGAACGGAGGCAGCTGAAAGAGAAACAATTATTAGAAGGTGGAGGAGCTTGTAGTATGCTAGTTTTTTGTGTTGAATTAGGTAAAATGACTTGCCGTAAGTTTTATTATAAACGTAAAAAGCCAGAATAAAAATAATACGAAAATTTCAGTTTTCTTTCTATTTACTTTGCGTAACAAGTACCTGGACCAATTAGCTTTTTGTTTGTGTAGCAAGGGCGGATCCAGTGGTGCTTCTCGGGGGGGGGGGGTTCGGTTCGGTTCGGTTCGGTTCGGTTCGGGGGGGGGGGCGTCATTCTCTGTTGGTAAAAAATGGTACTAGTACCCCCCCTGGATCCGCCCTGTTTCTTTTAATACCTGATTTATGTATTATTTTCTACACCAGGCGAAACATTTTGCAAGTTGAGGCTACAACTTCAGGATAATTTATTAATAAATGTGGTTGTAATTTAGATGATAATAACAATAGACACATGCGCTGCTGCAAGCAAAAAATTTTAATTTTTATTAGCAAAAACCTTACTTTTTACTAATTTTTTGCTTATTTAAAAAATTCTCGGGGGGGCAAGTGCCCCCCCCCCGGATCCGCCACTGTTGTATAGAGCCAAAAAATCTAATAACAATAAAACATTAAAGATTTATTAAAAGAGTAAAATAGTTAGGTGGGTATCTGTGAGATTATTAAAGTATACAACCTAGGTTTTTTAAAAATGTAAGCTTGTTGCAGTAAAAGAAAGTTGCCTCTATAGATTCTATTGCACAATTTAAATAAAAAATTGTTGTTGACCTTGGTCTTTTTCAAAACAAATCACGAAGTATACCTACCTACCCACTTATAACCTTAATTATTTTTATGTTAATAGGTACAGGTAGAGGTAACGGCCAACCAAACACCTTAAGCAGAAGCTGCAATAGCTGTCATTATTAGACATTTAATGTTGATGCGCCGGACCTGGTCAATAATAATTCAGGCTGAATCCCTAATATCCATCGTACCAAAGTACAAAATGAAAATCGTCCAAGAAGTTTAAGGAAAATGATATAACATTCCAAGTTCACAAACGGTATTATAATTAATCGGACATTATCAGAAACGTCATTCAGCAAAAAATCAGAACCGCTTTTGTTTAGGTGAATGACACACAAGGCTCCTTTTGATGATTTTGTCCGGTTATGGGAAAAGACGTTGTACAAAACTTCTATTATGTTTTTACCAATTCTTTTTTGACCGCAGACGATTTTGCTCATGTCCTGTTCTGATGAATGACATTTTTGATAATCCAGAGGAGTGCAGACTGAAATTGCATAATATTTTTGTCATATTTGTGTTGTGATATGGATGGAGTAAAATAAACGTTGTAAACGATAAACCACTTGTTGATCTAAAAGGCGCTCTACGTCATATGCCAGATGAATTATTAATAACAAAATGTCAAGGCCAACTGACACTGAATACCGACTGATAAATTATGCACACGTTTCCGGCCTTTGGCACTTACCATAATGTCGAATTATCGAATCTCCTAAAGCCCAGACCGTTTTTTTTAGAAAGTCACCAATACATAAGCTGTCCCACTCAAAATTTATTTTTACAGAATTTTTTTTTAGATCAAAACCTAATTTTGGATGTCTCAGACTAAAAAAAATATTTATTGAAGGCTTATGTAAGCTTTTTAAATGTTATTATGAATAAAACGAACCTCTTAAAATTGCCAATTCATTAGTAGAAAGCAAAAAATAATATTTTTTAATCATGAATATTTTCCTTCTGTAACGAGTCACTAGATGTTTGTTAAGTTTTTAAATAAAAATTTCCTTTCAAAGTGATGGTGCAATAACTCAAAGTTAGGTATCTTTTATAAAAACTTGAGGTTTCTTGATTTGTAAACATTTACGTTTTGGTATATTTTATTTTGATCTATAGAAAATGAAAAAAAATTACTTGTCACAAGAAATCTGTCCCCGTCGGTAACAGCCAATTTTTCATCAAATAATATTTATTCCACGTGGCAACGTATACTTTTAGCATAAAGAGAAATAGTGGGTTACAGTGGCGTATATAGAAAAAAGTTTCGGGGGGGGCCCGAGACCTCATGAGGCCGTATTTTATGCTATTTTATGTTTGTATTCAAAAAATCTTAGCTTTGGGGGTGGCCCGGGCCCCCTAGGCCCCCCCATATATACGCCACTGGTGGGTTATTATTATTTTAATATCTATCTAATCAATATATTTTGAATTAAATTTAACGGTAATACTCGTAGGTATTCGTATTTTTTGGTTTTAATTGCCAAAAGCATAGACGCATGGGTTTCAGGACCCGCCCTCCCCCCCCCCCTTCCAATGCTAAGATGTTTTTCAATATTTTTCACATATATCATGAATACAAAAGTAAAATAGTATAAAATATGGATCTTGCCCCCCCCCCTCATATGACATATTTCTGGGTGCATCATGGCCAAAAAGGTACTACAAATTATAGTGACAAAAATCGCTGAAACTTTTGAAGTTTGCTACTACACCATGCACTACCAGCTTTTTCAGAGTTAAATCTGAATCAGATATTTATAAAATTTTTCAGCACTTTTTATTATTTTGGCTTCCATATGCAATATTTCTTATTTTTTATTTAATTTTCAAGTAAAACATATTTACATAGATATTTAAGATACAACAAACATATGTAACTAGAACGTAGGTTTTTAAAAATTATGGTATTTGAAAGGTTTTAAAAAAATTATATGCCCATTGCCAAAAAAACATCTCAGGTTACTTATTTTGCTTTTTTAAGATACAAACTGATCAAAAGTGCTTTTTGAATAATAATTTAAAAAACATGTTTTCTTTTATTAAAATATGTTTTTGAAAAATTCCTTTTTATTTTAAAAAAACACCCATATTTTTTGCTAAACCAACACAGGACGAAACAATAAGCAAAATACATTGATTCAATGTAACAATTTATTGAAGTAATTAACGTGTTACATTGTACATTGAACCAATGTTTTTCCGTTTATCGGCTGAAAATTGATGTACGCCGTACATTGTTTTTACATTTAAAGGAGCGCATATAATTTTAAAAGATGAGTTTTACGTTGTTATTAATTCTAAGGGGTGATCCTAGGCCTCCTAGCTCTGCCCTATTTACGTCCATAACCTAAAAAAAACCGCAAAATAACTATGAAATAAAGATCTCGCAAAAAACCATAGCTAAATCGCAAAACCGGTCGGGTACAACAACTTAAAACGCAAGCAAGCAAGCAAAGTCATATCGTGTATGTACAACTCACCGGGATATTGCCACAGAGTGGGCGTGGCACAGTTCCCGCCCATCGTTCCGCCCACTTGAAAGGCGGCCAATCCGGACTGACGATCGTCGGTGCACTGAAACAAGGGGCCCGCCCCCGGGGCCGCCATGCCCGTCATCGTGCCGGTATTATCTGAAACAAGTCCGTGTATCAGTTACATTTTAGTTTACTGCTTGCTGGCAGTGGCCATTGCTGCTGCTCTATGGCGACAGAATGATATCAACGTGGCTTGCACAGCAGGAATTTTTTTTACGCATTTAAAAATTGGATTTTTATAAGGGTGTGACCGTCTTAGGAATTTTACGCATTTAAAGGGTTTTTTTATGGATACTTAACTATAAACGGTTAGTTGCGTGTCTACTTTTTTAACAAAATATGTAGAAAACGTTAAAAAAACCTAGTAGAAAACGGTATATATTATTCCAAAAACCTTTAAAAAAAAGTTTTTTAAAAAGGGGTAAATTCTGAAAGCCGAAATCTAAATGAAATAAAGTGATATATTAAAAACAGGGATATCGGAAAGACGTAGCGAATAAGACTATTAAAAATGGCCTTTTTCGAACCTTTTAAATCTTTATCAATAGCAGTTTTCTTTATAATATGTTTATTATTTCTGACTAAAAAAGAAAACTGTTATTAATTTTTAACTTACGTCTTTGACGGGTTTAAGTAAGGTAATTTAAAAGCCAAAACTCTGCAAAATTATAAATAAAAGTTAAAATAAAAAGCATATATGATAAATAGCATTCCATTACCTTAGGCGAATTAAATAAAATATTTAGGCCCAATAATATGTCACTGTCAGCACAAAAAAAGTTCTAATTAAATATACTTGTTTTTTAAATACCTCTTCACAGAACGAAAAAGCACGTAAAATCAATCAATCGTATATTAATTTTCTGCCAATGAACGAAAAAAATTAAATCAATGGATACGAACATTAATATTATGAATCTTTTGAGAACAAAATATAAACTTCAGTTAACTGGCTGAAAATAATTGCGATTATTATACGATGATGATTTAAATGTGCGTGGGCACTTTTGAGTGGTACATCACCACTGTATGCCTAATCCTCCAAAAAGGTTAGCTAAAGTCAGTTTACGTGAAACACTGTTCATAGATCTTCTGAATCAATCTGTGGTTTAGCGAAAGTGTTCTGACGTAAACGTGCAATAGCCAGACATTTGCACATTCAGTTCCTTCTGTTAGTCTCATTCTGTGCATGGGAACTCTTAGTCGATAGTGACCCGTAAAAAGACCAGTCACTATACTTATCTCCTGTCTGGTAAGTCCAATGATGTTCCTGGCTCTCTTTCTACAAAGTCCTTTAATAAACTCTTATATAGAGTGGGGTTTTGGCATATTTATTTAGTATTGTTGGAAGCTATTCTCCATCCATTTTAATATGGTTGATTTAGAGGCATTTTATAATATCCACAGGGCTGGTTCGGGACCAAAATCCATACTGATGACACATTGTTAGCGCTACGCAGCGCATTTAGCGAATTCCTGCATCTCCGTACGGTTCTCGATATCTACCTATAGGGTGTATTCTATAAGCCAAACAAATGCAAAACTATAAATAAAATCAAAAATAAAAAGCATTTTGCACCAATGAACCTGCCGCAACAAGATAAAAAAAAATCCTAATTCAATACGATTGTTTCTGAGGCTAAGGATACAAAAAGTAAATTAGGAGTAACATGCTAATAATACCAACAAAAAGTCATAACGAGGCTTGGGCTGGGTATAGGTACTATAACCAAAAAATGTACTGCAAAATTATAAATAAAACTAAAACTAAAAACATATTGGACTCGTAACATGTCAATAGAGCCAGAAAGTAAGCAAGTAAGTAAGAGTAAATAAAACACTTAAAAAGTCCTAATTAAATAAAATAATTTCTTAGGGAGGCTTAGAGAAGGTAAATTCTGAAAGCCAAAATAATGCAAATTATAAATAAAATCTATAATAAAAAGCATTTGGTGACCAAAAAAACTTTTAAGTTATAATATAATATTTATTTTTTAGAAAGGATTAGGATAGAATAGGGATATTTAAATTTTGAATGTCGAAATACTGCAAAGTGAAAAATAAAATGTATAATAAAAAGCATTACTACCCACTAAACACAAAAACGTTTTAATAATGTCAAAATAATGTATAATTTAAAAACATAACGTTAGGTTGGATGTTAGTTCTAACGTCATATTCATAGTGAAAAAGAAGCTTAATAACCCGTTTTCTGACGTTAGAAAAATAATCTTATGTTTTTATAACGTTTTTTTTTAAGTGTTTTTCGAACGTTAAAAAAATATTGATTTTTAACAGTGAAAAAGGAATGTTTTTCTAACATTGAAAAATAAATGTTTTTTAACAATGTAAAAATATATTTTTTTCAAATATCTCTATAGATAAGGTAACATAAATAACGTAAATATCCGTTGAGGTTTTCATGAACTCGACACTCAGTAAAGCAAATTCGGATCCGTAGCTTCTGAAAATAAAATTTAAAATTCTATGTAAACAATAATTTTGTAGTAAGTGCCTCGCTACGAGGCCAAACAATTCATGCTCAAGTGAATACAAGGCAAACAATTTCAAGGCGCGTATTCACTTTAACATGAATGCAAACGAAGCATTCGTTTGGTGCCGCTGCGAGGCTTGCGAATTCTGCCTCAAATGAATACGCGGCTTAAGGTCCGGCGGCTAATCATTTGCGGTGAATTGTCGCATTCCCTGTCTGATTAACTGTAACGTAGGTATGCGATATTTCATACAATACAAGTTTTTTAACTTTTGTTTACTTACCTAATTTTATGATGCTTCATTTAAATCACTGCATACATATTGGTTATTCTTTAACTATACCATCTTTTCCACACAACTGGTGTATATTCCTATCCAAATATGTATTCACTATCATTATTAATAATTGTGCTTTTAATTTGCCATGTTTGTTTCTACAAATGGTAAATATTGTAACCAAAATTGCACAAAGCGTATCTGCTATTGACTCGTATAAACTCGCAGCGAAATGCGACTAAAAATGGCGATGACCCGTTCTAGTGGTGGAACTATGCGGCAGCGCCCTTTATAGTATCATTTTTTTTAATGTTTAGAAAACAAAACATTTATTAGCTTCATATTTCTTAAATTCAACGTTAGAGATGAGATCTAGGAAAAACATTGTAAAAATAACCATATATTGATGGTATTATTTTTAATGTTAGTGAAATTATGGTTTTTTTAATGCTGGTTTCTTAACCATGGGCGCACCCAGGGGGGGGGGCGGTGCCCGGCCCCCCCCCAAGCCTAAGATTTTTGTATATATTTTCCACATATTTCATGAATAAACACAAAAAATAGCTTGAAATACGACATTATGAGGCCTCGCCCCCCCCCCCCCAAGACATATTCCTGGGTGCGTTACTGTCTTAACGTTATTAAGAAATATATTTTTGGTAATGCTTTTACATGAAATTTTCGTTAGGATTTTCTACAAGTTTTTTTAATGTCAAAAGTTGACTTAATTTTAACACAAATTTGTGTTAGAAAAAAAACATTTTTTTTTTCAACATTTATTTAACGTTTTTTACGATTTTGTGCTTAGTAGGTAGTTAACCATTCAATTAAATTTTAAAATCCTAATAAAATATGATTAACTTATTTTTTGGATATAGCCTTGGAATATAAAATAAAAAGCATTTACGATTAATATAGAATAAATTGGAGAATTCATTAATATATTATGCTTATATCACCAAAAAGTCCAATTTACATTAATGATTTCTTGGGGTTATGTTTAGGGTCATACGTTTTGGGTAGGTATTAGGTATTCTGGAAGCCAAAATTATTAATATGCCAATAAGGCCAAAAAGTGTATTTAAATAATATGATGGTAGAGCAATCTGGAGCTAGTAGCGGATCCAGAAGGGACCTGCACCCCCCTCTTTAACATAACTACTGGGCGGACCCAGGCTGGTGCCTCGGGGTCCGGGCCCCCACAGACAAAATTTTATTTTAACCCTTTCAAGACGGAATTTTATTTCTTTCGTGAGGATTATAATTTAATTTATGATTTCATATTTCGAAAGTAGAAGGGTTTTAGAGATGTTTCTAATTTTTTCACATAATTTTTAGAACGTTATAGTCTGGGACATATCGTCCCATCAGTCCATTATGTTGGGACAATATATCCCACCAGTTCCGACTGTTCCTTTTGATTCAATTTTCTTTTGCTTATTCTGAAAAGAAAAAAACCAGTTTACGCCTACTGGGATAGATAATCCCACCAAAGTGACCTGCTGGGACATAATGTCCCACGCAAAAAAAAACAACGATATTGTCTTATCCGAAACGTTGAATATGTTTCTAACATTAGTCTTGCTACTATAGGGGTACTTACATGATTACACGCTAAATAGAGCGTGTAATTCACCAAAAATCACTCAAAAATTGCAAATAAATGCACTACATGCACACACTTTTACGGAAATATCGAGGTTCTGTCGTTTTATATTTTATACAAACACCTGCTAAATGGCCTTGGGCGTTGAAAAGACTGAACTGGCGTTTTTAAACGTTTATTTGGGATCACATTTCCCATTAGTCTAAATAAATTCTGCCTTGGGACGTATTGTCCCGTTAGTCTCGAAAGGGTTAAGGTAATAGCAAACTTCGAAGCTCAGACTTATTAAATATGGAATTTTTCACTACCTTCTTGTCTCCTCCAACCGCCCCCCTTGGCCATCTTGGATCCGCCACTGCCTGCAGAACAGAAAAATTGGCACCTAGTTTTTCTTTGCTTGGAATTTATATTTTAAATGCCAAACTAATGCAAAATTATAAATAAAATCTAAAATAATATGCATTTAGGACCAATATACCTGCCAGTAAAACCGAAAACTAATAAGTAAATACTATTATTTATTTCTTGGCTGGACTTGGATGAAGAAAAAAAGCAGTTAGGACCACTAACATGCTAGCAATAATAAAAAGTCTTAAATAAATCATTGGCGTACGCAGAAATAAATCCTGAGGGGGCTTGAGCGCGGATCGATACATTTTAAGCTTGAGTTTCGGGGAAAATTCATGTTTTAGAAATCAACATTTAGTGGCTATGGGGGAGGCTTCAGCCCCTAAACCCCCCTGGCGTACGCCATTGAATAAATACAATTATTTTTTAAGGGGCTTGGTGTAAGTTAATTCTGAAAGACAAAATACTGCAAAAATTTAAATAAAAAGCATAATAAACCTTCCAATATGACTAAAAAGTCTTAATTAGATAAGACGTAACAATAAAGTTAACAAAAGCCACTGAAAAATCATAAATAAAACTATAAAAATAATTTTAAAGCAAGAGGAATAAACATTTTTATAGATATCTTCCACATATTTTATAAAAGTAGCACAAAATACGGCATTATGGATAAACCCAGCCACCCCCCCTACCCCCCCCCCCCAGACGAATTCTTGGGAGCGCTACTGGCATCTTTATTAGGTAAACCAACGATCCTAATTCTAGGAGCTCCAAAAACAATTTGAAATAAGAGAATTTTGTAAAAAATACAGTCATTTCTTACCATATTTCTTTATTTAAAGATAAGTAGATAGGTGTTATGCAAGAAAGTTTAAAAAAATACGACGCAAGACTAAACAAAGATTATGCGAAAAAATGTCCTTGAGTCATGAAATCATAAATACCGAAATGGTTTGCTAAAATGCTGAACAAGAATGCAATTTTGTATGATCGCATATCATTGTAGCTATGACTCAGAATTATTCGGAAAACAGAAGCACACGTATTCACACCCAAATCAATGACGGTTATTCAATGACGGTTATTTATTATCAGAGATCCTATGCCTATCTTAAAAATGAGTCTGGGACTATTCAGCGCCGCCCATTCGGCACCAGGACACTTCGGCGCCAGGAAAGTTCGGCGCCAAGAAAGTTCGGCGCCAGAACTTAATGTCTTTAAGAGAGCATCTTGGTATTCTCTGAGTTTTTGAGGGGGTTCATGACCTGCAATAATTTGTTCTATGAACAGATCGCGGCCTTTCTGAATCTTTCTTAAAGAGTGGATGAATCGTTAAATTGTTGGGTGCTCCATTCCCAGTTTATTTTGTAGCCTGCGATTTGCAGCTTCTGCATGGTTGTTTGTCCTATCAACCCCTTGCAAAACTATTTCATGTAAATTCCATATGACAGTAGGAAATAATGGTGGACGTCTTTCACAACAAAAAGATAGGGATAAGTCAAAATTAGGTTTGGTGCAAAATTACACCAAAACTCTATGAAAAGATCAAAGAAGAATTAAAATGATAATACAATAAATATATTTGCACTCCCGAAAGGACTAAAGGAGGATTAAAAAAATAATACAATAATTATACGAGCACTCCCGATCAAAAGATCAAAGTAAGAGGTACTAATATAATAATTAAATTGGCTATTTCGCATCCGAATTCTCCAAAAGGGATAAACGTCAAACTTACCTTAAACAAAATAATTTAAATTTTCTAGGAAGATTAAAATTAATAATTGTATTGGCTACAATTCTTTAGAAAGGATCAAAGTAAAATATATTCACTGAAAAAAAAATCTAAATAAACCATCTTACAAAAATAATCGGCGCCGAACTTTCCTGGCGCCGAACTGGCGTCGCCGAATCGGCGGCGCCTAATAGTCCCTATCCCCTTAAAAATAGGAACTAATAGCCACAGGCTGGTGTAAACGTAATATACATTACGTAAATAGGGTACGATGCGTATTGGAATAAATTGAAAACAGAGTTATAGCAATAGTCAAAGCGTATCGACATTTGTAATTATCCTATCAATTGCCATCGTTTGCTAAAAAGTAACCTCTTTGGGCTCCAATTGACGCTATTTTAATTTAGTTTTTCTTCACTAAAGGGCATCGAATAGACATATTCACTTTAAAATATTAAAATTAAGTACATGAAAACATTAAAAAATAGAGTTAAAATGACCAAAACACACCCTTGAAATCAAATTGGGTTGAAATTCGCACGAACTTTCACAACTGTTTTTGATCTGTGGCGGATCCAGGATTTCCAGGGGGAAGGGCCAAGGAGTAAGCAAAAACCAAAATTTTTACTTTCCTTGGTATTTCTAAGAACTCTTAGTCCTGATATTGTAATACACAAGTGAAGAAAATGTGCCGCATGCGAACATTTTTGGAATACTAAGTAATTATTATAATTTAAAAAAAAAGTAGTTTTGCGCGTAAATTGAGATAAAACTTACGGTTGATATTGGAAGTTTTTATTCTATTAGAGATGGAGAGTGCCCGGACACCTCTTCCCCCTCGTATCCTCGACTGATTGCACTACTATTTTTTGTTTTACTGGCGGGCTTATTAAAAATAATTCGCTTTGGTTAAGAATTATTTATAATTTTTCAGTATTTTGGCTTTCAAAATATACCTACCCTAACTAAAGAAATCTTTTTTGTAATGATTTAACTAAAACTTTTTGGAGTTGTTGGCATTTTATTAGATATGAAGTTTTAAATACTTTTTATTTTGTTGGGGAAAAAGGGGAAATTTCCCCTCCCAAATCTCAAACTATATTTAGTTTTGACACACAGAATACACTCCCCCCCCCCAAATAAAGTTGCTAGATCCGCCCCTGCCCTTTCTAATATAAACTTATAAAGGTGATATATTACTCATATTGCCAAAAGGGCGCCCCTCGGAAACTAAATAAAAGTGTCTCAAAATTTTTTTAAAATTTTGAACAGTTCTGAAAAATCCTAGGTGGGACACATTGAAAAAACTTTTTGTTTGCGTGCAAAGGAAAGATAAGTCTCTTCTACCTAAGAAACTAGGAAAACCGGCTTCGGTTCAAAAGAGCTCTCACTGAACAGCGATATTCAAAACAGCAGTTTTATTTGCTTGAGCGATATTTAGAATAGCGACATTAAAATTCAATTCACTGAAAAGAACTCGATGGTCCAACCTACCTGAGCCAACCTAACCATACCATACCTGAGCCAACCTAACTTGACCTGTTCTAACCTAATTTAACTGGAATTTACTTATATGTGTTTCATAACCCGAGAGCAGATCCAGGTCAAGCTCAATAAATTCAGGCCAGGTTATTTAAGGTTAGCTCAGGTCAAGCTAAGTTTGGTTAAGTTGAACTGTCGATCTATTGACTGTCACTGTTTTAAACCATCGCTCTTTTGAATGTCGCTATTTTAATAAGTCAATATTTTTAGTATGGCTTTTTTTATAATATGGCTGTTTTAAATATTAATGTTTTGGATATTGCTGTTTTGAGTATCGTATAGAATATTTCAAATAACTTTTTAACATATATGAAACAATGGTGAAAAGCACGCTGTTGGAATGGAATAGAGCCTTGTGGCGTAACAGAAAAAAAAGATAAAAAACAAAAATGGATCAACGAGAATATCTAGGACAGATCATATAAGAAACGAGACCATAAAAGAAGAATGGGAATCGAGGGAAGCATAACCGATGACGTCACTAAAAGACATCTGATATTGTACGGCCATATACAATGGATGACGGACGAAAGATTACCACAGCATCTCCTAAAATGGCAACCAATAGGGCGCAGAAAAAGAGGGTGTCCTAAACTGGAATGGCAACAGTCAATACAAAGATCAATAAATCAAAAAAAACCTGACAGAAGATGATTTTCTGGATCGAAGGAGTTGGAAAATAGACGTCGGACAACGTAGAAAAACGTTCTAAACCGACATAGTAGTAGTAGTGAACCGGCGCCCGGAAAACCCTTGTGGTTTCAGCCACCTGTACAGCTTGAAAATTATTTTTGGACCTTTGGGGACAAACTCCAATATTCCGATATCACATGATTTTAAAACGATGGCGAGGTCACCTTGGAATGATTAATTAATAGTGTGGTGGCTCTAACTATTTCCATTGCTGCCTCTATTCTGTGTGGGAGAAAGGTTGCTCGTAAATAAGCTGACTTGACATGTCATTTGCATGCATTTATGTTACCTATAGGTAAGCAGTGCATTTTAAATAGAAAAGCTCATTGGATCATTCAATGGCGTAGGGATCAGTGGCGAATCCAGGGAGGGGGGCAGAGGGGCCCGGGCACTCCCCCCCCTTCCAGACAAAGATTATGTTTTAGTTCTGCCGCATCAGCTATTTAAATTTGTTAACAAAATCTACTTAAGTTTTTAAAAATTTTTGCCTGCGTCGCATTTGAACCACCTATTGGTGCTAAATTTCATAGCTTAGATCTAGGAAAAACCACAAAAATAAAAAGTTTGGTGTTTGTTGCCACTTTCGCCCCTCCCCCCAGGAAATCCTGGATCCGCAACTGGTAGGGATAGGATAGCTTTTAATTTCAGGAGGGAAGTAATTTATTTAATATTCTCCAGGCCAAATTATTAGATTGATTCACATGTCTCGCGCAAGTGCTTTGAATTACTTTTTTCTACAAGCGTACGGAAAGAGACACTTTACCACATGTATTTTGGTTTTAAAAGTACTTTTCTGCATTACTTTTTCACATGATTTGAAAAACCTAATAATCGATACCTTAATATTTACTTTTTTCGGTGTCCTTAAAAATCCAACTTTCAAACATATGCCAAGAACCGCCCGACGTGACGTCATGCTCAAATTAAAATTGCAAATATTTAATATGTGCACGGATAGAAGATAGTAACAAAAATTCAATTTTTCGACAAAAAGTCACTCTTTATAAAAAGTTCTGTGCTTGTTTTGAACAGTCTATTGCCATTGGCATATTCTAAACTTGAAAAAAATTAAAATACAGGCGGGTCAAAAACCAGAAAACTAAAATACTATTAAGAGTAATCGGCCTTTATTTTTCGTGGGGCAACTTAAATATTCATAACAAAAACATTTCATATAAAAAAAGCCAAGTACGCGAAAATGGCATTCCGTAAAAAAATTGAGACAAAAGTAAAGCCAAGTTCTCCAATACAAATTTCAAAATTAAAGGTTCTTACTAGTTTGGAAATGTTTCTGTTAACTTGGCTATTACGGCTTCAAATCACTCTTAGGCACAGTGCTCAATTGAACATAAAGAAGTTTGGCTGTAATGGCAAAGTTTATTTTGAAATTTGTATTGGAGAACGTTGCTTTTATCTCAATTCTTTTTACGGAATACCATTTTCGTGTACTTGGCTTTTTTTTCCATGAAATGTTTTTGTTACAATTTTATTTTTCTGTAAAGGTCATATTGGTGAAACTGCCAATGAAAATTTCTTAATTTTATAGAAATACTGCCTAATACTTAATCTGACCCTGTATGCAGGACGTATACCTAAGTAGATAAGTCATCCTCTAGAGGCTTTGATCCTCTTTAAATAAACTGACAAAAAGTACTTTTTATGGCTTCTGCTGTCACACCAATGTATAATCAGGATTTGTCCTATTAAGTTTTGGGGATTTGTCTACCTACTTGGGTATATAAAGTGTGTATTATTCTGTTATCTTTATGGTAGGCGCATTAGGTGTCGTCCTAAACCCAATATACAGTGTGTTCCACCAGAAACACACCACCAAAGATTGGTCGCAGGAATTTCCATCTTAAACTTGCTACTTCTCCTTTGACATCCCTTACTTTTCTTTGCAAAAAAGCAAATTTGTCTAAAATTACCGATTCATTTTCAATGCAAATGTTGTATAGTCCTCGCCAAACGCAGTTACACTTTTGTGACTTTGACATGATATAAACATAGGTATTTCCTAACCAGAAATATTTGAAAAATTAAATGTCATATTGGTATAAAATTAAAGGCAAAACTGACATTGTCTTAAATAAAAAGATGCTGACTGTATTTTGACAGAAAAAACACACAGATAAAAACAACTCAAAGACATGCCATTTTTCAGAATTTTTGTTGTTCCTGTCATTAAGCACATGATAAACAAAGAGGTTGGAAATGTCACAAAAGTGTAACTGCCTATGGCAAGGACTATATTTCATTAGAGAAATTCATGAATCAAATTTTAAAATCATTTAAAGCATAATAACTGTTTAGGTGACCTTAGAATGTCAAAAGAATAGTTAGATAGGTAAAAGTCAAGTGATCCATGTGGGTTCGTTGCCATTAGGTACCTACATGATTGCTAATATTGTCTTTTTCATAACAGTTTAGCTATTCAAACAAAAAAAACTCTTTTTTGCTATTTTGTCACGGATTTTGTTCCTCGCGATTCGGTAAAGCTACAATGGAAAAAATCGACAAGAATATAGAACTGACACCTATCAATACAAAAAAGTCTAAAGCATCCATATGGAAACATGTTCAGGACTTTATGGGAGAAAAAGGGTATGAATTGAACCAAAATACTACGAAGGAGAAGCTGTGTCTCATTATGGTCGATTGGCTTAGCAATATGCGAAAAGAAGCGGCTCACTCTATAAAAAAATCGTGGTGAAAAAATGTGTCTGGAGCAGGCGGAAGTGGAGCAATAGTTCATTACACCAACTGTCTATTTAATTGCAATAATTTTAATAATTAAAATTTCACATTTTGCTGCGTTTAGTTCGAAATGGCGTTGAAACTAAAGATGAAAAAGCACAAAAAAATATCGGTTTTTATAAGAAAAAGCATTTTTGACATCGATAATTTGCACAAGTGCAAATTACCGATAATTTGCACCAGGGCTAAATTATCGCAAAAACAAGATCTTACAACATGTCATGGATAAATAAATTCTCAGAGAAATGTTTATTTTCTTTTAATTGTTTAATAATTTAGAGAGTGTTGCAATGGTGTCTGAAACACATGGTTGGTTATTATTTAACTATTCATGTGCTGCGATCGAATGATGTTTTGGTTTTAGTTTTAAACCTTGACTTGGTTTAAGTATAAAAAAAATTATATAATAGAACAAAGATTTAAAAAATGTTAAATGTTTTGCGTTTTTGACTTACCATTTGTAGTAACAATAGCATTGCTCAAAAGCCCACTTTGATCAATTGTGCCACACTGTTTCTGAGTAGGAGAGGTCACCTCTAACTTGACAACGGGGCTCATAGCACTGGTGGTAATTTCTGCTACTTGACAGGGAGTACCGGGTTCTTTTTTGACATGCACGCAGTTCCATTCTATGGGGTTTGTTCTCGAACAACTGGTTAAAAAGGGAAAAACAGAACTCAATTAAAGAGGAGAATGGTCCACCATCCTAAAACACAAATGGTGAGTTGTCTTTTATCTCATAAAAAATTTGCTGTTTCCTATAAAACGTCGTTTTTATTTTTAAAATCGTTGAAATACTTAAAAAGGTACCACCTATATAAACAAATAGACTTAGTGCAATATTTTTTGGTCCAGCGCCAGCCATTAGACGACATACTACTAAAATGTTCTTCGAAAAAAAGGTAAACTGGCAACACTGGACAATAATACGACACTGGCTCCGCTTGCTGGCTTCACCGGCTTTTTGGAAAAGTATTTACTTACAAGTGAACCAAGCGTTCGGCCTGGACTTATGCAGTTCGTTCGTCTTATAACTTATAGTTAGAGCAAAAAATTTGAAAAGGATCCCGTTTTTATTACTTTTTGGCTAAAGACCGACTCGAAATATCAACAGGGACGGAGAAAATCCCTCCCAAATCCCCAAAAACCTGCTTTTTTTTCAGTTTTATTCAATTTTCTCGAAAACTAACCTTTTTATCGAAAATTGCAAAAACAATTTTTTTGTGAAGATCAGAATTCTCTTTCCAACGATCTATGGGTCGATAAGGTTAGGAAAAGCAAGTAGCTCTTCAGTGGAGTCCGTAAATTGGGATGATTTCGAAAAGACATGTTTTAGATTTTATAAGATTTTCTCAAAAACTACACTTCCTGCGAAAAAATATTTAGTCTACTTTATTGTAGAAAATATAATTTCCTTTTAAAAGCTGTAATATATTGTGCTTATAAAAATAAATTTTTAAAAATAGTCAAAATAATCAATTTTTGTTACATATTTTATGTATTTTAAAAAACAAAATAAGCTCCCTAGGATAAGAAATTACTTTTTAACTTTTTCTTTTTCTAGACCTTCATTTGTAAGAAAATTTGACAAAAACGTTTTTTTGGTAATTTTTTAAGGTGAATATACGGACGTTTCTGGAGATTACGCCATATTTAATGATACACTGTTTAGAAGAAAATTTTATTGTCCACCGAAGTAAGGAACACATTTTCTCGTAAGAAGCATAGTTTTTAAAAAAAATGGATAAAACCTGTAAAAACATTGATTAGTTTGGTGATTTTGAATTACTTTAAATTAAATAACTTTTACTTCGCTATACATTAATTGAAAGGAAAGTTTAATGTCTATGACAAAATATAGAACACATTTTTTGATAAAGAGCTTTGTTTTTAAGAAAATTGAATAAAACCTGTAAAAAACAAGTTTTTTTTTTAAATCATCCAATTTACGGACGTGACTGGAGAGTTTGTTATAAGTCAAACCTCACCGAATTTGACACTGTTAAAAAGGAAATTTTACTGTCTACAATAAAGTGTAGTATATATTTTTTCATATTAAGGCTTAGTTTCTGCGAAAATTAAATAAAACGTGTAACGAAAATGGTTTATTTTCTATTTTTTTTTAATTGATGTAATTTACAGATGCCTCTAAAGTTTTATATATGAAACCAATCCGATCATGTTATACATTATTTTGAAGGAAATTTTATTGACTATAACAAAATAAAACACATGTTTTCGTGTACAGATTAGTTTTTTAAAAAATCGACTAAATCTTGGGGAAAACATAGGTAAATTTTCAACTTTTTTAAATAACTTCAATTAACGGACGCGATTGGAGAGTTTGTTAATTATCCCTTGTTAAAAAGAGAATTTTATTGTCTAGAATAAAGTATATTATAAAATTTTCTCTGAGAAGCTTAGTTTTTAAGAAAATTTGAAAAACCTCAAACTTTCAGATTTTGTGGGTTCGGTTAGGTTTTTGCAGCCATTAAAAAAAAATTATAATATTTTTTAGTTATACAAATATATATTTCAAATTTACACCTGTGACAATTTGGGCTTTCCAGCGGCAATTTAAAATTCCGCCGCCATTTTGGCCGCCATCTTGAATATCTCAGCCCCTGTCAATATTTCGAGGTAGCGACAGGGATATTCGGATTCAGCGGGGTCGAAATAGAGGGAATTTGCCATTTGCCAAAAAGTAATATAAAATGCTTCTAGAACGTGGATTTTCATAAATCTTTCCTTATCTAAAAGTACTTACAAGTGAACCAAGCGTTCGGCCTGGACTTATGCAGTTCGTGCGTCTTCTAACTTATATTTGTTTACGGTTAGCAGTGACGTATATAGGGGGGGAAGGCCTGGGGGCGAGGGGATATTTTCCACATATTTCATGAATACAAACATAAAATATGGACTCATGGGGTCTCGCCCCCCCCCCCCCCCGAACTGTTCGGGCCCCCCCGAAACATTTTTCTAGATATGCCAATGACGGTTAGTGTTGTTTAAGTAAAACTTACCCATTGGGTAATTCCTGGATCCTCGCTTTGGTAGGAGAGCCAAGACAATGGCAACTTTTTTGTGTTCTTTGAGTGACGCAGCACTTTTCGTCGCATCGTTTTTCCGTTATTTGGATTTTCTTGGGACTTGGTGGAAAATCGGATTGAATTATGAAGTTTGAATTGGTGAAACCTATAAAAATTTATACGTATATTGTCTTTACTCCATTAATTAAGGATTAGACCACTACATACAGGGTTAATAAACAAAACGCTGTTCCTATGAAAAGGATAAAAAGTAATATATGTACATATATTGTCCTTTGTATTTGAACTGTCCAGTTCGAAAAAGGTACGTAATATCACAAAGTACTTTGTCGATATATACAAGCGCGGATTTGAGGGGGGTAACGTGGTACTACCCCCTCTAGAAATAAAAATATGCACTTTTTGCTAACAATTGAGAAACAGGAGAATTACCCCCCCCCCTCAAAATTGTATTACAAATAATTTTTTCCTAGACTATTACCCCTACTAGATTTTGACTCAGATCCGCGCTTGGTTATATAAGACAGAAATAATAAACATAATTAATTAAGTTTAATAAAATTAATATTAGACTGTTATCTACTGACCTTTAGTAAGGAGTTCCAACTGCGCCACTGGTATTGGAGAGTAGGGGGAGCCTGGAGGGGGCGTAGGCGCTCCAAACGTATAGCCAGTGGCGGAGAAAAGCGAGTCTGAAACTAAAATAAAAAGAATAGTAGACAGTGGAAAACAGATGCGTGCGGTGAAATTTGAGAAAGAAGAAGCAATTTTTTCTTAAACTTGCTTATTTGTATTTTTCTATCTTTTTTGGTTTTAGTTTTCGGTTAGCTTTAATTTTTTGCCTTCCATTATTTATAATACCTATTTATCTTTTCATAAAAAATTTGGGAAAAAATATTTTTTTCAAAAAAATACATAGAAACACTCTTTATGACTACACAACTGTTGTTTTAAAGGCCTCTAGAAAGTCTCGTTTACCGAAAACTCATCAGTCATACCCACCGTTGTCAAAATCAAAGAATAATAGGTGTGTATGTACCTTATAAATTATTTAAATCACTAAAACCGCTATGACTCTACCAGACACCAATTTCATTAGCAAACAGTAAACAAGTCCAACAAAAAAGTTTTTTTTCTCTCACAACCGTCTAGCCACTCTTACTGCTCATTCTTATCGGCACTAAAATGTCGTGAGCAAGTTTTAATTTTCGTTATAAGGTTCGGGCTTGGGCCTACCCCTATTTATCATATTTGTCTTTTCAATAAAACTTTTTGTTTGTATAGTTTTAACGGCCATTGCAAAATCCTTTACCGAAACCGAAGCCTCTTGCTGGCACGCCATTGTGAAATGTGTATATGCGTAATCGAGCAGACTAACTATTTCAAGGCTAAAGGGCGCAAACTGAATTCTCGCATTGGGCTTGCATGCATTGACCCTCCATGCATTGACCCTCCACAATGTTTTACAAAATAAGAGAAGCAATTGTACCTGCCGCGAGGAGCCAGAGGTTGTCGGGAAAGCGACGCTGCTCTCGGGTCTAATCAAGACCGACAGTCAATGAATTCTTATTTGCTTTCTACGCGTACGACAAAGACAACTGCTTATATGGTTGTCGTTTCTTATACACCCTTCTATTATATACAAATAGATATTTAACATAAGATGCCGCTTTTCTAGTACAGCATGTCCCATTTTCGATGGATTAAATGGAAAACTCGGTTATTATTACAGATATCGATTTTCTGATTGCCCCTTACCGTGCTCTTTTTTTGAGCCCTTAAAAATGGTGTAATCAGATTTTTGCTATACCCCATGGTTTCGCTAATACAGGGAGTTTTTGAAAAAATTGAATTTTTAATAATTCCTTGTCTCGCTTATTTTGCAAGATATTTTTATTCTGTAAAAATCTCTCTATAGCAACCTTTTTAGAGCAAACGTTGTCAATTTCTTAAAATATTGTTTAGTTTGTGAGATATGGTATTTATCATAAAAAAATTAAATACGGACCTGTATTTTTTATATTACTATTTTGATTGGTTTCATGCTATTATTATCTTAAAATGATAAAACTTTAAAAAAATTTTGTTTTAAGAGTAAAAATTTTTTTCAATATTTAAAAAAAAATTTTAGTCCAATCCTGGAAATTTCTAACGTAAATATAAATTAAAAATTGCAAGACACACTAGTTGGACGATTTTTGGTTTATCTGTTTTGAAACGTTAATTAAAAGATTTATAAATAAAGTAAAAAACCAAATTATTTGATGATAGGACAGCAACTAATGAAATTTACTTTAACATGGAAAAACAATAGCGTGGAATTGACATTGTCATTTTACGTGTCATTTTTGTGGATAGCTCACTCAAAATAATTCTAAAATGGCTAGAAATCGACCATATCCAGATTTTGAAAAATGTAATATTTTTTACTGCTTTATTCAAACAACAAAATCCCAATATTTAAACGGCAGAAATATTATTAAGCATAATGCGTTAAAAAAAATTGCTCAAAAATACCAACAATGTGTCACACATAATGGCAATCAGTTTGGACATTTATACCATTAAAGAAAAATTAGTTATTATTTTTTGTAATTCGTTATTTTTTTTGTATTTGTCGTAGACTTTGTTTCAAACAAATCCTTAAATTAACGTAAACCCATTTTAATTTGCTAAGAATCAAAACTAAAGAAAAAATCGTTCAACTAGCAATTTTTAATTTATATTTATGTTGGAAATTTCCAGGTTCGGACTAATTTTTTTTTTTAAATAGTAAATATATTTTTTAAGTATTAAAACAAAAAAAATATTAGATTTTTATTATTTTGTGATAATAAAAGCATGAAGCCAATCAAAATAGTGATAAAAAAAATACAGGTCCGTATTTATTTTTTTATGATAAAGTTTTTACAGATTAAAAATTACTCGCAAAATAAGCGAGATATAAGGGATTATTAAAAATGCAATTTTTTCAAAAACTTCCTGTATTAGCAAAACTACAAGGTATAGCAAAAATCTGATTACACCTATTTTAAGAGTTTAAAAAAGAGCAGGGTAAGGTGCAATCAGAATATCAATATCTTTAATAATAACCGAGTTTTTCATTTAATCTCATCGAAAATGGGACACGCTGTACATAGGTACGCACAAAATATATTGCTTCTGATACAATCTTACCACTCCTACAGAACTGGCGCTAATTACGTCAAGTTTTAATAGAGAACTATTAACAATTTATTTTTATTATGTCTGATTTCTTAAAGGAAGCAATGCTTCCCTTGCTTACATGGACCGCACGCCCCTGGTGTAAAAAGATGATTTTAAAATAATTATTATTGATTTTTTAAAATTCTTATATTATTACCAATAGGCAGCTGTTATAGCTGTTATAGGTGATTGAATAATAGTAAGTAGGTAGGATTACAAAATTTCATAATTTTAAAATAAAAGTAAGTGAGTAACCGTAAGTATATAAGTATAACGACAGGTTTTTGCTAAAAAAAATATAAACATAATTTCGTGACCAGAGGCGATAACATTAATCTCTTTTTGACATGTTGCGCGTCTGCTATAGCTGAGTCATAAATTGTTCACCAACTGTATTTTAGCATGTAAAATATTTTTATACCTTCTTTAACAGTACCTACTACTTTACGCACTGTAAGAAAACTACAAAAATCATGGCTTTTTTTGATCACTGTAAACGACTGATGATTGCCTGAAGGGGAGAAAACTAGAGATTTCAAAAAAAGTATCCCAAAGTTAAATTCACCCCGTCTGGGAAAACAAACGTTTATTGAACTAAAACAAAGGAAAAAAATCGGCAACACGCTAGAAGCTTACCTTCTTTCATTTAACAGCAGTTCCACAGTTTAGCTCGCGGCGCCGCGGACTTTCTTGTGGATGGAATTTTGGTCTTAATCTTAAAACACGTGTGACTTCTTTCAGTGTCTTTTCAGAAGTGGTTTTTCATTCCCATGACAAATACAGGGGGGCGCTTCAAACTCCCAGCGTGTGCAAAGCGCGCATGATTTTTGCCAAAATGATCAGGTGTTCAAAGAGAAAATAACTTTCAATAAAGAGAAAAATTATCACCTGATCGGAATTTTCCCAAACAAGGAGTTTCTTTTTCAAAGGTTTGGCTAAACAGCCCAAAAATATCAAAACAAAATTTAAGGTTAGGTTTTCCCAAAAATTCAAATAAAAACAAAAACAAAAAATAACTGACAGCATAAAACACACTGAAACAAAAAAAAAATCTAGTAAAACAAATAGTAATTACCCCTTATTCTTCCCCCCTTCCCTCACCCTTTATACCAATGAGTACAGTGTGTAATCTTGGATTATAATAATATGTTGGTTTTTCATTTGTGGTAGAAAATATTTTGTGTATTTGTAATAGTTAATTATACTGGCGGATTTGTAATATGGAGTCTAGGGATATGATATCAAAAAAATCATACAGTAATGGCAAAAAAACGGTATATTGCTTAGTAGTGCCAATTCTTTATAATAAGGCGGTTCAATAAAAAAAAAATTGGCCACAACCTAATTTTTCGTCAGTTTAAAAAAATTAAAAAGATAAAAATGCATATATATCCGAGCTCTAAACAAGTAAAAAAAATTTAAGAAAAAAAATTGATTGGGAATGTTTTTCTGCTTTTAAAGTTTAGTGGGAACAGCAGGGAGCAGCCCACGACCGGTCTCTTTTTGTCTCATTTGGTTTTCTGTTTGAAAGGTGTCTGACGCACAGGATTTTGGCCCCTAAGTGCTTAGGAAACCTATAACTCCATCAGAAAGTGCTAATTTTCCTTCCTTATTTTTCGGTTGGAGTTTGCAAATATGCACAATCGGCACCTTAAAAGTGGTACGTGACAAACATAGTCAGTGGCGTATATACGGGGGGCCTGGGGGGCCCGGGCCACCCTCGAAGCTAAGATTTTTTTGGATTTTATCCACATATTTCATAAATACAAACATAAAATAGCATAAAATACACGGCCCACCCCGAAACTTTTTTCTATATACGCCACAGAACATAGTATTAAGTCTTCGAACATTAAACATTAAAAATAGTTCAATTTTATAGGTATTTTTTAAATTGGTTAACTACCGGATTATATTTTGGCATGTTTTAATCTATTTGTCGGAATTCAGAATAAAATATAAAATGACATATTCTTTAACAGTTTCAAAAACTTCACTATGGCTGTCTTTGTAAAAATAGACAAAGATATTACAACAAAAAGTATTGTGTGCCACTTTTATGATGCCGCAAGTGTATTTCTTAATTTGATAAATGTCAAAGAAACTAAAACAATCATTAGAATTTTGATTTTGTCTCTATCTATCTGCTGAATTTTACTTCAGACACACATTCTATCGTGCTTTGTGAAAACGCAGTATTCAACAATTCATCAATCATCCAGCGTCTCTTTCCGGTACACAAAAAATATTATAAAAGTATGCAAAATATAGTGGGGTTATAGGTCTGGTTTTTGGTTGTAGAGTACTAAGGAAAATTCGAAGCCCAAGATAAATATGGTAAAAATAAGCAAAAACTGCAGAATTTTCTACCTGCGGGACCTAAACACGTTGTCATATCTATCAAGTATTTGTGGTTCGACCAATGACGTCCATACTTGCTTATGGATCACAATGAGTTTGATCAACGGGTCAAATCACAAATACAAACAGTACCAACAAACAGGACTTGTAACAAGTCCAGGCAGGACTCAGCAGAATACGATGAGACCAAATAGGACACGACATGACCCAGCAGGGTACGACGGGACTAAAGTTTTTTCAGGACAATTGAAAACAAAAATTGTAAGGACATTTGTCTTTCTTTTTTTCTATTCCTAATTTTTTTTGGCCGATTCGTAAAATGCAAGACTCAAGGAGACTTCAGCTCACAACTAACAGTACTATATAAAAGGACTTGTAAGAGGATTGACAAGTCCCCACAGGACACAAATTGTACGGTACCGATGACCCCTCGGGTTTGACAGAATTTCCTCTTACAAGATTAGGGCCTGGATACTCCCATCTAACTTGGCAGATGGACTATTAACAATATCTTGCATGGGCGCAATGAACCCAAAATTTTTTTTAGATATTTTCCACATATTTCATAAATAAAACGTTAAATGGCATATCACAAGACATTATGTGGTCTCGCGCCCTCCCTCATGCTCAAAAATTTAAGCAGCGTACCTATACCTACTAAATGCCGAAACTGTAAACTACTGTTTGGTTCGCTGTTCAGGTCGTTTCGTGGTCTAATGTTCGTCGAAATGTTCAGGGCTGTAGGAGGCTTAACAGCAACCGTTACAGCAACCAAATTCGTCAATACAATGAACAACATGGTAGTGCCAGAATTTTAAGTCAGTAAAGAACATTCCTACTACTACTATGTAGTACATAAACAATGCGAGTAATACGACTAACTGAGGGCCTGTGCCAGGCATAAAATTTCTCTGATTTTTCCTATTTAAACAACGCTAAAATGTTCAACATTGGCCCTATCTGTTTCGCTCGTATAGGCTGCTGATAAAATCGATCTCTATTCGAAGGAGCCAACAGCATGTTGCTTTGGTTTTGAGTGGCCTGTTTTTGGCGTCGCGTCAAGTCGGAGTGTGATCCATAGAATTGCACAGGGTTACTCGTATAATTAATAAACTAAATAGAAGCATAAAATACAATAAAAACCCATAAAGATATTTTAAAAATGATAAAGAAATGTGTTTTGCAGAAAAATAGGGTAGTGCCCTGGCACCGTCGCACTACGTCACGAGCCGCCACTGCATCACTGCGAGCGGACTGAAGTGTGCTCGAAAACTTGGTGCTGGCAGAAGAATTTATTTCCTTTGTTTGTTTTAAAATTCTACCTTACCTATTTCTTATTCCACTATTTACAAAATATACACTAAAATTAGCACAAGTTCTTAAAAAATTACTTCTTAGTTATTTGAGTCAAGTCTTGTGTCTGTCTGTGCTTTATTTTTGATGTTTTATGTGACGTCCGCTAAGCATGTCAGTGTTTTGTACTTAGGGTATTTTTTCAAATATCCTTTAAAATTTCTGATTGCCGTCTAAGTGTATGTCGACCGTAAAATTTGTCAGTGTTGTTGTCACTTTAATGTTTGTTTGAGCTCAGGGCACGACCCGGCGGATTCAGCAGGCTGTAATTAAGTGAGTCGTTTTATTATTTTTGTACTGCCAATTTTCATCCAATACCATGGTCGACCGGTATTCGATGGTAAATGGGTTTAAACCTAAAGTTTGAGTTGAGTGAAGTATGTCTACATAGGTCTACTGTCTGTGGGCAAAGAGGGATTTGTCTTTTGTAAAAGTTTTGTGACAGGTTTGCCATGTGTTCCTGTAATGTCGGTATGTTTATCTGTTCTCGTATTGTTTGGTCGTTGTTGGACCTGTGAGTTTGTAAGTATTCTTAATAGTTTATTTTGCACAACTTACAGCTTATTTCTTTGTCTCCTGTAACGGTTCGCAGCTAGTATGCGGCTTAATTTCTGTAGATACGGCGTTGTAATTAAGCATGGCAGAGCATTACACGCGGAGAAAGATAATAAACGACGCGACGATACAACGAACAAACATTTACCAAAGATTTGTTTATTTTGCCATGAAAATGACTAATGGATTTCGCCCTGACAACCTTTTTGAGATAAAAACTATTTTAAGAGCGTAAAATTTGGTGAAGTGTGGCTGGTTTTATATAAATATATTTTGCGTTTTAAGCACACGATTTTGAGCAATTTTTGAATCGTTGGTTTGAGCTTTAGTTTGTTATAGCCTCACTACGAACAAAGAAAATTAATTTTTCGAAGCTACGGACTACTACGGAGATCATTTTTATGCGGAGACATTGAGACAGATCTATAACCAATTCATCGGTCTAGAAAATATTCTGAGTCCAGAAATTCCAAGGAAACAGATCTATTACTGCTTGCAAATAAAAGGGTTTGGGTCAATAACAAGCTCTGAATCGTCTCTGAGTCTTCACATGTTATGCGAAAAAAACCTCTATTACGTGGACTTCTTCTGCAAAACATATTCTTTCGTGATAGTGAAAATTTTGCTGCAAGCGCTTAAAAATGGTTTAAAATTCATTCTCTTTGGTCGAGACGAGGAATTTAGCACGACTAGACGTAACACTTCTCACGACTACGAGATCGAGAATCACTAGGGTTTCCAGATTTTCTAAAGGGAAATGTGTGGCAACGACGACGGGGGACAGCCATAGAATGTCATACATGACCTCTATTTCTTCTCCGAAAGTCAAGCAGGCTGAAGAGCGCTTGATTCCTATACGGTCTCATCGAGAACCATGAGGAGCTGCAGGGATTCGCTGAATGCGCTTAGCAGAGCTAACAGTGTTATGTGTATGGATACCAGAGCATTCTGGGCACGACGGAAATGAGGCCGTAACCAAGCAGCGAGGGAAGCGGCATCTGCCGAATTTTTCGGCCCCCAACCAGACCTGGGAATATCATACAATGCTGCTAAATCAACCATATTAAAATGGATGGAGAAAAGCTTTTAACAATACTGAATAAATATACCAGAATTGGCTTACTCTAGAGAGTTCATTAAAGGTTCTTAAAGTAAGAGAGCCAGGAACATCATTGGACTTACTAGACAGGAGTTCGGCATAGTAACTGGTCTTTTTACGGGTCACTTTCGACTGAGAGTACCCATGCACAGAATGGTACTTACAGAAGAGACCGAATGTAGACTCTGTATGGTAGATGACGAAACACTCAGACATATATACATATACTGTGCGAATGTTCGGCTATTGCACGTTTACGTCAGAAAACTTTCGGTAAACCTCAGATTGATTCAGAAGATCTGAACAGTGTCTCGCCCAAACTGATTCCGGCGTTTTTTGAAGATTAGGCATACAGTGGTAAGAAACCACTCAAAAGTAAGCCAAAATAACTCCACTGGTGGTCGCAGTGGAAGGGCTGCAAGGCCCACTCACATTATGAATCAACATCATCATCATTATCATGGCCTCTATTAGTAGACAATTTTGCTAGGAGAGAGGGGAATACAGTGATTAATATTTTATAAGTTGGTCAAACATTTACACACAAAAAAATTATTCTAAAGAGAAACCCCGCACAAAATCACGACCGTTCTCTTGCGGCACCATACATTAGGAATAAATGATACGGGTAATTAAACATCAGGTTTTATTATAATAATTTTTTTTAAAAATAATTACTGCGTCCGTGCTCCTATTCATCGTGATACATGTATATGGAATAGGTGATACATCTAATTTACATGCGTGTAACGTGGTGTTGAAAATAAAGCATTACTAATAGCCATAACCAACGTCGGCGGCAAAGGTAGGAGGCGAAGGTACCTAATGGGGGCCATTACACCCCGAAAATGATAGTGATACCATAAAAATCCTAATAGAACGAGCCAACGAATACCACATTCCACTATATATTGCGCTTATAGACTTTGAAAAAGCTTACGATAGCATTAAGCACTGGGCGGTAAAAGCATCTTTAATTAATAGCCGAGTAGATCACAGATACAACGATTTAATAGCGAATATCTATAGCGAAGCAACAACATCAATCAAAATCTACGAAGAAACGAAGCCAATCCACATAAGAAGAGGTGTTAAACAGGGGGACACAATATCCCCTAAACTATTTAAACAGGCACTGGAAGATGTTTTTAAAAACTTAGATTGGGAAGAAATTGGTATCAAAGTAAACGGACAATACTTAAACCACCTAAGATATTATTAAAACATTACCAAAGCAGGTCCTAGAATGGCAACCAATAGAGCGCAGAAAAAGAGGGCGTCCTAAACTAGAATGGCAACAGTCAATCCAAAGATCAATGAGTCAAAAAAATCTGACAGAGGATGATGGTCAGGATCGAAGGAGGTGGAGAATAGGCGTCGGACAACGTAGAAAAGCGTTCTAAACCGACATAGTAGTAGTAGATATGCTGCTGATTTCGCCTTAATATGAGATAAGAGAGAAGAACTGTTAAAAATGCTGGAAGAACTGGATACAGCAACTAAAAATTTATGCTTGAGTATGAACTACACTAAAATCATAACAAACACAGAATCAGAATAAACCAAGAGAAAATAGAACAAGTAGCGGAATATAATATATACCTGGGACCAATTATTAAACTAAAAAAAGAAAACCAAACAGCCGAAATCAAGAGACGAGTAAGATTGACCTGGGCAGCAGGTAAATTAACCTACATATTAAAAAATAAGCGGAATTAATGGATAAGAAATAAAACAAAAGTAAGGGATGTCAGAGGAAAAGTAGCAAAACTAAAATGGAAATTTGCCGATCATAATATCAAACAGAAACGATCGATGGAACAAATGTATTGTAACTGGAGACCTTGAGAAAATAAAAGAAGTAGGGGAAGACCCCAAATGAGATGAGCGGATGATTTGAAGAAACATGCGGAAACTGGATGGATGAACACATCGATAAACAGGGAAGAGTCGAAGATATTGGAGGAGGCCTATGTCCAAAGATGGATAGATAGACCAGGAAAAATAAATTAATATCATCATTTAAATTGTATGCATATTTTTATTGCGCATATCTTAAGTTATAAAATTTTTTCATGAGTTGGAGAGACATACCCCGACACCCAGAACCAATTTAATGCTACGGCACTGTAAACGCATAAAGCAATGTTTTTATATATTAGAAACTAGAAAAAAAATTATATAAATATGATCTACCTCACATTAAATATTTTGTATGAGGCAAATTCTGGAAAAAGCCTATGAAAACAACTTAAATATATACCGTAATAGCTATAGTGACCATGAAGATTCTGGTTAGAAAGAGAAAAACTAATTTAGCAGCTGTTTAGATAAAAATAGAAACATAAGAGTGTACCCCGATCTCAGCAAAACGACACGGTCCGTGAACTAAAAGTTAAAGAAAAGGGGGAACCCCAGAGAAGACATTATAGGCAGGTAGACAAGAGCTGACTAGGGATATCAGAGGAGATCCACCCTCGGCGATCTCCGTTTAGCCGATCTAGCCTGTCGGGGCCTGATTGTGAACTAGGAAAGTAAAAATTGAGATGTTGTGAGAATAACCGAAAAAAATTAAAACGAATTAGCTGATATTAAGATAGATACAAATCCGTATTCAATGAGGGTAAAAGATGTAGACTTATGTTTAAAATGACAGGCTTGATAATTATAAAGGAGAAACCGAATCGGCACGCGATATGATACGCAGGTGATTTTCTTCACATGAGAAGATCGATAATTTAAGAAATTATTTTGTCCAAAATAATGAGTATACAGCGTATAATTTGACCCTCTAAAGGAGTTATTACATTGCCTACTTAATCAGCCTGTGATAGTGCTAATTATACAGTGTGTCTTCAATTTCAAAAACACCCCAAAATAACGTGTTTATATTATACAATACGGTCCGAGGCACTGCGAACATACTGGACGGAGGTGTCGAATTCACAAGGCAGAAATAAAACAACAACGATAACAAAATAAGTAGGGGAGAGCGGGGCAAAATGACGATGTTAAGGATTAAAGCTTCCCAGAAAATACCCAAACCCGGTTTTGACCAAAAAACTTCGTTTAATTGTTAGATAGATGTTTTGGTTTACAAACAAATTTAAAAAAAGACACAAAAATTTAAACCCTAAAAATCTACACAACAAAAATAAATCTTTAACCCATAAAACTTTGACTTTAAAGAGTTCTAACAGCACAGTAACAAACTCGTTTTGTGTTAAATTGAGTTCGTTAACTTGCCCCGTTCATCATCTTGCCCCGCTCTCCCCTACCTTTCTAGGTAAATAATAAAAAATAGCAAGCGCGTGCAGTGCAGTTCAGCATCGATTTACGGTGGTCGTGCTGGACGTTCGATAGTAAATTCGACTTACTTCTATTTATGTTCGCAGTAACTCGGACGGCATCGTATACTCCCGATTGAAATAGAAAAGAGCTGACTTTTTTTATGCGACACTTAAATGTCAATGTTATCGGGCTTTTTAAAAGTTCGCATTTTGGAAAGGGGTCTACAATAATTCTTTTAGGTGTTTATGCATATTTCATTTTAGTTTAAATAATTTTTGTATAATCCACCTGTCAAAGTAAATTTTATTTACCTATTACTTCTAGTTTTTGGGATCACATTAAGTTAGTATTTTTTTTCGAAACAACTAACCCCCTTTTTATTTGATTTTCGAAATCAGCGTAAAATTTTCTTTAAAATCTCGGACCAAAAAGTCGCAAATGTTTAGAATGCGTGATGTGCCGGTGGAACTGTAGTCACGCTATATAAAATAATGTTATCATATTTGCATATTTTTATTCCACGTACCACGCCTTACCTTTATGCGCAGCATGAAACGTGTTTCCACTCGCTTGCTGGATGTGTCCTGACGCGAAGCGGCCAATGCTTGAGTGCTGGTAGAGGGCGCTGCCAAACGTGGGCCCACCTGGAAATAGTGAGTAGACCCCGTAGGATTTGCTTATGCCTGAAAAAAATAAAGGATTTAACAATTAGAGAAAAGGATTTGAATTTTTGCTGTGAACTTTGCCGGGCTAACTGGCACTGTTTTGGTGTTGGTACTGTTTCAAAAGAATACAAAAGTGCATTAGTGCAACACGAGTTCGGTGAGCCCGTGTCAAAAAATGTGCACTAAGTGGAACACTGAGTTTGTCAGTCACTCAAGTTTCCCAAAAGAATACAAAAATTGTACTACTGGCGGACCAGTGCTGCACTTTTTTCCAAAAGAAAACGCTATTAGACACGATAGTGACATTTAGGAGAGATTGGAAAAATACTGGTCATTGAGGTGATCTCCATCGTCTAATGTCTTCCAAATTGCAAAACAAATTATTTATGTGCAGTGTGTCCCAAATTCGATGTGGTCTTTCTAGAGGAGATAAAAAATATATCAACTGCTTTTTTGTTACTTTTTTACCTTCCTAGCCCGCACAGCAATGGCAATGTTGTTGACATTGGAGTCTTTAAAACAAATTTGAGTTTTCGACCTTGAGGGGGACCGGCTTCCCCCACCGTCTTGGATTTAGCGTGTAGAAAAAGAGTTTTTCTTTTTAAAATTACTTGGTTACTGTAAGTTTTAGAAAAAAACGACAATGAAATTTTCTATAAAAACGCTTTTGTACGTTTTTTTGTCAGACAAATTGTTTTCAAGTTGACGCTAAACATTTCGCCTCCATTTTGGATTTTGACCAATTTTTTTTAGTGACCTTTACGATCGAAACTGGCTATTTTTGAGAAAAGCTGTAATAACATAAAATAAAGAACAACAAATGGCCGATAAAATGAGGTATCATCATGGGTAGTACTCTTGCTGGGATACGAACCCTGAAGTGTTAGCAGTATACTTAAAAAAAATTGTTTTTTTTTAAATGATCAAATTAAGAAATTAATTAAAAATCAAAGGGTAACTAACAAAAACCAAGAAATCTGTGGTTACTAAAAAATAAAAATACGAAAAACAACAGAAAAGTAAAAAATAAAATACCAACTGTCTAGGATATCTTAATTAAAAGTGGCGGATAAAATTCAATTTGACAATTGAGTTATTCATAAAAAACTATAGAAAAGTAATTCCCACCAAAATTAAATTTTCACTTCAGTCATTACAGAGTTCTAGCATGCAAAAGGTTCGGTTCGGTTCTTGGATTTAGTGTCCACAAAAAGGGTTTTTTTTAAATTACTTGGTTACTAGTTTTAGAAAATAAAAGGTCAAACAAAACTTAAAGATAATAAAATTTCTTATAAAAACACTTTTGCATATGTTTTTTGTCAGACGAATGGTTTTCAAGTTATGACGCTAAACATTTCGCCGCCAGTTTGGATTTTGACCGATGTTTTTTAGTGGCATTTAACCACGGATCACCTAACAAATAGGTGATCCGTGATTTAACTTCGAAACTGCTTATTTTTGATCACAAACTTCTCTGGCTAGTACTCTTGGCGAGATACGAACCCTGAAGTGTTAGCAGTACACCCTATGTTTTTTCATAGTAGATGCAAAATAAACCGAAATTATTCAGTTGTATGTTCTCAAAAGGTAAGCATTTTACAGAAATTGTGTAATAAACTTTATTGTAGAAAATTAAATTATCTTTTAAACGATGTTTCACCTAAGTGGGCCAAATCCACGGTAAGCACTTAATTGGTAATCATAAATTGGGGATATTTTTTAGGATCACGAACAAAAATTATGTTTTATTAGGTTTTATTCAGTTTTGAAGCAAACTAAGCATTTTAGGAAAAAATATTAAAATACGTTTTTTAGAGAAATAAAAATGTTATTTTTAACGGTGTATCACAAAGTTGTGTTAAAGCTATTATTGACACTCCAGGGGCGTCTGCATTTTTCCAAGATGGCGGGGGGAGCCGCCCCCACCAGCCTTAAGGTCGAAAACTCAATTTTTTTAGGACTCCAATTTTTTTTTCACTCTTAATCATCTCTTGAAAATTAAGGCTCACAAGTGGTGGGCAGTTTTTCCTACCTCCCGTAGAAATTACATTTATTTACCTCAAATTTAATTTTACAGTTTTTTGAGGTATTAATATTTATTCAAAAACATAATACATTTTTGCTGGAGAGCATTTCCTTACTTTTCCCTGTAGGACGTTTAATTTTTATTTTATTTAGACTCTAGAATCGAACAGGGACCTTCAACCTACCGTGTTACAAGCGGCAGTAAATCTGCTGCCAGTGGCGGATCCAGAGAGTGGCCAGTGGCACGCGGTGCATTTTATGTGCATATAGCAGGGGCGGATCTAGAAACTTTATTTTGGGGGGCGGGGGACATATACATAATACATATTGCATAAAACTATTTTGCTTAGTGACCAGGAGGTCTATTCTGTGTCAAAATTAGATATAGTTTGAGATTTGGGTGGATAATTTCCCCTTTTTTCCCTCCCGTAGATCTGCGCCCGCATATGGTGCTAAATTTCAGAGCTCAGGATTTTTTGATTTAAAACGGCAAAATTTTTTTTTTGGTTTTTGGGGCCTCGTTGGCCCCGTTCCTTCCGGACTTTGTGTATCCGCCACTGTCCGCGCTGGACCTCGCAAACCCTCAAAATATTCAAAGCTGATAAGGGCAACCCTGTCGATTTTTTAAATTTGATAAATATCTAATTTCCACCATGGATTTTTAAATTCCAGACACAGTTATACCCTTATCCTGAAATTGGAGAGGGTGGCAAACACTTCTAAATTATTCTAATTGAAAACACGAAGACCCACTGCACAGTGGTGCCTTATTCACGACGTACATTAGAATTTTAGTGTGATATTATTTCAATGGGCCATTGAACTCAACTGTCTATGTCAAATAACACGCAAGAAAAACTTTTTTTGATCTGCAAAATGGCCTCAAGTAAAGGAACGAATTTTTGGTTAATTGGCTGATTGTGCGCGCTAGACAAGTGTAGTTGCAGTGATATCGGTATTTTCACTCTGAGAGCACGTATTAGCTAGAAAATCTCTGTTATACTTAAACTAGAAAACTTTTTACCTTACTAGTCTGCGCAGCAATGGCTAGAGAAGGTATTATTTTCGACAATTTTTCTTTTTTTTGAGATAACGCCGAATATGTGTTAGTTGGATGTACTTTGACCTATCCTAGCAATATCGTCGTGATGTCTGTGTGTGTGTGTGTGTGTATGTGTATTTCTGTCCGTAACACGATAGCTCCTAAACCGCTGAACCGATTTTTATAAAATTTTCACATAAAATTGTCTTTGACACTTTAACGAGCTGATTAGATTTTGGTTAAATTAGTTAATTCTAATGACAGTTTTTTTTAATTAAATTTTTTTAAAAATGCTAACATTTTAGCGGAGTATTGGATCAGTATCCGGTTTTTGGAATATAGTAGATTGCATTTTGCTCAATAATTTGTGTTATAACCAAAAACTCAGTAGGAGGTTTAGTTTCCAAGATATCTACAAAAAACTGTTTTTTATAAACTTTCGGAGGAGCAAAAGGTCATTTTTATACAGAAACCAGGATAGCATTATTTTTTCTGTGTAAAAAAACAATTCCTAATCACAAAAAACGATGCACTAATTTAAAAAAAATGTAATAAAACAACCCTCCCCCACCCCTTCAACAGAAAAAACACAGAATGCAAAATGGTTAGTTCAAAAAGTGACAGCTGAGCTGACAAATTTCAACAAAATAAGGCCAATTTACATAAATAGTGCATGACTTTTTTTGTATACTAACAAAGTCTAGTACAATTCTACCGTATTTTACTGCGCAAGCGTATTATATGTAGTATACTGGTAGCATTATTACTGCTAGACCTAGAGAAAAATCGGTCAAATAGATTACCTGAGCTTTGTGTGCTTGGAAATAACATAAAATATAACTGTTTTAAATATTTGCATCATTTATTTTAAGTTTTTTTGATCACCTAGACTACATTCTTCCACAAAAATTTAAAATAAATTATTTTGTCACCTAGTTTAAATAAAAAGAAAGAAAGAAAAAAAAAATAATACATAAAATATATTTTTCTAATAGTTTGTTTTAAATGATTTTTCTACTTATTCCAGTATTTTTATAATAAATATTCTAGGTAGATCAAAATATTTATTCTAAATGTATACTTTATCTGTCTTCTATTTCATACAGATATTGGTCTAAATAAATTTTTATTAATTCCAAATAGATTTTTTTCTCAGTGTACTACATGAACATTCAAACTTTTGTTTGTCTTCCGATTGTAATTAAGTTCAGTGGTCACTTAACACACAAACAAGCCCGGGCTCATAAATTATGTAGAAAAAGTTGGGAACACATGCACATGCGGGCCTCGCATCAGAGAAGGAAAATATAATTTGATTTCACTCAGAAAGAAGTAATGGTATACTTGAAGTACTACCAAGTCTGTGTTCCGTAAACCAATGTATTTTAAATTAGAATAATACGTTGAAAAACAGACAGAATAAAAATAAAATGTTGTTTAGCAGTTTATCTTGACAACAGCAAATTTGGTTTTGCTGTTTTTGAGTTCCAGGTATTGTGTTAATTAAACTTTCCGGAATTTTTCTGAACATTTGCAGACTCTTCCAGGACACTGGGTTTTATTCTAACATACCCAGACTTTTCTAGACTAGGCCATAGTTTTCCAGAACGTTTCCAGACTTTTTCAGAACATTTCCAGATTTTTTCTAAACATTTGCAGACATTGTCAGGTTTTTTCTGAACACTTCCAGAGTTTCTCAGAACTTTTTCAAACTTGTCCGGAGTTTTCCATAAGATTTTTAAACTTTTCCAGAACCTCTCCTATCATTTTGTGAACATTTGCAGACTTTTTCAGGACATTTCCAGACTTTTCCTTAACATTTTTAGACTTGTCCACACTTTTCCAGAACATTTAGAGATTTTTTAGGAGATTTGCAGATTTTCCCAGACTTATATATTTTAAACTTCCAAACTCGAAATGTCTGGCTTCATAATAATAATAATTTCGTCGGCGATCTGACAATACCTGCTAAGTGCAAGTCAGATTTTTTTACAGTAGGGAATATAAATAGCAAATTTTGTCGCACCCTGCAACTGATAGTCTAGCGCTATCTTTCGAATATTAAAAAAAAATTCAATAGCAGGTATTGTCAGATCGCCGACGATATACGCTCCGTAGCTCTGTTCCTAGTTACTTTATGGTTAAACTTCGCCTTCACAGGTCTATTTAAGAGCATGGTACGATGTTGTTTACTAGGATTGACTTTGAATGGTTTTATTGTGTATTTTTCCGTGATCTTTTTTAATTGTTTTGCGAAAATACTATAAAAATTGAGTTCCTTTTTTTTGTTGCTCATACAAAACTATGAGATGAAGGTACTTATTCACACTGGTAACCGGTTCATTACTTAAAGAATTCACATTAAAGGGAAAAATTGTGTGTCGAAAAAATATAAAAAGTGATTAAAAGAGGCGTCAAGTAAAAAAGAAAAACGTAAAAAAGTTTGAAATATGTGTGAATTGATGCGTCAACAGTCATTAAAGAATCTGACCTTGTATCTTGCACGACAAACCATAAAATAAAGTTTGTCCAAAACTCTATGATTATACATGAGTTTCTACCCTTCTCATATAAGTAGAATCTATATTTTATTCTTACGAATGCGCCGCGTGGGCGCAGCTAACCGAATTCGTTTCAACGAACATTCTACGATCCACGGAAAAACACCAAACACGCATTGAAATGAAAACTCGGCAACAAACTGCCGATGCCGTCCCAAAGGATCTGCGAAGATACAGAGAGGAGCTGAAGAAAGCTGGTTTTCGGCAAACGGCTTGGAAGGGCGCACGCGCAACTTGAAAACACGAAAACAGGACAAATCCGCGTTTGCATGTGTTAGAAGCGCGCGAACGGAGTTCGCGGAGCAGTTAGGTATAAACGTACTCTTAGATATAACCAACAAAAAATAAATATAATTTAAAGAAATCTAGAAGAACGACATTTTGAGAGGTTAAAAATAAAAATATGTTGAACAATGTCTTGTCTTAAGTTAGGTATTAGGTTAGATATACCTATATGCTCCTTTTATGGCTAAGGTTAAATCACATCTATTTTTCATTCAGTTTGATTCTACCAATTTTTTGCAAGTTTAATTTAAAATGGTAACGAAATTGGAGATTGAATGATTAAAACCTCAAAAAACGCGGCAAACGCTAATGTGATTTTAAAGATGAGTTTATCGATGGTAAATTAGCCATTTGTCGTCGGTATAATAGCATTTTAGTCCATCAAACATTATTGAGAGTCTGGGTTAGGCCAAGTGCGGATCTGGCTGAAAATCTAGAGGGGTGGGGGGGAGGGTATAGTCGACGAAAAAATTGTTTGTAATATAATTTTTTTTCTACGAAACGGGGAGGGGTAATTCGCCTATTTTTCCTTTAATCAATAACAAAAAGTGCATATTTTTTGTTGTAGGGGGGTATTACCACGTTACCCCGCTCAAATCCGCGCTTGGGTTAGGCTTATGTCATTGTTGGCTATATAAATATGATGCTAGTTGTCTTATTGTTCTCACTTCAGTCAGTTTAATTTTCGTTTGCTTAATTTTGTATGTGGAGAGCAATAATAAAAGCCTCGCTGTCAGAGAATGGGACAGTTCAGACCGCCGCCAGTTCACCACGGCCGATTCGCCGCCGAACCACTGGCTGCCGCCCGAGGGGTCATCAATGCACGGGTAGGGTACCATTCGCTGCGGCCAACTTGCCGCGGGAAGTTTTCTTTTATTTTAATTCTAATCTAACTTAAGTTTTTCTTAAATCATAGATCCTCTGTCCTCTTTGTGGGAGATCAAATTCTGTGTTAACTTTACCCTGGTCAATTGATCGCAAACATATCCTAACCGGTCCAGATACCAACATTTTACAAGAAATATGACGCCACAAAAATCATTTAAAACAAAAAGCTTTTTTAATATGTAGTACAAAAACTACTTTAGATTTTTTTTTTAAATGATACTTTTTTAAAAAGTACTACTACCTAGATTTTCCAAAAAAATAATTTAGAAAAAATTATTTTTAAAAAAATGGTTTTTTCAAATACTACTTTATAAAAAGAATAAAAAAGAAAAAATTAGTATTTTTAAATATTTTTTCAAAAACATGTTTGCTGTACAAAATAAAATACTCTGCCAATCTATGGGCACCTAAGCTCACACTAAGTACTATAGTTATAGTGTGAGCTAATATAATCAAAAACTAAAATATATTTTATTCAACTCCAGACTCAATTACCTTTCGTTTGATACCACACAAGCCATGTTTTGACTTAAATTCAAATTTTTTTAATCGACCCCCCACCCTTTAAAAAAAACTAAAATGTATTTTGTTTAACTCCAGACTCAATTACATTTCGTTTGATATCACACACGCCATATTTTCACTTAAAGTCTAATTTTTGACATCTACCCCCACCCTTTTTTTAAAAATAAACTAAAATTAATTTTTTTTAACTCCAGACTTAATTACCTTTCGTTTGATATCACACACGCCATATTTTCACATAAACTCTAATTTTTGGAATCTACCCCCACCCTTTTATTTGGCTTGCGCTCGGTGGATTTTGTTCATTTTTAAATGGGACCATCACGGCCCAAGACCCAACTCAGGTACCAAATTTCATTAAAATCGGACAAGCGGTTTTTGAGTTATGCGGGTTGGTCGTTACAGACAGACATACAGACAGACAGACATACAGACAGACAGACAGACAGACAGCAAAACAAAAAAGTTTCAAAATCATCTGAAACGCAAAGATATATAAAAAATTTTGAAATCGGAGCAACATTTTTTTTCTCGAAAAAATTAGGATCACCATAGCTCATACTACTTATAGTAGTAGTGTGAGCTAAAAAATTGCAATATTAAACCTCGTCTGCGGCCAATTGTCTCAGAGGCAAATCGAATTTTCCCCGCGAATCGGCCGCGAATTGTCCTATCCTTTTTTTTATGGCTAAAAAGTCCTTACAATAGTAGTGTAAAAATTTCACAAGCGGCCTTGAACAGGACTCGGCAGGACCCGACAGGACCCAACGGGACACCACATAACCCAAGTCCTGTTGGACGCAGTACAATTTTTTGCAGTCGACCCAACTCTCTGCTACTCGCCGCCGCCGGGACAACCGGGTCAGCTGATGATGATGAAGTAAAAATAATTTTTGTCACATAAAAAACTTTTTTTTCTCAAAATGTAGTTTTGAAAAAGCATTTTTTTCGAAAAACAACTTTTTTTGTGCGGACATTTTTATAAATGGTGGTTTCTGGCCAGGTTGTTTGCCATCAATAAAATTGACCCAGGTTAGGATAACATTGTATTTGGATCTCCCAAGATGAGGAAGGGAGAGCTATAATTAAATAAGTTAAGTTAGGACCCTGAATAAATAAATTTGCAAACTGAAACCATTGGGCGGCGAGTTTGGTGACGCCGTTTTGTCCCGGAGTTGAAATGCGTCAGCGCCGAATTCAAAGTCATCGTAGACCGCGGCGAATCGGTGGCGGTGAATTGTCCTAGACCCCGCTGTCATGGCCAGAGAAGATGGCTGTTATCTAGGCGTTACGTCAGCAGTGTCAGGACCAATTTAATTAATTGCTTACTTTTCGCGGTGTCGATGAACGCTTGGTGAAAATAACGGATTTTTTTTTCTGTGAGGTCAAAATTTAAGTACCTCCTTCATCTTTTCTCAAAAAGAAAAAACATCTGTCTTATAAATATTTCAAATCTAGAAAACCAAGTTTCACAAGTCTTAATGACTAAAGCAATATTATATGTTTCTTGATCTCTAGTTTAAAAAAAAAGACTTAGTAGGTATTTTAAAACAAAAAATTGTTTTAAATCGAGTGGTTGAGTTGTCTTGAATATTTGGTTTTCCCGGAAGAAAAACTATATTGAAATTAGACAAAGAATTACTCAACCTAAAAAAAATATAAAAATATATTGAAGAAATGCAAATCATAACAAAAACATTTCATGTAGGCGAAAGTGATATTCCGTAAAAAGAATTGAGATAAAAGTAAAGCCAAGTTCTACAATACAAATTTCAAAATGAAAGGTTCTCACTAGATATGTTTTTTAAACTTTGCTATTCCAGCCAAACTTCTTTATGTTCAATTTAGCACTGTGCCTAAGAGTCATGTGCAGCCATAATAGCCAAGTTTAGAAAAACATTTGCAAACTAGTAACAACCTTTCATTTTGAAATTTGTATTGGAGAACTTGGCTTTACGTTTATCTCGATTCTTTTTACGGAATACTACATTCGCGTGCTTGGCTTTTTTTAACATGAACTGTTTTTGTTACGATTTTACTCCTTTTTTAAAGGATTATATTATATAGTAAAATATGCGGAATATTGTTCAGAACTTTTGCAATGTCTTTTTAAAAATTTTAAGCTTTTTTTTATTTTCCTATGGTTTTATCATAGTTCCTATCAGCCTTCTAAAGCTCAGCTCTCTAGTGTTCCTGGAAGTAGGCAATGTTAATTTTACATAACCTTACATTTATAGGGGAGGGAAGTAAATTAAAATTTTGGTGTTTTTAAAGTTTTTCCCATAGTTTTATCATAGTCCCTATCAGTCTTCCAAAGCTCAGCTCTCTAGCGCCTCTGGAAGTGGGCAATGTTACTTTTACATAACTTTACATTTATAGTTTTATCATATTTATTAGTCTGCCAAAGTTCAATTTTACATGTATGGGGGAGGGGAGTAAATTAGAATTTTGTGGTTTTTTGATTTTTTTTCCAAGAGTTTGGTCACAGTTTCTATCAGTGTGCCAAATTTCAGCTTTGTAGCATGCCTGGAAGTACAGTAGAATTTTGATGATACATACATGAGTAAGTAGATGAGTGAGTGGCAATTTCGACGTTTTTTGAAAGTTCGTAACTACTTTACTACTTTATGGAAGTCCATGAAAGGGATTGTTAACCCTATAGAGATCTACGACTGTGCCAAATTTGAATTTCGTAGCTCATTCCGAAGTAGATTAGATAGGTCAAATATGGGCTGAAATGTTTCAAGAAAAGATGGTACAGCAGTTTCCGCGCTAACTTGGCGGGGCACTGCCGTGCCCTCAGATTTTTTGTTCTTATATACGGCCATGAAAAAAAAACGCTTGTTTCAATAAGAATGTTTACAAACGCCTGTTGTATAGTTAGGTTAGAAGAGGACTATATACAGGGTGTTCTCAAAGTTGAGTCATATATTTTAACAGGCTGTAGAACTCGTAAAAATAAGTAATTTTACCAAAAATCATTTACATAAAAGTTGCAGAATAAAGAAGTTATTAACAGTTCAAAAAATTTTAAATTTAAAAACTATAAGACCTGACTTTTTGATATTCTCGACCACTGAGCAATTCCACGCAAGTCATCCAATTTACAAAAAAAGTGTTGCCGTGACATTTTATTTTTTTTTAATCATGCTTATTAAATGAAACAGCTTATGCTTAACCACTTTTGCACAATTTTAGATTTTGAAATTTAATTAGTATGTTGTACACACATTTGAAAAGTCTAAAAACAGTCAAAATGGGAATTAGGCTCATAGTAAACAGCACCTAAAAAAAATTAACCTATAATTTTGAAAACATGCATAAAAGTAGTTTTCAAAAAAATGTGATGTTTGCAAAATCTTTTATACTGGCTTAATTAGAGTAATTTAGATAATATCCAAAAAACGCAGAAATTTTCGAAGTTTTCATATTTTTTTGGGGTATAAATGTAATGTTTTCTTAAATTTTGTAAATCAAATCAAATCAAATTATGCTTTATTGTCAAAAAAGTAGAGTTTTACAGACAAAGCTAAAAATGGTCCTTAATTGTAAATATAAGATAAACACTTGCTTACAAGTCTAAGTTGAGGTATGGAATAGTCATTTAAAATAGTGTAACAGTCTATAAATTTCGCGATATATATTTTTTTAAATATTTCTCCTATGCAAATATGCTCTCTTTCCACCTATCACACCTATTCACTTACTATTATCGAAATACAACGAAATTCTTTGACCATTAAATTAAAATAGTATGTTAAAATATGTTAAAACATGTTAAAATATGTTAAAATACGTAAAAACATGTTAAAATATGTCAAATCATGTTAAAATATGTTAAAACGTCAAAATATGTTAAAAATAAAATATGTTAAAGTTAGATAAGAAACAACAAACAGAACAATCTGATACATACACAAGTAAAATAAAAAAATTTAAATTTTTAAATATATTTATCAATTATCCTATAACTGGTCCTCGAAAAATTCATTAAGACTATAATATGCCTTCTCCAATAGCAAATCTTTTACCTTAACCCTAAATATTTTTTCCGAGTGAATGCTTTTGAGTCTATTTGGAAGCTTGTTAAAAATTTTAATACTGAGGTAGATTATCGAGTTTTGGGTTAATTGAGACCTAGGAATAGGCAGTGGTATGCTGTTATATTCTTGACTTCTTGTTTGGTAGGTTTGTTCAAATGTGTGATTTTTAAATTTTTTATAATTCAGCACCACTGTTTCTAGTATAAAAAGGCCACAAAGAGTTAATATTTTTTCTCTCATAAACAAAGGCCTACAATGGACTCTGAATTTTGCTCCGCAAATATATCTGATGCATCTTTTTTGAATTACAAACACAGATCTGAACAAATACTGACTGCAATTCCCCCAAAAGGCTATTCCATAGCGCAAATGAGAATTAACAAGGGCGTAATAAGTTGTTTTGGCCATTTCACAACCAAGTTCGAAAAATGTTTGTCTAACGGCGTAACTACCTATCGATATTTTTTTATTAAGATAGGGAATATGCGAGGAGAATTTTAACCTATTGTCTATATACATTCCTAAAAATTTAGTGTTTTCATCCTGAGCTATTCTTTGGTTGGAAACAGTTAGGTTATCAAAAGAAAATTTAAAACTGAGGACTTTTGTTTATCTATGTTAAAACAGAGAAAGTTTGCATCACACCACTCTTTAATTCGTTGTATGTCCTCTTGCACTATTTCTTTTAATATTGTTTCGTTTTTATGATGCCATAAAATTGTAGTGTCGTCAGCAAAAGTGTTAGAGTACCCCTTATACCTATTAAAGTTAAGTCGTTAATATATAACAAAAATAACAGTGGGCCCAAAACAGAACCCTGAGGCACACCAAAGTTAATTTTGGATAAAGAAGAGACACAACCACCATTTCGAACCATCTGATATCTTCCAGTCAAGTATGAGTGAAAAAAACGCTGCGAGACTCCTCTAAACCCATATCTCTCCAACTTTTTTAAAAGCAGGTCGTGACTGACACAGTCGAAGGCCTTTTGAAAGTCGCAGAATACTGCAGCTGCAGCTTCTTTATCATTAAGTCTAAAATATAGACTTTCCAAAAAAGAGAACAAAGCATCGTTAGTACTCTTTCCGCTCTGGAAACCAAATTGATTAGTGCTAAGGATACTATGTTTTTTAAGAAAATTGGTCATTCTAACCTTTACCAGTTTTTCAATAACTTTAGATAGAGTATCCAACAGTGAGATAGGTCTGAAATTAGTGGGCTCGTCAAATGATCCCGATTTATGAAGAGGAACAACTACGGCTATTTTGAGGACATCTGGAAATTCACCCTTTAAGAAACATGAGTTGATAGCAACAACAAGAGCATCCAACGTTCTGTTATCCAAATTTTGAAAATTTTTTATCATTTCATCTTGACCGGAAGAATAAACGTTTTTTATTTCATTTATTGTGTTTTTTAATTCCAATCTATCTGTGATGCCTAGATTAAAGTTTTCATTGATAACGATGTTAATTAAGTTATCCATAGGATTGATTACTGGTCTTAATTCGGCTGTGTTTTTGGGCAACAGTGCAATAAAATTGATTTAAAATTGATTTGATACAGTGTTGGAAAGCTATACTCAAGGACTATATCTTCCTTGTATAAAACATATTTAAAAAGTAGACGTTACCTTGGAGTTCCACGAAGAAGTTAAGAATGTCTGGGAAATCCCTCAACTTCAGCATCAAAAATGACCCTGTCTATCTGGGTGCTGGTGGTAATCAAGTAGGGTAAATTTTTCACTGTATCATATACTTTTAAAAACAAAAATAAAAAATCTGGGTCTATAATCCTTAAGGTCACTACACATTTTTTTGTTATTTTAATATTTTTAGTGATGTTAAATTTCATCACAAATTACAGGCGTGGATCTACGGGAGGGGATGCCCCCTCCCAAATCTGAAACTTTACTTAGTTTTGACACAGAGAATACATCTCCTGGTCACTAGGCAAAATAGTTTTGTGAAATATTTATTATGATATATTCCCCCAAAATAAAGTTTCTAGATCCACCCCTGCAAATTAAGGTTTATCAGAAGTTCAATATTTATATGAGCACTGTTCAATAAATTATGATCTAAACTCTCTTCATAAGGTCACTACACAAATTTTTTAAAAGTTTATTTACTTTTTTAATAGTTACCCACTGTCATATTTCAAAAATCGGAAAAGAAGTTGAGTTCTATAATTTCAGAAACCGAACAAATCTTTTTCTGAGCTTGAAGTAAATTTAGCTTCTATAGTAAAATCATCCAGAGGAGTGAAAGAATGGTGTCCAGTTGTTGTTTGTTTGAGATTTTAATGTAAAACAAATCGTTTCACAATACATACAAATGCATCACATGGGCTTTTACCATGCGTTAGTTTTGTACTTAGTTTTTTTTTAATGCCAAGTGGCGTATGCAGAAATTTTGCAAGGGGGTTGGGAGAGGGGGCTTGAGTAAAAGCAAAGTCCTTCAAAACCATTTTATTCTTCTTTCAGAAAAATTAAATCTTTAGGAGAAGTTATTCAATGGCTTTGGAAGGATTAAGTCCCAACCCCCCTTCCTCCTACGTACGCCACTGTTAAACTTGAACCATTTCAATCATCAAAGAGACAAACTAATTAATGTCAGTGTCTCACCCAAAATTTATTCTTAAAACTAAAAAAAAATATCCAACAGTGTACAAAGATGGTACTTGAACCCACAAACTAGGATGTCACGCGAAACAGTAGGTGGGTATAAATAAGACCCCCTGACGATGATTTTTATATATATTTTTTTTCTTTTTGCGACCGAATTAAAAAATGTGATTTCTTACATGCTTTAACCAAATAGCCTAAAAGATGATGTTAAAATGATAGACCCAACTTTTTTATTTAACTTTTATATAAATGATACATTGTCAAGTAAAACAAGCTACAAGCGAAGTTTCAATAGACAGATAGACATGCTAATTTTTTTAGTCAAAAGTTGCCAATTATGAGGTTTTTGCGGTTTTTCCAATTTTTAAAAATTTAGTTTGCTAAAACCAATAGACCTAGAAATTTTTCTTTTACCTTGTATGATAGTCAAGCCACTGAGCTTTAATGTGCGCATAGACTTTTTTTTAATGGACCATATTCCGCACCGGTGTAAATGATTAAAAATTGAGAAAATCATAAAATTACTATTTTTTTAAAACTATTTTTGCGATCTTAAAAAAGTGAGGTTATTTTTTTTTTCTGTATAGGATCATCCAACCAATATTAAAGATTTCTTCCGTCAAATTTGTTTTTACATTAGATTTAATACAATCAAAATAAAAAAAATTATGGTCGCAACTGTTTTTCATCTTTATTTTACCTTTAAAGTTGTCTGTAAAATACAGGAGGCGACATTAAAAATTAAAATTTATTAATTTGGTATTCCTAAGGACAGTAATACATGTTTTTTTCGTGACATGGCAGCTACCCCCATTGGATGATTTGGCGTGGAATTGCTCCACTGCGTTGTCAATGTTCTGTTTACAGGTGATACTGGGTATGGCTCATCTTTTTGTACAATACAAATTTATTCATTCATTGTACGGTTTTCAGTGAGAATTTCGATTTGACGAGTTGTAAGTAATTCGCTAAAGTGCGTGATATTTTTATTTTCTGGGCATTTTGTGCTATAAAAATGGCACACGTATATGAACTACAATGAACTAGTGGACATAATATTAACAGTGGCGGATCCAGGGGGGCCAGAGGGGCCCGGCTCCCCCCTCCTAAACACATTAACTTATTTTTTAGTTTAGCAGCATCATTTATTTAAAATTTGTCACAAATTCCACTTATTTTTTAAAAAATTTCGCCTGCGGCGCTAATAATCTTCTTTAGCTGCTAAATTTTACACCTTAATTTCTATCAAAAACCACAAAAAAATGTTTTTTTGATTTTTGCTGCCACTTTGGCCCCTCCCCCCCGGAAATCCTGGATCCGCCACTGAATATTAACCCAAAAAACAACAATATCACGTACTTTAGCGAATTATTTATAACTGATGAAAACAAAATTCTCACTGAAGACCGTACAATGAATGAACAAACGATGAGTAATGTATTCTACAAAAAAATGAGCCATACCCAGTATCACCAGTAAACAAAACATTGATAATGCTGGTCGAGAAGATCAAAAAGTCAGGTCTTACAGTTTTTAAATTTTACATTTTTCGCATTGTTAATAACTTCTTTATTCTGCAACTTTTATATAAATGATTTTTGGTACAATTACTTATTTTTACGAGTTCTACAATCTGTTAAAATAAATTACTCAACTTTGAGAACACCCTGTATAACAAAACAATAAATAGATCCATGATGGAACCATACCACAGTGTATACATTGTGACCATACTTTCCTAGCCCATTAGAACACTCCAAGTGAACTCCACACTGAAATGGAAGCGTCCACAAAGTTTTTTGTTATATATAAAATATTGAGAAAAACGTATTCTTCTATATTCCGAACTGAACCGCATATTGATGCGAGGCTCCGTTAAGAAGTTAGCATATTTTTAGTTTTTTAACTGTTAAAAAACTGTCATTAGCATTAATAGATTTTTACCTGATAATTTCATGAAAATCGGTTCAGCGGTTTAGGAGCTATCGTGTTACGGACAGACATAATCACACACACACGGACAGGCGTCACGACAATATTGCTAAGATAGGTCAAAATAAACTACATACATTTCCGGGATTATCTCAAACAAAATGTCCCCCCTTTTGCTCGCTCCTCCTTCATCCTCTGGTTAAAATACATACTTAGATACTCACCGTCAGTAGAAAAACTCGTTGTCGAACTAACAGGTGCCGGGGCCAGAGGCCAAAGCCCCCTTTGAGGGGGCCCCCCTGGCCCAGCTGGGCTCCCTAGCATGATTGGCGGCCAGGTCAGCTAGCTCTTGGGGTATGGAGTAGGCCTGAAAAGAAGAAAAAAACATAAATTATTTAAAACTAGTTTTGCCATTACCAACCACGCGAAAAAAAATTTTAAGAAATTGAAATGGTCAAATTTGAAGGGGAGAGGGGATGATTTTATGAATTGCGGAGTCCTTATAACAAGCGCGGATCTGGGTGAAAATCTAGGGGGGAGTAATAGTCGACGAATTTTTTTTTGTAAAATAATTTTTTTTCTAGGGGAAGGGGGGTAATTCTTCTGTTTTCCCTTATTTTATTAGAAAAAAGTGTATACTATTTTTTCTAGGGGGGGGGTTATTACCCCGTAACCCCCCCCCCCCCTCATAATCGCGCTTGCCTTATAACGATACTAATGCAGTTGTGCAGGTCTAAGGGAAATTATGCGGTTAGTTCAGATTGCTCATTTAATAAATTCTAAATCAAATAACTCAAAAACTCGTTATTCGATATGAAAAATAAAATCAGCTCTGAATAAAGAATTGAAAGACCTTTCCAACGGGGTATAACGCTCCCCTGCTGGGGTCTCCAAAAAGTGTCCCCCTCGCAAACAAAATCGGTGTCTGGGTATTTTTTAAAATTTTAAGCAGTTCTTGAGAAATCCTGGGAGGAACGTTTTAAATGGGACACCCTGTATAAATATCCACAGGACCAAAAAGGTCCGTGATAGGGACCTTTTGCCAAGGCCAAGACAAAAATAGAGGCCACGACCCTAAACAAATCAGCTGTTCTCCGGGGGCTGAATTTTACATTGGGTCTTATGGGAGGTCAGAAGTTTATTTATGATATTTTCAAAATGGCACTACATATTTCCGCAAAATTTTTGTGAAATATTCTCAGACACCATCCCGATATTCCACCAAAGTTTTGTAAGGAAGCAATATGATTAAAAGGTTAAAATCTTCAAGATGGCAAATTACCCGCCATGTACCACATGCCAACTGTTATATTTGGCATGTATTTGACTTTGTCATCTGTGATTGTCACATTCGCTTGTGCTTTAAACTTAATTTTTTTGTGAGCTAATGAAACGGCTCTGAAAAATTAAGGATTACCATAGATTAAAAAAAAAATTCTAAAAGAATATAGTAAAAACAATCTTAAAACCGGCTTTATTTTTTAAAAAAATCAAATATTCATGAACCGTGATTCCAACTTCAATATTTTAAAGACAATCAGCTGTGTCGTAACGTGACCATCAAAAAAAATCAGCCCCGGATGCGACGTCAACAAAGTGGAGGATCGTGGCCCGTCCGTTTTGATAGCCTTGCTTTAGCTTACTTTATCCTTTTTAAGTGCGACATTCAATGACAGATGTCACGTGATATTTAGAAGACCAATTTTCACCTTTTGTAGACACATATTTTTATCCTTTATTCTTTATTTATCTGTCAAAAGCCTGTTTTGTGTTCTGTAGATAAAATTAATTAAAAAGTTCCGAAAACCACTAGGGAAAAACTGAAAGAGCAATACCAGTGAAAAACCGCCAGGAAAATATAGGATTAGGTCTGTGTTTACTTGTATATAGTTTTTGCAAAGTCAGTTGAACAAAGATAAAAGCCGACCATCGGCATATCCTTTATAGAAAGTGACATGGGCGGCGGTAGATATACTCATGAAAATTATTTCATTTAATTATTGCGTAAACTAAAGAAATAAAAGTAGATAATAAAACTTTCTATTCCTACACCTACAGGAACGACACTGATTTATTTTCTAACTCTGCATACTGCCGACTAAAGGGGTTCCGAAAAGCACACCCGAAAGCAATTAAAAGCGCATCTCAAAAAAATCTGCCAATCAGGTGCCGTCCATCCACCTGGGCTCGGTCGATCGGAAAACAAATACTTTTTGGTCGGACCGTCTTCTTTGTCGGTAGGGTTGAAATTATACCAGGAAGATTTTATATGAATTTGGATAACTTTTGAAGGGCAGAATGAAGCAAAATTTCATGAAATCGATAGAACCCCGTATTAGGAGTTATTCAAGTGACTTTGCAAAAACTATACTTCTTATTTTTTTTACGCACTTCACAGAACTTTGTTGATTTTTGGTTAGTTGGTGAACACTGTGGCCACACAACACATATCTACCAGTTTTAATAAAAAATTATGTTTAATAATTGGCATAAAATTAAATCTGCGGATTACCCCACATTGGTAGCTCTTGAAATAATAGTCCCAAAAATATTTTAAATTTACATTACATTTTGTAATAACGTTATATGTGCGGCAACACTGTTTCTAAATAAAGCAACTAGTAGCCTGCGTTATTCAAATACAAGTAAGGTCAAACACTATTCTTTAGTAAAGGGTAAGGTTTAAATCAGGTAACTGCGCATGCCTCAAATGAAAGATAAGAGAAAAACGGGACATGCAAAAGGTCCATAATATCAATGAATTTGTTAATGTCAATGCTTGTAGAGTCGGGGACTTTTTAAATTGCCGCCCTCAAAAATAAAAAATATTCCTTTTTAAAATTCGGAAAAGTAGTTTAAACCAAAACAAAAAAATTGTGAACCTTACCTCTGTCTGTATACATATATATTTAAAAAAAAAATTTGATTTCTTAAATGATTAATTTTGACAAAAACAAACGGCAATTATTCAAAAATATGTAGACAAAAACACAACGGCAATTTAAAAAGTCCCCGACTCCACATTCATCGGCTGAAAATTAATTTACAGCGTACATTTTTTTACTTGTGTATCTTTAGTGATTTTTCACAAGATTAGGAACACCTTCTTGTCTAGAATGTTTGCACGTCACTGCGTCCAACGATAATAAATTATAGCCAGGTATAACCCGAAAGGATAACTTCTATTTCTGGAATATTCCCTTTAGAGCGAGAGTTAGTAATCGCCAGAGCGCTCTGGATAACAAAGCTTTGTTCGTTATGTTTACGAATAGAGGGCTATGTATAGTGGTCTCATGGGTTTTACCAGTTTAAAATTGCGCCATAAAGAAGTAGCGTTTTTATATACTTTTTTTTATATTGTTTTTGCCATAGCTGATGGCAAGACTAAAAGTATTATTATTGCTTATATTAATTTACTTATCTGAGGGCACGGCAGTGCCTCGCCATGTTCGTGCAACTGCTGTACCATCTTTTCTTGAAACATTTCAGCCCATATTTGACCTATCTAAAACTCTACTCCTGAATAAGCTACAAATCTCAAAATTTGGACAATCGTATATCTTCATAAAGTTAACAATCCCTCCAAGTCTCATGGACTTCCATAAAGTAGTAAAGTAGTTTTCAAAAACCGTCGAAATTACCACAAAGCTACAATTTGGCACACAGTTTTATTAAAAAATTAAAAAATAGTAAATGATACGCCACTGTTTCTTTTTGTTGGTCTAGAATGCGTATGAAACGTGCCTAGTCATCCTGTTTGAGCCCAACGATAACAATAGAAGACCAATAAAAGTATGTGGATTGTAAACGGGCCGGATTCGAGTTAAACCACCATTAACAATGGAAACCCAATAAAAGAGTGTGAATTATGAACCGAATGGAGTCAATTTCGTTAAACTTACCAGACGAGTACCGTTTTTTCTTGTAATATTGAAATGTTGTTCATGGTAAATTTGCTAAAAATGAAGACAGAGAGAGGTAGATTGAGTTGAGCCACATCTTTTGCGCCTCATTCTAGCTGGACTAGTGCATTGTGCCTTGTTTGAGGCTTTTAATATGATATCAAGAACCTCGCTGAGTATGGTCCTTTGAAAATTTCAATACTTTATCAACATATTTGCGGGCGCAAAAGTACCACATTACGCTCGCTTTTGGAAACCATAAAATATCGAAAAATCACTGAATAAAAATAAACTTCGGAAATCTCTGTTTATCAGAGAATCTTTTCTAGGTATTATTATAAATTATTCGTTTATAATTTTATAGGTAAAACCATAATAATAATTTATTATTTACCACAAAAACCATGTTTTGTTTCCTGACCTTTTCGAAAGTGTATTGCGTGAGCTCCATAGATTGGTACGTTCTCGTTTGGAATCTTTTTTTTTGTTTTCAATAAAGTTTCTCATGAAAACCACATCTTGGATTAAATGTTGAGGTTCTCTTCTCTTATATTGAAATAATTTCAAATAACTGAAATTGAGATCTAGTAAAAATGATCGAATCGAATTATGGAGTTAAAATGGCTTTAATAGTTGTAGTTTGAAATATTTTTCAATTATGATACCTACCCAAGTAGCAAGGGCAGATTTATCGACGGATGTTGCTACTAGGTGACGCACCAGGCAACATCTCATCGGCATTATAAAATGCGTAACATGTAAAATGAATTGGATATTAAATTGCTTCGCTTCGATCAAAATGTCCCCGATTAGTGGCCGCTGGTGACGTTATAAACGCGGAGGGGGGGGGGGGGGGGTTCGGTTCGGTTCGGTTCGGGGGGGGGGGGGGTTGGGGCGGAAGAAATTTACATTGCATGAAAAATGAGATAAAAAAAACTTACCGAAACAATTTTCTTTTAGTATTTTCCAAACAAGCAGCTACTTGGTGTAGTTTTTAGTTTATAGATAAAGTCCATTCGCCTTTCTTTTTTATGGCCCCGTAGAGCAACCTCCAAATCCCACAGAATTTTAAACAGACTATTAACCTACTAAGTATATGTCTCATTTTTGTCACATTGGCATTTTGTTCGGTAATGTTCTGCCTATAGGCACTATTCAATTGGCACCTAATATCAGTCTTGCCTAGCATAGAAAATTCTATGTGGTTATATAAATGAATACCACTTACTTTGTGTCTTTTCAACTTGATATCACACATTCCCTTTGCACACAGGATCACGTCGTGGATTGTTCATAACAAGACAAATAAAGCAACAAAAAGCATTTCTTTTTTCACAACCGCTCAACCAATTTTCAGCATCGTATATTTTTTATTAAATTTTCTATTATAAGTTTTTATGGAACACCCCTCGGCATTACTTACACTAAAATTTTGGTTAATTTTTAGGTCCGGTCTATGTGGCCCTAAAGATTTTATTTGTAATCGAAGTTTATATGTCAACGTATTTAAATTTGCACGGTTAATTATGTAATCGACGGTATTTATTTCCATTTTATAAACAAACGATAACGAAAACAAACAATGACAAGCGACCGGCAGGCTTTTTACTACTAACAAACCCCCAATCAAAACAAATTCATACGTCTTCACTAAGGATACAACCAGCAACACTAGAAAGGGCAACGTACGTTTCCGCACGATGATGATGGCCGACGTCAACTAAAACAAACATTTCTCCCGCCCCCGCGCGATAACAGCCACCCAGACAAGGCTGCAAAACGAGTGAAATTGAAAATTTGCCCCGCGCAGCGCTGCCGGCTTGTAATTATTTACGTTAAAAAAGTTCATCCAATTAATCGCTCGTTGTTAACCACAGATAATAAAAAGACCTAGACAAAAGCATGTCGTAAGGGAAGATTTAACTTTTTTTAAATAAATTAAATAAAATACCGTTTGTTGTCTAGTTTTGGGAGGGCACTGCCCCGTTGCCCCCCCTGTGATAATAAACAATAAAGTTTTCTTATTTCAACGATTGATTATTCAGAAATATGTAGAATAAAAAAAACTTCGAAAATATAATATGTGCTTTGGATTTGTGTGACGAACGGCAGAGTTTAACATCTACTGGTGCTTATGGCTACAAACTCGACAAATTACTCGTTTCACTAAATCTAAAATTAGAAATCGTTTTTTTTGTTGAGAAAAAATAGGTTTTATTGTAGATTGTGATTGTGGCCGTAACCTTGATGGTAATTACACACGCTGTTATTGATAACAATGTATTTATTCTGATCTGATTTGGCCTTATTATCATTATTTACATTTTTGTGATATATTTTGGACTGCTAAGGTCAAAAACAGTTTTTTTTTAAATTAAATATTAAAGTAATTTGAGAGTTTTTTCACAACCAATTAAACATTTTCAAAAGCTTTTAAATATTTGCTAAATATTTTAAAAGTCACAACATAACTAAAGACACAGTGGCACACTCAGGAATATATTAGAGTAGGCCGAGGCCTCGGGTGGTGGAGGGGGGGTCTGAGGCCTCATGATGTCTTATTTTATGCTACTTTATCATTTTATTCATGAAATAACTGGACAATATGGAAAAAAAATCTTGAAGTTTTGATATTTACGTGTTTTGAGAAAATTCGTGGAAGGGTAACCGTATGTACACAACCTTAGGTATTTGCAATAAAAGCTAATTTTAAAAACAAAAGCTTAGTAAAGCTGTATTTTATTCTGTTGCAAACACAGCAAAAACCCTAACAGCACGGATCACTGATCCGTGCTAACAGTGTATCAGAGGTTTTAACACGGATCACCTTAACAAAATATCCCCTTAAATTTTATCTATCTATATATCTAGTTCCAGTAGCGTATATAGGAAAAAGTTTCGGGGTGGGCCCGAGGCAGTTTGGGGGGTTCGGACCCCATGAGGCCGTATTTTATGCTATTTTATGTTTGTATTCAGGAAATATGTGAAAAATATCTAAAAAATCTTAGCTTCGGGGGGGGGGGCCCGGGCCCCCCAGCCCCCCCTTATATACGCCACTGTCTAGTTCCTGTATGTTCCTTTTATTCGTTTGCCTATCTCATTTGGGGACTTCCCCTACTTCTTTTATTTTCCCAGGATCTCCTCTGTGTGATATTATGACCGGCAAATTTCCATTTTAATTTTGCTAGCTCTTCTCTGACATTCCTTACTTTTGTTTTATGTCTTATCCATTCATTTCTTTTTTATCTGTTTGCTTTACATGTAACATTTAAGACGGATACATTGCTTATACACTTACGTTTTAAGGTACTGAGAATATTTTTTATTTTTTAACATAGCTTAATTTACCGAATGCTGCCCAGGCCCACCACCTGTTTGGTTTTCTTTTTTAAGTTTTAGAATGTGTCCCAGTTATATACTCGGATATTCCTCTGCTAGTTCTATTTTTTCTTGGTTTATTCTGATCGTGGTATCTTCATCTGTGTTTGTTATGATTTTAGTTTTAGTGTACTTCATACTCAAGCCTATATTTTTAGCTGCTGTATCCAGTTCTTCAAGCATTTTTATCAGTTCTTCTTCCTTATCTGTTATTAGGGCGATATCGTCAGCATATCATAGGCGAGTAGGCCGCGGCCTTGGGTGGTGGAGGGGGGGAGGGGGGTCTGAGGCCTCATGATGATGGACAATATGGAAAAAAAAATCTTGAAGTTTTGATATACGTGTTTTGCGAAAATTCGTGGGAGAGTAACCGTATGTACACAACCTTAGGTATTTGCAATAAAAGCTCATTTTAAAAACAAAAGCTTAGTAAAGCTGTATTTTATTCTGTTGCAAACGCAGCAAAAACCCTAACAGTGTATCAGAGATTTTAATATCCCCTTAAATTTTATCTATCTATATATCAAGTTCCTGTATGTTTCTTTAAATCGTTTGCCTATCTCATTTGGGGACTGCCCTGCCCTACTTCTTTTATTTTCCCAAGGTCTCCTCTGTGTCATATTATGACCGGCAAATTTCCATTTTAATTTTGCTAGCTCTTCTCTGACATTCCTTACTTTTGTTTTATTTCTTATCCATTCATTCCTTTTTTATCTGTTTACTTAACATGTAACATTTAAGAAGGATACATTGCTTATACACTTACGTTTTGAGGTACTGAGAATATTTTTATTTTCTTTAACATGTAGCTTAATTTACCGAATGCTGCCCAGGCCCATCACCTGTTTTTCTTTTTTAAGTTTTATAATGTGTCCCAGTTATATACTCGGATATTCCTCTAGTTCTGTTTTTTCTTGGTTTATTCTGATCGTGATATCTTCATCTGTGTTTGTTATGATTTTAGTTTTAGTGTAATTCTTACTCAAGCCTATATTTTTAGCTGCTGTAATCTCGTACTTCCAGCATTTTTATCAGTTCTTCTTCCTTATCTGTTATTAGGGCGATATCGTCAGCATATCTTAGGTGGTTCAACTATTGTCGGCTTACTTTGATACCTTTTTCTTCCCAATCTAAGTTTTTAAAAACATCTTTTAGGGCCTGGTTAAATAGTTTAGGGGAGATTGTGTCACCCTGTCTCATACCTCTTCTTATACGGGTTGGCTTGGTTCCTTCGTGGATTTTGATTGACGTTGTTGCTTCGCTATAGATATTGGCGAATAAGTCCGTGCATGGGGATGAGACAATTCGCCGCGGCCGATTCGCCGCAGCCGATTCGCCGCGGGGACAATTCTCCGCGAGATTTTTTTTAATGATATTACCATTGGCAATTGTTTAAACAGTTTTATTTAGCTTGACTTGATATAATATATTTGTTTATTTGTTTGATTATAACTTTCAAGCTTTATCAACTAGTTATTTGGTGGTTAGTATAATACAATTGAACATTTTTTTTATTAGAAAAATAAATAAAATGGCGGATTTTCCTATTTATGAACCGATTTGCCTCAAACTTGAAACATCGCGGCGCTTAAGGTAACTTAATACAATTTTTAACTTGAATTTAAAAAAATGAAAATGGTGGATCCAAAATGGCGGATTTTCCCATTTATAAACCCATTTGCATCAAACTCGGAACTTTGAGATCTTTCAGCTCGCTGATTATTATTTTTAACTAAAATTTACAAAAAATTTAAATGGCAGTTCCACAATGGCGCACTTTCTTGTTTATAAACCGATTTGCCTCAAAATTGGGAGAGGGGCTGATTTCTCTGGGGGAGGGGGCGAAGCCTCATGATGGCGAATTTTATACTCTTTAATCTTTTTATTCATGAAATATGTGAAAAATATCTAAAAAAATCTTAGGCTTGGGGGGGGCATAGGCCCCGAGGAATCCGCCATTTTCAGGTTTTAAAATTTAGATTAAAAATTTTATTGAGTTACCTTGCTTCAAGTTTGAGGCAAATCGGTTTATAAATAAGAAACTGCGCCATTGTGGAACCGCCATTTTGATTTTTTTAAATTAAGTTAAAAATAATAAGCAGCGACCTGAAATATCTTAAAGTTCCGAGTTTGATGCAAATCGGTTCATAAATGGGAAAATCCGTCATTTTGGATCCGCCATTTTATTTATTTTTCTAATAGAAAAAATTGTTGGATTGTATACTAACCCCAAATACCTAGTTAGAGAAGTTTCAAAAAAGATTTGATTAAACAAATAAACAAATATATTATATGAAGTCAAGCTAAATAAAACTGTTTAAACAATTGCCAATGGTAACATCATAAAATAAAAAATCTCGCGGCGAATTGTCCCCGCGGCGAATCGGCCGGCGGCGAATTGTCCCGCGGCGAATCGGCCGCGGCGAATCGGCTGCGGCGAATCGGCTGCGGCGAATCGGCCGCGGCGAATCGGCTTCGGCGAATCGGCAGCGGCGAATTGTCCCCTACCCCTGTGCATAGTGTTCAGTGCCACCGTAATCTTTTTCAAAGTCTATAAACGCAATATATAGTGGAAAGTTGTATTTGTTGGTTCGTTCTATGAGGTGGTTAACTGTACTGAAATCTTTTCTGAAGCCTGCTTGTTCTTTTGATTAAAATCCGTCAAATTTTCTTGTTAGTCTATCTGTTAATTTTTCGTGAAAAGCTTATAAATTACATTGATGAGTGTTATAGGTCGATAGTTTTTAGGTCTGCTCTATCTCCTTTCATGTAGGTGATCCGTGATAATGGTTATGGATTCTTTCCAGTTTATTCCAGTATTTTTTCTTAGTATTTTATTCAGATTCAGGAGAATAGTATTTTATTCAGATTCAGGAGAATATGAATTAAATTACGTAACCCCTTGGGCGTAAACTTTAGTGCAAGCGGCGGTAAAACTGATTCATGAAAGGGGAACTCAGTAGCCAATACGAAGAGCATTTAAATGTCAGCTCGAAAGTCGAAGTCAAGAAAAAAACAAGAAAAAAACCAAGTAGGTACAACCGAAGCCCCCAATATTGGCGCCTTAAGAAAAATGCTGTCATGCAGAAGGCCCATGCGTCTCAAAAAGAGCGAAACTTAGCTGGGCGATTTCTAGGAAAGTATTGGACAGCCTGTAGCGAGACATGACCACTAGCAAATCGTCTTTTAACACATCCAGTAACACAACTCCTTAAAGTTAAACGTTCCGAAAAATATAGCAAACCTAAAAACATAGAAATTTGACCTATAATATAAGAAAAAATTAAAATTGTGTCTCATATTTTCCCTTGAAAAAGTTCAAAAATGAGACAGGTCAGGCGAAATATGAGACTAGTAAAATTGAGACATAAGTTTTTGTTTTTTTGTATTTAAATACAGCAAAAGTTTACATTTACAAAAGCATTTTACTGTAACTAATAAAATGTTAAAAAATTAATCAGCATTTTTTTACAAAGAAATGTTTACCTAGGATAATTTATGACTTGACTTTCGCAACAATAATCAATTAGCATTTTGTAAAATAATTTAGACTATAGAAAATCATAGGTTGTTAATCAGCATGAAAACAGCAACTACGAGATCCGTAGCAAACCAATATAGTAGATATGAACCTAGCCTTTACGCCAGTGGCGTATATAGAAAAAAGTTTCGGAGGGGGCCGAGACAGTTTCGGGAGGGGCCCGAGACCCCATGAAGCTGCATTTTATGCTATTTTAGGCCAACATAAATCAGGAGAACTCGATTTTTTAGAGAACTGCATACAAGTATATGAGACATATTTGGCCCGAAAAACGATTTTCCAGTAGGTCACTTTTTTCAATATTTTCAATGTTTTTTAATGTTCGTTTGTAAATTGAATTTCAAGGGGGCCCGCCGAGGCCGGGGCAAATCACAAAGAGAATAAAAATGTTTTCGTATTATTTTCATAGTCATTAAGGCGTTTCAAACCTAAATTAATAATAAGCTTTTTTGACATTTTCTTTCTACCACAAAGCCAAGACAATTTCAATAATCAATTGACGACCAAGTAATTGTAGCTAATGATAAAGAAACATGGAGAAAGTTAACGGAAGAATAACAAAAGTGGGGGTTAACCGTGAACGTGGACAAGACACAGTACTTATGTATTGGAAACGAATCCAGTGAGTTAGAACTAGACAAACTTGGTTGTCACATTTGATAAGAACTTGAAAAAAGAATAGTAAAAGCAAAAAAGGTTATTGGATGTCTTGACAGTATTTTATGGAGCAGAGAGATAAAAAAGAATGTAAAATTTAACATATATAAAACAATGGTGAATAGCACGCTGTTTTATGGAATAGAGACTTGTCGCGTAACAGAAAAATACAAAATAAAAATGGAAATTGTCGAAATGGATGCTATAAGAAGATCAATAAGAATATCTAGAACAGATCACATAAGAAATGAGATCATCAAAGAAAGAATGGAAATCAAGGGAAGCATAGCGGATGACATCGCTAAAATACAACTGATATGGTACGGCCATGTACAACGGATGAACGACGAAAGATTACCAAACAGGTCCTAGAATGGCAACCGATAGGGCACAGAAAAAGAGGGCGTCCTAAACTAGAATGACAACAGTCAATCCAAAGATCAATGAGTCAAAAAAACCTGCCAAAAGATGATTGTCAAGATCGAAGGAGATGGAGAATAGGCGTCGGACAACGTAGAAAAACGTTCTAAGCCGACATAGTAGTAGTATCATAATGAATTGTAGATTTCTCCAGAGTGAAGTCCTTGAACCATTGTTAAAGGAGAAGAAACGAAAAGTCCTGCTTACTTCACTTATTTGTGAAGTAAGCAGGACTTTTCGTTTCTTCTCCTTTAACAATGGTAGTATCATAATTGCTAAAAAAGATTTGTAATTTATAACTTAAAATTTTAAAAAACACCAAAATTTTAGGTTAATATATAAATCCATCCACCAACAAAATAGATTGCATAGGATGATATCAGAACTTATCAAGAACCCGTTTGGTTGGATCGCTTACCTCATCGCTGAGATTAAGAACTCGCTCAAAGTATAAACTTTTTTATGCTTGATTGACTCGAACTGAGACGACAGAGCGGGAGTTAAACTACTGGCACCTGTTTGTCTTATGCTGTGAACCAGCTTAAAGGCGATAGATCGTAAACAGGTTTCGTCTCGGCGGCATTTCGTGTGCAGAGCAAGCTGCGATCGCACTTTAAAAACCGGAGGTGGATAGAGCCGATAGAGCATCATGCTTGTTCAACACAGCGGAAGAGATTCTTTCGATAACAGTTGGCGTACTGGACATTGTGAATAGAATGATATTTAACTGGAAATTAATGAAATCCAGATTAACGGGTGAAGATAAAATAAAGAAATACAATACAGCACTGATTTTTCGAAACAAAAACTTTTCTCTAATTCAGAAATTTAAAAAACCAACATTTTCGAAAAGTTTAAAAACTTGTTTCGGTATATTTAAACATGAGGACCCGTACCCCCAAAAGTTATTTTTTTTTAGAAATTGTCGATATATTTCATGAATACAAAAATCAAATACGGCATTATGGGGCCTTGGGCCCCCAACCAAAACATATTCCTCGGTGCGCCACTGATTTAAATTAATGAGTTGAGATTTATTTGCTAATAATAGGGAGCCGCGTGGGTTCAGGAAAAGCCCGAAAATGGGGCATTTGTGTTTTTCGGATCTGACTTACTTTAATTCTGCTGCACTCGCACCCATTAGCCTATCCATCGTCGTAAAGGACAAAAACAGAATCGTTCAAGATTATATATAAAAAGTCCAATGGCAAAAAGGGAATTCTTAATAACAGGAGATTATACAAAACCGTCATTCATCAAAACAAGACAGGAGCAAAGTCGAAGTCTAGTATAAAGTCTTTTATCAAAACCGGACAAAATGAAAGGACATAATCATAAAAACGAGCCGAGCATAGCATGAGCAATTCTCTCCTTTCAATTAATGTATAATGGTTCCGTCTTTCTTCCTCTCATACAAATCAGTCCAATGGAAGTTTGGCGGAAGGTTGCTCATGTTAGGCCTGGCCCCTTTTGTAATTTTGTCCATTTTGATTTTGCCCGGTTTTTATAAAAACTTTATACTAAACTTCGATTTTGCTCTTGTCCTGTTTTGATGAATGAGGTTTTTGTATAAACTCCGGTTATTAAGAATTCCGTTTTTGCCATTGGACTATTTACCACTATTATTTATGATCTTGGACGATTTTACTTGCGGCCAGTTGACAAACGTCTTGTAGCACGTGACAGAAATGGGATTGTCTGTCTTTCTCAAAAATGTTAAATAATCGTTGATTTTCAAAAACAATGAGCAAAATGCTTACGTTTTGTTGATATTCTACCATTTATGCAAAATAAGTTAAATAAAATAGACATTTATCGCGCATCGCATTTAAGTTTATAATTATTATACTTTTGGGACATACCTCGTAATTGTATGAACAATTGCGCAGTAGGCGAACACGTTCGCAAACCTGTAGACGGTGTCCTATGCTAACGTTACGGCCACGCGTTCATAAATTCGGAAATTTTTATAGAATGGCCAGATGAGAACATTTTTGTCTGCTCTCACATGGTTTTGATCTCTTTTTCGGTGTTTTTTATTCTTTTTCGGGGGCAGGTGATAAACCACTTAGTTTCCGAAAAAAATGGGCCAATTATTGGCTTTTTCAGTCAGAAAAATACAGTTATTTTGTTTAAAAAAGAATTTTAAAATAAAATTTACAGGCATGTCGCCACAAACGGTTCCAATTAATTTATAAATAAAAATTCTGAAATGGGGACCGATGATTAAACAAGATTCTTTATAACTCTGGCACTTGTATGCTAGGTACTGGTATCAGAAGAAATAGGTGTCCTAGAAAGATCCTCAGGATGCCAAATGTCCTGCATTTACGCTCTAAAGGATAAACTGAAGAAAACACTGCTATTTTGTGTCTTCAGTTTAGTAGTTTGAATTGCCATAGGTTATCTAAAAGTTATTGATACCCTATTAGCAAAGACATTAGTTTATTTCTTTTCCGTCTCTGGATATAAAAAATGTGTTGACAAAAAATAATCTCTTCATTTTGAACCTTCAACAAACCCCTGAAACCTACAAACTGATAACCATGCTTAAAATAAAACCTTGAAAAAAAAAACTGGAAAATTGGTTCCATTGTCGCTAAACATAATACCCACCAACCCTCTTTTTTGTTATGATATGGTAAAATTCGTGTTTATCTTGCATTGGACTGCTTTTAAAAGTTGAGTGCTCGATTTCTACTTCTTGGATCTTCGTCTGATTGCGCTTGGCTGCCAATGTTATGGGACACAAAGACCCGACATGATTCTGGCAGCCAAAAACATCCAAACAAGGATTCAAGAGGAAGATTTTAAAATAAAATATACGGGCACGTCTCCAGAAACTGTTGCAATTAATTTATAAATAGAAATGCTGAAAAGGGGACCAATTACTAAACTAGATTCTTTAAAACTCTGGAATTGGTGTGATTGGTACTGATATCAGAAGAAATACGAAGTGTCCTGGAAAGATCCTCTTCAGGATGCCAAATGTCCCGCATTCACGCTATAGTAGTTTAACAACTAAAGCATTAACTAAAGAAAACACTGCTATTTTGTATCTTCAGTTTAGTGGTTTGGATTTCCATAGGTTATCTAAAAGTTACTGATACCCGATTAGCAAAGACATTAGTTAGTTTACTTCTTTTCCGTCCCTAGATATAAAAAATAATGTCTTCATTTTGAACCTTCAACAAACGCCTGAAGACTACACACTGATAACCAAGCCTTTAAAAAAAAACAGCGAAAAAAAAACCCTGGAAAATTGGTTACATTGTCGCTAGACATAATACCTACCTTTAATGTTATGATATGGTAAAATTCGTGTTTATCTTGCATTGGACTCCTTTTAAAAATGATTTCTACTTCTTGGATCTTCGTCTGATACAGATTGATAACCAAGCCTTTAAAAGAACCGTGAAAAAAAAACCCTGGAAAATTGAATCCATTGTCGCTAAACATAATACCCACCAACCCTCATTTTTGTTATGATATGGTAAAATTCGTGCTTATCTTGCATTGGACGGCTTTTAAAAGTTGAGGGCTAGATTTCTACTTCTTGGATCTTCATCTGAATGTGCTTGGCTGCCAGTGCCATGGGACACAAAGACCCGACGTGATTCTGGCAGCCAAAAACATCCAAACAAGGATTCAAGAGAAAGATTTTAAAATAAAATATACGGGCACGTCTCCACAAACTGTTGCAATTTATTTATAAATAGAAATGCTGAAATGGGGACCGATTATTAAACTAGATTCTTTAAAACTCTGGAATTGGTGTGATTGGTACTGATATCAGAAGAAATACCAAGTGACCTGGAAAGATCCTCTTCAGGATGTCAAATGTCCCGAATTATGGATGGATGATGTATGGAATAGAGACGTGGCATAACAGAAAAATACAAAACAAAAGATCAATAAGAATATCTAGAATAGATCACATAATAAATGAGTCATAAAAGAAAGAATGGGAATCGAGGGAAGCATAACGGATGTCATCACTAAAAGACAACAGATATGGTACAACGGATGAACGACAAAAGATTACCAAAGCAGGTCCTAGAACAGCAACCAATAGGGCGCAGAAAAAGAGGGCATCCTAAACTAGAATGGCAACAGTGAATCAAAAGATCAATGAGTTAAAAAAACCTAACAGAATACGCGTCGGACAACGTAGAAAAACGTTCTAAACCGACATAGTAGTAGTAGTAGTAGTGGGTTGGAAAAAATGTTTTTAAATAAAGTAGGTACTTCTTAATTTCATTTTTATTCAGGCATCATCCATTTTATTTTCTATGACGATGACGCAAATTTGATACGTTGGCGTTGAGATCTATCAAGGAAAATAATCCCCCAAGTTTTATATTGGATTCTGCCATCATCACTCCACTTTTATTACTCGCCCCCACGCACGTCTGTCTTTTGTCAGTTACACAATACGAAAACAAGAGAAATTAATGGTAACCACCGAATCCATATTATACATACAGGGTGTCGACTTTAATAATAATGCTGTCTCCAAGCTCGGTTTTAGGGGGGGGGGGGGGGGGTAACGTGGTAATTAGCCTATAAACACAAGTTAATGTTAATATATATAGTATTTGCGTAGATTTTAAACAGGCTTTTGACCCCGTAAATCGGGAGAAAATGATGCAGAGTTTAGCTAATTTGGGAATTTTTTTAAAAACATTAAGTTTATGAACGCCTCTATTCAGGGTTCCTACTTGGAAGCAAACTTAATCAAAGAAAACTCTATTACAGAGAAAATAAACCAGATAATAATCAATGGGAACAAAGTCTTTTACGCTCATCTGCAAAAATTCAAGGAATCTATCAAACAAAAAATCCACATTATGGGTGCAAATCATGCACACTTACAAAAGCGAACAAAGGACAACTAAAAATTCTTCATCTTTGGACCAGTGAAAACAAAAGATGGTTTGTTAGCGGATTCGGATGAAAAATGAATTAGAATAGCTAATAGATGGAGCAAACATTGTGAAATTCATCAAAATTAGAAGACTAGCTTGGTTGGGACATGCACAGACAAGGACGCCCATACTCTATTATCAATGTGTACAGAGAATGGATAACAAAAGAATAGGTACGAAGAAAAATAATGAACTGGAGACCTGCAGGAATGGCAGTAAGGGGGAGTCCACGAAAAAGGTACGATATCGATGATAACATCAAGAATATGGGAATAAAAAGAATCGTACCAGAGGTCAGAATGAAGGGTTCTGAGAATGATTATGAGACAGAGGACTGTATAATCACTGGTTCTACTACTATGTCGGTTTAGAACGTTTTTCTACGTTGTCCGACGCCTATTCTCGATCTTGACAATGATCTTCTGTCAGGTTTTTTTGACTCGTTGATCTTTGGATTGGCTGTTGCCATTCTAGTTTAGGACGCCCTCTTTTTCTGCGCCATATTGATTGCCATTCAAGGACCTGCTATCGTAATCTTTCGTTGTTCATCCGTTGTACATGGCGGTACCATATCAGTTGTCTTATAGTGATGTCATCCGTTATGCTTTCTTCGATTCCCATTCTTTCTTTTATGATCTCATTTCTTATGTGATCTGTTCTAGATATTCTCATTGATCTTCTTATTGCATCCATTTCGACACTTTCCATTTTTGTTTTGTATTTTACTGTTACGAGACAAGTCTATATTCCATACAACAGCGTGATTTTGCAGTGTAATGCCACTTGTAGAAAAATTAAAAATTTGTTTCAGTAAATTGATAAATTTCAATAGCAGATGTTCGGAAAATCAATGCAATGAAAAGCACTTGATGTTAATAATGGAACAATGCACCAATCATGGACAAAAAAACTATTATTGCTTTTGAAAAAGAATTGGATACTCTACATTGTCACATGAAATGTTAAAATCACCAAAGTTGATAAAAGCGACACATTAAAAACAGAGTAGAGTTCCAACAAAACCGCTCCGAATACGGGAAAGCTTACAGACTTTTTTTTTAATCAACTTAAAAAATAAAATTACTACTACTACTACTATGTCGGCTTAGAACGTTTTTTTACTTGGTCCGACGCCTATTCTCCACCTCTTTCGATCCTGATAATCATCTTCTGTCAAGTTTCTTTCTTTGAATGTTGCATTCTAGTTTAGGACCTTTGACTGTCGCCATTCTAGTTTAGGACGCCCTCTTTTTCTGCGCCCTCTTGGTTGTCATTGCCGTTCTAGGACCTGCTTTAGTAATCTTTCGTCGTTCATCCGTTGTACATGGCCCATGCTTTCCTCGATTCCCATTTTTTATTTTATGATCTCATTTCTTATGTGGTCTGTTCTAGATATTCTCATTGATCTTCTTATTACATCCATTTCGATACTTTTCACTTTTGTTTTGTATTTTTCTGTTAGTCTCTCTCACCATTAATTCATATATGTTACATTTTACCTTCTTTTTTATCTCTCTGGTCCATAAAATACTGTTAAGACATCCAATAACCTTTTTTGCTTTTTCTATTCTTTTATCCAGTTCTTTACAGTCTGTTCCTGTCTTATCAAATGTGACACCCAAGTATACATACTCATTGTATGGAGATATTGTTTGTCCATTGTCTAGTTCTAACTTAATGGATTCGATTCTAATACATAAGTAGTGTGTCTTGTCTACGTTCACTGTTAATCCCTACTTTTGCTATTCTTCCGATAACTTTCTCATCATATACTTCATGTTTTCTTTATCATTAGCTACAATTACTTGGTCATCAGCAAACTGTACTGTGTATATGGTAAATACGTTTTCAGTTTTTAAAGCTACTGCGATATATATTTTAAAAAAAGTTGGAGATTTACAACATTTTTTTTAAAGTGGATTTCTAATTTTAATTTTAGATTTTGACCCTTTGCATAGTTCTTTTATCGCTTTTATGTATGTATGATTGATGTTAGTTTGCTCTAACACTGTCCATAATTTTTCCACTGGAACGGTATCATATGCTTTTTGTAGATCCACAGAGGTAACATGAGTCTCTATATTTCTGCCGCTCCTTTTCTCAATCACTTGTTTAAGACGAAAAACTTTATCACTACAAGATCTGCCTGCATGCAATCCAATTTGCTCTTCTTCTTCTTGTTCATGAAAATCATTCTCTATTAGATCTCTAAGAATCCTATCGTACAATCTACTTAGAGTACTGGTTGCTGAAATTCGTTGTAACTATTGCAATCCAGCTTATTTCCTTTTTTGTGTATTGAGGATATGAATGCAATTTTCCAATCATCAGGTACTATTAATAAAATTAATGTTTTCATATTCCGAGATTTTAGGAAGTGTTGATTAAACTAGTTGGTCAAATCTGAAAATTGTTTAATGCGAATCTTAAATTTACTGAATGACAAGTTCAGCATAATAAAATAGTTCAAAAGCTGGTCGGTTTTTATCCGAAAAGTAATGCTTTAAAGACATTATCAGAGGCTTTAAATAAGGTATTAATAAAGATTTTTTCCAGTACTCTGGTGGGTTATTTGCTGGAACGTTTATACGATTTTGCCCAACTATTCTTGGCACCTGCAACTCTATTCTAATGATTTCGGCATGTTTGCTAGTTTCAGCTAAGATAGTGTTTCTAACTTTTTCTTCAGATTCGCGATGATGTTTAATTAGATCTAATACTCTTTTAATGTGATTTCCTCATTGCAATCAATCAAAACTTTTAGAGTACAAGATATTGCTCATAGGTTCCAAAAGCGAAGAATAGTTTACTATCAGGCACAGGGAAATAATAAATACTGGTCTGGTTGAAGCCCTGTAAAGCTAATATGCCACCTTTTTGGTTGCGGAATTGCCGTCTTCTGTCTTCTATTTTGAAGGCCTTCAAGGATTCTCAAAAAGTTGTGTAATACAGCCTAAAATCAATTCCCGGAAAAAACGAATTAGAAAATTATTGGAATAAAGCCAGGCCATAACAGTATCAAACAGTATTCTGATAGTGTGACATTGAGAACTGACAGTTGATCCTTAAAAATTGACATACCAAAGTAAAATTTTAAAGCTAAGTTGTTTATTTTCCATTAATAAGGGAAGGCAGTATTTATTCCGGTTCATATAGAAAAGAAAGATCACAGCTGCTCTCACAATGTGAAGGTGTCAAAATACTACCTGACACTATTTATTATAGCCTGGCTTTATTTCAATAATTCTCTATTATATCCTTCACAGTACTTATATATCGTTAGGAATAAGTGTATCTATTGCATAATATTATGTAGATAGGAATAAGTTTTCTAATAAGTTCTAACTTGAATGATTGATTGTTTTGTTAGGAAATTATTAAATTATTTCCAACATTTAGAGGAGGGGGGCAAATGCCCCTCCTTTCCCTCGCTGCGTACGCCCATGGCCCATTCTTTTACTATATATCTGGAACAAACCCATTTTCGTCTGGTGTCCGTCTTTCAACAACAGATTGGTCGTTCATAACTAAACCATGTGACCGGTTAGTCGTTAGTTCACTTATTTGATTGCTTATGATGTTTCAAAGGCCTGAAACCAAGGATGACAAGAGAACACGGCTCATCGTCGGCGCTGGTTCTGGGTTGTAGATAGAAAAAGCGGTCAATTCTCACACTAATATTTTGTGCGGCACTGAGTTTATAGCCACAATATTTCCAATATAAGCAACCTTTAACAAAACAACAATGCTTTCTTTCATTATTAAGTGTGTTTCGAGTATAATTTCTGGCCATTAGCATTTAATGGCTTTATCGAATATGAACTAAATAATAAGCTTTATTCTCCTTGGAGTTAAAGCACACGTCATAAAATGACGTATTCGTACGAAAGCAGTTTTAAAATCATATATACATAGAGTGTTTGCGTTAGAGCTACCTTTCGGTATGTGTAGGGTCACTGCATCACGGGGTTTCAGAATGCAGTGACCCTAGGTATATGTACATTTATTCGGGGGTAATATTTTGGTAATATGGTAATATCATATCCACCTAAATGAAATGCATCTAATTTTTTCGGATAAATTTCATTAATGATGTTATTTCTCAGTTTTTTAAATTTCTTTTTAGTTTCCAAGATATGATTTTTTTCCATAAAATTGTACTTTCTCTGTTTTAAGAGTTGAAAAAAGTGAAATGTGAACTGCGTCGGAACCAAAGTTGTTAAGCTTTGGTTGTGCTTGGCGTTGGTTGAGAAATTAAAAAGTAACTACCATAAAAATATATAGTAACCTACTAGTACCTAATAATTATTTTGGTAGTCGCGTTTTATCAGTCTCCATCTTCCGAGCATTTTGATGTATCGTTTGCAGAGATCGGTCAAGAAATTAGAGATCTGGGAGCAAAATTGCTTTTCAAACCATAAATAAGGTCACTGAATTTTTTTTTCGGTAGTTAGTTTTTTATTTCTTAACCAATTTTTGCGTATGGTACCTTAAAATGCTAAAGACGCCAAGCACAAACCAAAAAATTTCTGGTTCCAACGCATTTCACATTTCACTTTTTTTCAACTCCTAAAACTTTTGTTTGTGAAATATTGCAACCTAAATCAGATGACACATGTGGCATAAGCTCTGCTCTACGGATTTACTAAGGCAACAGCAAAATCATCTGTAGTGGAGTAAGAAACTTCGTTTGGATGGGCTTTGCGAAATAACTGGCATTTTTACAAAAAGTCATTCTGACAACAGTGGTGATATTTTAACAAAAATGAAATAGGTCGTCATAAATCTTCAAGCTTCAATAAAACGTGTTTTACCTAGTTTACCTAGAGTTGATATCAGATGACCTATACAAGGTAAAACTCAGGTTTGGTCCTAAAAAGGAAAATTTATAAAAAAAAATTGCACGCCCTGATTGTGCAACAGGGGTGTTTCGGAATGGACCGTTTCGTTTAAGAATAAATAATAAAAATAAAAAAAAATGGGGTAGCACTTCCAATTTTGAGCAGTCTAAATTGTTTAAAAAGGAGTCTTTCCGTGGAAAAAATTATGAATAATTATATTGGTTAAATTATTTTCTAACTAGGCAAAACAATTCTTATTTGTGTAACCTATTAATATTGTTATTTGAATTATTTATAAATATTCTAAGTTATTATCTGTAATGTCGCTAGAAAACCAGATTTTGCTTTTTTTTTAAATTTCCGGAAAAGTTTATAAAATTAGCATATCACTATTCCGATTTAAAAACAATTTTTGACATCAAAATGCGTTTTCGCACATTAGAGATGAAAAAATAAACCTTTATCCCGCATTTTGGAGATAAAAGTGTAACTTTTAATCACTAGGATGAAGTCTGATGTATCAGGGATAGGGATAAGAAGTAAAAAATCTGAATCAAAAGTGATAACGGGGATAAAAAACTTAAAATTCAAAAATAACTTAAAAATTCCAAAAAACATCAGAAAAAGCTCGGAAAAAAGTCAAAAAGTGTGCAAAATACCGTATAAACCTCATGATAAAAATTACCTTTAATCCTTCGACAAATTGTTTTTCCCTCGAGATAAAAAGTGCCACTTTTATCCCTTGATATGGTGCATATCAATTTTCAGGAGATAAAGAGTAAATCAATTTTAAAGGTTTTTTGGGAAACTTCCAATGGTTCGTTCGTTCTTGGAAAACTCCGAACTTCCGACATAATAAATTTTTGTTTTCAGGGGACATCTTGTTACGTCTTATTTTGGTTAATTTTACTTGTCCGGTTGAAAAAATATTACGCGCTTCAAAAGACATAGAACATCTCCTTAAAAGCATATAAAATTGCTAAATAAAAATGCAAATTTCTATAATATTCGATAAAAATGTTCCGCTAAAATCATTCCAATTCCATTTAACTTTAATGGCTTTCTTCGGCAAAAATCGTTTTCGCAAAACCGATTTCTAAAATAAGTTACATACTGTAACATGATTGCGAGGTTCGGAATGACAAATTTATTACTTATTTATTTCAAAAGAAGAACTTATTTCAGTTTAAAATGATAATCTAAATTAGTCGGAACATATGTAGGGGAACGGGGCTTATTTCTTCTATTAAATCACCATTGCGTTTGTCATTTGGAATTCAGTTGGCTAGATATTTTATCTTTATGTTTTACTTCTCAGTTTAAGCGATTTAAAATTTTTATTTTTGTAAAAAGTTGACTTTGCCCCATCTTGCCCCGCATATGGGGTAAAATGGGATACCTATATGTAGTTGTGTAATTTAGAATCAATATTTCTTTTGTAAAGCAAGTTTTATTTATTAAAATACTAACCAAGATTAAAATACTTCTTTAAAAAATAAATAGATGTAATAAAAATACAAATTTATAAAGACTTACAGCCACTAGTCATCGCTGTCGACTCTCCTACACGAATTTTGTGCCCATTTTTTTGCAGAGACAACATAAAATACAACTTTTAGATATGGTAGCAAAAACAAAAAAAAATATATTGTTTTTTTTTCAAATATCGGAATAAAACCGTTTGCAAAACAAACCCAATTTCTAAAAACGTAGCGGTTCCCTGAAACAGTCTTATAACTACCAGAGCAGGCGCGTGCATTTAAATAGGGGGGGGGGGGTGGGCGTATACCTTCTGAACTAAAGAAAATTTGACATTATACAAACAAATAAAACATACATGGATTTTGAAAAAATATTATGGGGTTTGAAAAAAGTGACGAAACGCCGCCGCTCATAATATAACACTACAGTGGATATTTGGTTGTATCCTGTATATCCTTTATCGTAGTATTTTTTTAGTCACGATAAACCTTGAAATAAGACGGCAAAAATACTTTTTTTTGTATAATATATTTTTAAAATAAATAAATCTATATAATAAAACGTTATGATAATGTAATGTATAAGATAAATATTCATGAGATTAATTTAAACAAAAACCCACAGCTAAAAGTCAAAACAAATGTTAGCAGTGTGGAATAAATGACAAATCGGCTACACTAAAATCATGCCTAAATCACGAAAATTTGACAAGTGTGTATCTTCAGAAAAACTACGTGTAACAAAATGGACAATCATTCTTACATTTGTAAAAACTTAGTTCAATTCCACCCTTTGGGAAATCGCTAATGAAGATTCCAAATAAAGATCCTTTAAGATGATGATGACACTGCTAGAAATGTTATAACTAAAACATTTAAGAGACTGAATTTGTTGAGAGATTGAAATGAAAAACTTATTCCAAAGCAGTTGGCAAATACTAAAAATAGAAATCTTAACTCAAAAACAACTGTTAACACTGTAGAAATGACCAGCAGATTACCACTAGCAATTAGTTTCTTGAAAACGAATTAACAATCTTATTTAAATCCTGAATATTTATCTCATATAATATCAGGACAATATTTGTAATATTTGAAGAACTAACACATTTTTCAAAATAAAGTTTAGTTGTAGAAAGTCCATTGATCCAAAATGTTCCTACTCATAAATAATGTTTCGAAACACGCCAAATTGATATCTGATTATTCATGATTTGCAAAATAAAGTGATGAAAAACTTATCCCAAATCAATTATTAAATTAAATAAATAAAACACAGCTGTATGCAAAATAAATATGCTTACATTGTAGAATAAACAAGGAACATATTACAAGAGATATTAAGCTTGTTAAAAAGTAAACGTGGATGACCTAAATCTCGAATATCTGTGAAGCTTGGATTTTAAAACAGATTATGTGTGACATAACATCGACAATCATTCTAACATCTTAAGATAATTGATTCAATCCCACATAATAAGAAAGCGCTAATGAGGTTTTTAAATTAAGATTCACATTATCTCTGTTAATGTTATAAAGTTTCCCATTTCTTCTAAAATAGATCATTGCAAATTCTAATCGTCAATGACTTAAATCTCACATACTGCTAAGCTTCGATTTTCGGAGAGACTATTTTGTGACATAACAGAAAATGATTCTAATATCTTGGTTCAATTACACTAAATAAAAAAGCTCTTAAGAGGTGTTTAAATTAGGATTCTCTTGTTTCTGTTTCTCAAAGCTAGTGTTATAAAGTCTCCTACAGTCATAGAAAGTTGATCTAAACCAATTTTTATCATTTCAAATTTTTCCATAAACACCCAGAAGTTTTAAATTAATATTCACATTGTCTCTACTTCTTAAAAAGACGTTATATTGTTTCCACAGTCATAGAAAATTTATCTAAAATATTTTTACTGATTGCAAATTTTTCTGCCAGAATGATACCTGATCATTCAAGATTTTTAAAATAAAAGGGAAGAAAAACTTATTCCAAAGCAGTTATCAAAGACTAACAAATTAAACAAAAACACGCAGCTGAATACAAAAACAAATGTTAGCATTAGAGAATAAACAACGAACAGATTACAACAGGCATTAAGTTTGTTCAAAAGTAATCGACGGTAACCTAAATTTCGAATATCTGCCAAATTTGGATTTTCAGACAAACCATGTGACATAATATTGACAATCATTCGAATATCTGAAGATACTTGGTTCAATTCCACTAAATGGGGAAGTGTTAATGAATTTTCCAAATTAAGATTCACATTTTGTCTGTTTCTTAAAGATGATGTTATAAAGTTTCCTACAGTCATAGAAAGTTTATCTAAAATATTTCTTATGATTAAAAATTTTTCGCCAAACTCCAGGTTGATTTCTGATTCTTCATGCAAATTAATTATTTCGAAATCTTCATCATTTAGTTCCTCTGTAACACTAGCTGTATCAATTGTTAGATCATCTTCAGAATCTGAGTGCAGTATCTCAATAGCTCGTTCTTGTAGTCGTCTATTTCTTTCATTTCCATCTTGAACTTTTCTGAGACTATCGTGTTTGGTATGATCTATTTCCACCATCATTGGCGTTTGTAATGAATGATATTTGGCTCTAGAAGAAAAATATTACATCACTTATCATCTATTCTGTGTTCAATATCAGAATGAAGAAGCTACATAAACATATGCCAGTGTATACAGACGAGGCGAAATCTCAACAGTTTTAGCATATTTAGAGTCACTTGCTTAGTGAAAAATTAAGAAAACAAAATATCGTGATTAGTGTTTAAAGAATATTTTCGTACCACAAGACTTTCAAAGATTTGCTGTTTGACCAAAAGTTCGTAGTTGTAAATAACTTTGGAGGCGTCAGGTGTTTGTGATCCCACGCTGCACTTGACTGGAGCTGTTGTTACAGGATCCTCCTCTTCGTAGGTAGTTCTGAGAATATCTTCAATTATATCACAACAAACTCTTGCCAAATACTTTTTGGATCTGTAGGGGTAAGTGCCGTTTGAAGTTGTGTTTTCAATCATGTTAACATTCTGCTTTGGTGGTAAAATTCTGGTCTGAGATCAAAATAATTACACAAAATTAAGGTTGTATTTACTTAAAATTTTGACGGTTTCAGTGCAAGTTGTCACTTCAGCCATCACCTCTACCCTTAACGCCCAAAGCCACACAACATAGCGAAAAGGCCACCAATCGCAGCTTTGTTACATAACATTTTCCGTGATTACATTAGCTTTTAGCTAAGCTACAGTGGCCGCGATTTATGTAGGCGGCGAGTTGGCCCGGTGAAGATTTGGGTCAGCAGTAGGTAAGGCCGGCGGCGAATCGGGGTGACCTGACGACGGCGGCGAATTGACCGGGAGGTGTATTATGTGTGTCAAAGTTAAATATATTTTGGGATTTGTGAGGGGTCAATCCCTTCCAGCGGCGTAGCGTGCCCGAAAGGGCGGGGGGGGGCGACAGCTAAAAAGGGCGCCTCTGAAAACTGATGAAAAATCTTGTGGCAAAAAAAAAACACAAAGGTCAAAAAGGCGCCTCTCACAAATCTTGCGACCAAAACAAAAAAAAAAAAAGGTCATCATGTGTGAGGGGGCGGCCGATAAATCACAAGAGCGCCTCTCACGAATCTTGCGACCCAAAAAAAGAAACAAAGGTCAAGCTGAGGGCGCTTTGGCCACCTGTGGGGCGCCACTACCCTCGGGGCGGGGGGGGGGCGACGAACCCCCCGCGCCCCCCACCCACGCTACGCCGCTGATCCCTCCCCCCCCCTAGATACGGGCCTGCGTTTGATGATATGCGTTGAATATGGCATTTAAACAAAAACATTGGGAAGGGCGAAAAAATATCGAAACACAAAATATCGAAAACACAAAATATCGAAAATACAAAATATCGAAAACATACAAAATATCGAAACTACAAAATATCGAAACCACAAAATATCGAAACTACATTTTATCGAATTACAAAATATCGAAACTACAAAATATCGAAACCACAAAATATCGAAACTACAAAATATCGAAACTACAAAATATCGAATCACAAAATATCGAAAATACAAAATATCGAAAATACAAAATATTGAAAATACAAAATATCGAAAATACAAAATATCGAAACACAAAAAATCAAAAATAGAAAATTTCGAAACCTTAACCTAACCCGACCTTGACGTAACCTAGCCTAATCTAACTAAACCTAATCTGATCTAACGTCATAAAAATAGAAAACCTAATCAAATCTAGCCAAAACAAACCAAACCAAAGCAAACTGAACCAAAAAATTTTTTCAAAAAAAAAACTTTTCTGACTTTTTTTCCGGGATCCTAGAGGGTGCGAATCCGAACCGAACCGAACCGAATCGAACCGAGCCGAACCAAACCGAACCGAACCGAACCGAACCGAACCGAACCGAACCGAACCGAACCGAACCGAACCGAACCGAACCGAACCGAATCGAACCGAAACGAACCTAACTGAATCGAACCTAACCTAATCAAACTAAACTACAACACTGCTAATTAGGTTTGGTTGGGTATGGTTAGGCTTGGATAGGTTAGGTTCGGTTCGGTTCGGTTCAGTTCAATTCGGTCCGGTTCGGTTCAGTTCGGTTCTAATTCACACCTTCTAGAATCCCGGGAAAGAAGTCAGGAAAGTTTTTTTTTTTTGAAAAAATTGTTGGTTCAGTTTGCTTTGATTCGGTTTGATTCGGTTCGGTTAGATTTGATTAGACTTTGTTAGGTTAGGTTTTTGGTATATCAGATTAGGTTAAGTTAGATTAGGTCAGTGTCCGGTTAGGTGTAGGTTCCGAAATTTTCTGTTTTTGATATTCGATATTTTGTTGTTTCGATATTTTGTTGTTTCGATATTTTGTATTTTCGATATTTTGTATTTTCGATATTTTGTGTTTTCGATATTTTGTATTTTCGATATTTTGTTGTTTCGATATTTTGTTGTTTCGATATTTTGTATTTTCGATATTTTGTAGTTTCGATTATTTGTTATTCGATATTTTGTGTTTTCGATATTTTGTATTTTCGATATTTTGTTGTTTCGATATTTTGTTGTTTCGAAATTTTGTATTTTCGATATTTTGTAGTTTCGATATTTTGTTATTCGATATTTTGTAGTTTCGATATTTTGTAGTTTCGATATTTTGTAGTTTCGATATTATGTACTTTCGATATTTTAATTCGATATTTTGTTTTTCGATATTTTGTGTTTCGATATTTTTTCGCCCTTCCAAACATTTAAAAAACTTGCCACAATAATTGTTTATAAAATCATTTTTATATCTGATTATTATTATTCCTATTTTAACACATGACTTCACGAATTTTCATATTTTTGCTGTCTTTCTTAAAGAAGTTATAACAAAAAGGAAAGAGTTTTGATACATACACCGTTTCTCTATATTTAAGCTTCTTTGATCCATCTTTGGACATAGGCCTCCCCCAATATCTTCCACTCTTCTCTGTCTGTCGCCGTGTTCTAGTTCCCCTACTTCTTTTATTGTCCCAAGGTCTCCAGTTTACAATACATTTTTTTCATCGATCGTCGTTCTGTCTGCTATTATGAACGGCCAATTTCCATTTTAATTTTGCTACCTCTCCCCCTGACATCCCTTACTTTTGTTTTATTTCTTATCCATGCATTCTTTTTTCAATCTGTTTTACATGTAATTAATTTATCTTTTCTTTGATTTTTGGGCTTTTGTTACCCTATCCATATTTGATTTTGTAGCCAGTAGCGGTTTCTCCATAAGTGCACATGTGCACGTGCACTCCCAAATTTTACTTAAAAAAATATTAAACTTTGATCATTCCATAATTTAATTCATAATTATCCCAAAAGAAATTCACTAAAGACTGGAATATACTCTAGGAATTAATACCTGATGTATGTGTTTGTATTCGTGTTCAAACTTTCCACCAAACAACCATATACGGAATACTACGTATATGCAAACAACGTTTTTATTTACTGGAACCAAATTCTATGCACCCTAGATGTTATGTGGCATGCTAATTACGAAATATAGAAAGAGAGGACGACATGTCCCAATAGAATTTTACAGTACATAGAATCTGAACCTTGCTTCTGCACGGCGCGTATACAAAGACCAGCCTCAATGCCGCCCGCACCCCCGTGATGACCCCTGCGTCGTCGGTTCGCGTTGCATGTTAGAGCAGATTACCGGCACAGTAATCATTATATTATATAATACATAATACTGAGTAGAGTTGAAATTTTAAGTACTAAGTATGCAAAAAAGAAAAATATTGATGTTTTACATGTTTGTAGTTTTTGAAGTGTAAACTTCTTTAGGCGCGTTTAGCAGTTTTGGTGGGTGGTGAATTCAACTGAGCCGTCAGGCTCGGCTATGTAACTCTCATTCGGGTGAAATCGGCTCGAGTCGACTAACTGTGAGAAACATTCAGCGAGCGATATGATGATGCAGATGAAGGCCAGTACACAGAAGAGTTCGGTTCGGTCCACTTTGCAGAATATGTTATGGGCCAGTATTATTAATTTCGCCTTGTTGAATTTTACACTTCTGCCGTGTGGTCTTAAGCACATACAATTTTTTTTTATTCCGAAAATGTAGATATATTAATCTGGGGAATTTTGACAATGGCGGAAGTTTCGGTTCGGTTCGGTGGTAATTCTGATAGCATATATTAATAAATTTTCATCTTTGCCATTAGAGGAGAAAATAAACTAGGTGTGATAATTTATTATTTATTTATAAAAACAATAATAATAATAGGTAGGTAACTAATATCTAACTAAATATCTAATTTTTTAATTATTTGCTCTAAATTATATGATATGACGGCCCACTCGCAGGCCCAAAAAGTTAGCGTGGCACTGAAAAAAGATTTTCTCCTGCGCCGCAATTTTTATTTTTATTTTTTGGTGCGCACCCCCAAAGCTTTTTATCACGCACCGCCACTGTTTGTAGCTTAATTTACCAAATGCTTCCCACGCCAATCTTACTCGTCTCTTGATATTTTTTTATTTTAGTTTAATAATTTGTCCGAGGTATATATATTCCTCTACGTGTTTAATGTTTTCTTAGTGTATTCTGATCGTGATATCTTCATCTGTGTTTGTTATAATTTTAGTTTTAGTATAGTTCATACTCAAGCCTATATTTTTAGCTGCTGATCCAGTTCTTCCAGCATTTTTATCAGTTCTTCTTTCTTAACTGTTATTAAGGCAATATCATCAGCATTAGGTGCTTCAAGTATTGTCCGCTTACTTTGATCCTACTTCTTCCCAATCTAAGTTTTTAAAAACATCTTTTAGTGCCTGGTTAAATAGTTTAGAAGGTATTGTGTCACCCTGTCTGACACCGCTTCTAATGCGGATTGGCTTGATTCCTTCTTGGATTCTGATTGAGGTTGTTGCTTCGCTATACAGCGTGGCAAGCCTTTTATCTAGGGTAGAAGTTTTCCATTGGCTATAAGGATTGCATGGGAGAACAGAAAAGCGTAAAACCGACATGGTCAGATTAGCGAAAATATCAGTATAACCCGCTACTCAGTTCGCGACAGGTCAATTTAGTCAGTTTTATGTAATATCTCAAAATTCTGCTTGTTCCTAAAAGTAAATAATTTACTTACTTTTACAAATAAGCAGAAATTTAAAGTGCTTGGTTATTGATCTTTTTTAAGTAATAATTGTTGTCCCAAACAGAGGTTAGGCTGTCCGCCCCTTGCCGACTGCGACTAACTGCATCTGTATAGTTATTTATCAAGATAACATCTGCCAATGCTGGAATGTTTTCTACGAAACTCGTGCGTATCGCGGTCTTCTCGTGTCCTCTTCTTGAAATGAAGCCCTCTAGAAGTGAACTTGTTCACGCATATATTGGCTAGAAAGTCTGTGTATATTTGATCTATTCAGCTATTAACTAAAGATGCTCTTACTGCCCAGTGCTCAATACTATCGAAAGCTTTTACCAAAGTCTATAAACGCAATACTTATATAGTGAAATGTTGTGTTCGTTGAGTCGTTCTTTTAGGATTTTTATGGTTAAGGTGGTCAACTGTCCTGAAACCCTTTCTGAAGCCTGCTTGTTCTTTTGGTTGATATCCGTCAAATTTTGTTGTTAGTCAATCTGTTAAAATTTTTGTTGAAAAGCTTATAAATATTATATGTTCCTATTGTTAGTTTTACATGTTTCTTGAGTCATACCGTTTACACCAGGCGCGGATATATAGCAGGGGAAAAAGGGGAGATATCCCCCCACAAATCGCAAAATATTTAGTGTCGACCAGAGCTGTCAGGTACTTCAAGTACAGTACTTGAAATTGTACTTCAAGTACTTACAAGTATTTTAAGTACTGTACTTGAAGTACATCTACAATCCCGTAATTTTACTTGGTACTTGAAGTACTTTTAACAATTTATTTGGTAATGTATTTGATTTTATCAAGTAAAGTACTTCAAGTACATTATAAGTACTTCAAGTACATTTAAAGTACTTTAAGTTCAATAAAATATTCTTGAAGTACAATGTAGATATATGTGAGATATAACTTTAATGCGCCGAAGACATGTAGTAACCTCAGGGTTGCCACCGGTTTTTTTATCAATGTGGCAGAGATATCCGGTATTTTAGCCTAGTCTTAATTAGTCGCCCAAAAAATCGTAATATTAGTAACACCCTTATCTAAAGAATAATGTCTACAGGCTGAATTATTTGCAGGCACCTTCGTTACTTCGTGAAACGTGAAATTCAAATTCAGTGTGAGAAACTAATGCAACAGTCATGCCATCCATTTAGACAAGACGCTAGCGCTACCAAGTCCACTTTTAATCCCTGGCTTCGCAAGCGCAGATCTACCAATATTATTTACCTCATGTCTTAGAATAGATGCATACAGGGTGATTTTCACTTGAATGATTCTAACCACATGAAAATAGAAAGTTTCAAAAACCTAACCTAACAAAACCTAATCAAATCTAACCGAACCGAAGGAAACTGAACCAATAATTTTTTTCAAAAAAAAACTTTCCTGACTTCCTGCCCGGGATCCTAGAGGATGTGAATCCGAACCGAACCAAACCGAACCTAACTAAACTGAACCAAACCTAACCTAACCAAACTAAACTACAACACGTACTGCTAATTAGGTTTAGTTGGGTAGGGTTAGGTTTGGATAGGTTCGGTTCGGTACGGTCCGGTTCGGATTCACATCCTCTAGCATCCCAGGTAGAAAGTCAGGAAAGTTTTTTTTTTTGAAAAAAAATATTGGTTTAGTTTGCTTTGGTTCGGTTCGGTTAGATCTGATTAGGTTTCGTTAGGTTAGGTTTTTGAAACTTTCTATTTTCATGTGGATAGAATCATTCAAGTGAAAATCACCCTGTACATCGATTCTAATACATGAGGTAAATAATATTGGTAGATCTACGCATGCGAAGCCAGGGATTGGAAGTGGACTTGGTAGCGCTAGCGTCTTGTCTGCCTGTATCCATTTAGGGGTGTCGGTAGTACGGTAGTGCAGGTATATTGCAAATGCAGCTCGATTTTTGGGGATCCACCTACTCGCCTTGCAGCAGACGTAATTTTTCACGTTTGATGGAGGTTGGTTTGAAGAACCCGAAAATTTATTTAGTCTGACTAGATACACCTCAAAAAATTCCTTGGATATTTATGTTTGTTATGCTCATTTATTTACTTTGATTTAACAAGTTTTTATGGAAGTTTTTTGGGCTATTATATAAATAGTGCTTTCTATGAGTGATTTAGAAATTATTGACGGCAAGGACAGTGCCCCAAGATGAAGTACTCTCATAATGTACTTGTGACAGCTCTGGTTTCGACACACAGAATACACCTCCAGGTCACTGTGCAAAATAGCTTTATGCAATACTTATTATATGACACTCCCCCCTTCCCAAATAAAGTTCCTAGATCCACGCCTGTTTACACCCTGTATTTAAATAATATAAACTTCCAAAAGTTCAAAACTACGAACATAATTCTTGAACGTACTTCCGAAAATCAACCCCACAATTTAAGGGGATGTGCACTCAGCCGAGCATTACTAAAATATGAGCTCTCGTGCACCAAAACTTGGATTTAGAAACGCCTGTCAGATTCATCCCTACTGCCTGACGTCACTCTTTGCCAGAGGGAATCTATGGATTTGATTTGAGTTAAATTAAAAATGTGCACTGCATAAGATTTACATCTTTGTGTTCAATTTTTTGTTTTATTAAACTGACAGAGACCTGTGTAGTTAGTTCCCGGTCCTGTATCGTAGTTATGTTTTTAAACCGACATAAATCCCCGAAAAAGTACTCCATACGTAATTAATTCATTTTCTAAGCCAAGGTAAAATGCTAGAACCATTCTTATGAGCATAAAGTTAGCGAAGTACCCATCGCTAACCGAATCGCGACTAGTTAGATAATTTGCAGTTCATTAGTCGTTAATTAGTTGTGGAAAAATTAATTTTGTCGCTCTTATTTTTGACCGTTTTTTTGGGTGCTTCGCTAACTTTAAATGAAGCTAGCAAAGCACCCTCGTAAAAAATGGCATTAGACATGACCTATCGAAATCGAATATGATCGATAACTTACCGCTAATTAGTCGTTAATTAATTGTGTGAATACTTATTTTGTTGCTTTTATTTTTGTTGTTTTTGGGTGCTTCGCTAACTTCATATCAATTTAGCACCCTCGTCAAAAATGGCTTTAGTACGGTTGATAATATACCGTTAATTATTCGTTAATTAGATGTGGAAAAATTAATTTGTCGCTCTTATTTTTGATCGTTTTTTGGGTGCTTCTCTAACTTTATATGAAGTACCACCAAAACGCGGTCGATTTGTAACGAGGGTGCATCTTCAACAAAATATGAAATTAGCGGAGCACCCGAAAAACTACACAAACATAAAAGCGACAAAATCAATTTGTCCACAACCAATTAAGGAATATTTAGCGGCTTATTATCCACTGTTTGATTTCAATATGTGATGTCTCAAGCCATTTTTGACGAGGGGGCTTCGCTAAATTCATATGAAGTTAGCGAAGCACCCAAAAAAAGACAGAGAAAAGCGACAAAAAACAATTTACTTACAACTAAATAACGCCTAATAAGAGGCAAACTATACACTATCTTAGATTTCGATAGGCGATGTCTAAAGCCATTTTCACCACTTCATATGAAGTTAGCGAAGCACCCAAAAAACACTCAAAAATAAACGCGAGAAAATTAATTTTTCCACAACTAATTAACGAAAAATAAGCGGCAAATTTTCCACCATATTCGATTTTGATAGGTCATGTCTAAAGCCATTTTTGACGAGGGTGCTTCGCTAACTTCATACAAAGTCGAAGCACCTAAAAAACGGCCAAAAATAAGAGCAACAGTTGCAATTCGAGTTGCGATGGGTGCCAACATATGAAGTTAGCGAAGCACCAAAAATAAACGCGACAAAATTAATTTATCCACAACTAATTAGTGGCATATTATCCACCATATTCGATTTCGATAAGTCGTGTCTAAAGCCCTTTTTGACCAGGGTGCTTTGCTAACCTTATATGAAGTTAGCGAAGCACCCAAAAAAACGGTCAAAAATAAGGGCGACAAAATTAATTTTTCCACAACTAATTAACGAATAATTAACGGCAAATTATCCACCTAGTCGCGATTCGATTTGCGATGGGTGCTTCGCTAACTTCATGCTCATTACCTAAAAGCTAGTATATATATTTATACCTATTAGAAAATCAATAGATTACGTTATAATTAGCTATTTCCCAATTTAGGCTTATTTTTAATATTTTAGATTACTTCATTACATTACAGAAATAAAAAATATTTCAACAAGCTGTCAACAGAAGTCATGAGCACCTAGACTGAAATAGGGACCCTAAAAACAGATTTTCCGGTCTCTTAGTAGTCCTGTAATGTGACACTTTCCGTGCAAAAATTGTCCAAAAAATGCTTGTTTTCCGTTTGGTTTAAAAAATCTTTTTACCAATCGCTCATTATTTAGACACCGATTATATCGTTATTTTCTGGGTCAACCTGTAAAGTTCTCATTTCCGGTCTAGTGCGTACTAGCAAAGAGAATTATATTATAATTTAATTTGGTACTAGTTTCAAAACAGTGTTAAATCGTTAAGTTATTTACCAAAAATAATGTTGCTTTGTTTTCGAAATTTACTTTTTTTAGCCCAGTCATATTAGGTGAAAAAAGCTTGAAACGTGGAAAAAAATAGGTACAAGCTGTATTTTTGTATACTTATTCCTTAGCATCTGGGTACATCCCCACATATTCTCCATCAAAATCCCCCTTGAGCTTCGTTACATATAAGACCTCAAAGGTCCTAAGCATCAGTTTCTTGCGATTCTCTTGAAAAATAATAACATTTTAAAAAGTGAATTGACAAAAAATACGAAAAATTAAGAAAAATACCTAACCTAACATTTAAAAAATATATTTTAAAAAACTGTTTTTTTTTAGTATTTTTTTCCTACCCTTTTGTTAGTTTACCGAATTGTCGTTTCCCAAATGTATACCAAAAGCTTTAATCTCTAAGATATCTAAAAAAATAATTTATCAATTACATATTATATCATGACATAAAAATCTGAGTACATGTTAAAACATTATGCAAGAAGCTCTGTTTATAATTTTCAACCCAAACCCCATTTTATTTTGTTTAAACCCCTTTGTCACATGTAAGCTTGGTCAAACACTATTTTTCTAAAATTTTATAAAAATTACTTTAATATCTGTTAAGCTGGAATTTTAAATAAAATAAAAGTGTTCGCATTTGCGCATATTTTAACACTGTTTCTGACTAGAAGTTGAATATTTTTAATACTAAGCTTTTTTTCTGGTACAGTGGTATAAAAATAAATTTTTTACAATCATATGGGTGGTCCGGCTGGTATTAACCATTTTCCTAACCTTTACTTAAATTTGTTTAACTTTAAAAAAACAAAAACTAAATTTTTGTAAATGGTCTTTGGTACAAGCGAATAATATGAAGTATTAACATTTTAAAATAAGTTACCTACAGAGTGCGAAAAAATAAACAGTTTTTTCCCCAATTTTGTCAAATAGACCGAATGATTTTGTGTATTGTTTTTTTTCTGACTTTTTTTAAAAAAGTTATTAGTTTTCGAGAAAATCGCATCGATTTTTTGAACATTTGTGGCCTTATATCTAACGAAGCTTAAGGAGGCTTTTGGCGGAGAATATTTGGGGATGTGGCCCAGATGCTAGGGAATAATTATACAAAAATCCAGTTTGCACTTACATATTTTGATTCTAGGTGAATTCCTAATATGTCTGGCCTATTACTCGAAAATGTCCCTTGCAATATAAATGACCCTTATGCTTATGCAATGTATAGGTTAATACCTACTGACTTCTCCTTAATATTAAAAAAAAATTCTAAGAAAACGCTGCTGTGGTATAACATAAAAGATTCTCGGTGTGATGTCTGACATTGAATTTAAAACATATGGTAAATAAGTTACTTAGAATATCTATTACAGACGACAGAAAACTAGGAAACCCAAGCCAATGCAGTGGTTAAGGCAAAACAAACTGTTCTAAAATACCATTTTCTGTTCTACAGCATAAGAATATTTTAAATAACATATCAGTTTTGCTTTTTTGAAAAATCTGTCATTGAATCTCTACAAAAAGTAGCACCATTTCTTAAATTGCACATGAAAGCAAAGGAAGCGCAGATAAAAGGATAAAAATCGCGATTTGTCAACTTATAATAATATATTAATTGATAAACAAATCGCAAGCCAGTGTTCAACCAAAACATACAGTAGGGACTTATTGGAATAAAATCTGACCTAATTTTAAAATCGACCCTATAGTGACATATTTACATACAAAAAGCAGCTGCTCTGCTTCAAAATTCGGCCTTTGTGTATTTAAAAACCGGATTTATTAGTGTCGGTATTTATTAAATGGAAGTTAGCGACTGTATTATTAAATTTGGCTTTGATATGTCAATTTTGAGAGGTCAGCTGTTAGTTTTCTGTGCAAATATGTCAGAATAAAGTCGAGTCTAGAATAAAGTCAGGTGTTATTCCAATACGTCTCTATTGTTGACGCAGCTTCCGTGTTTCGTTCACCTGTGTCCATTCGTCAAGTCGCAGGTTGAAAGCGTCAGGTGGCTGTCATGACCACGGTGGATAGAATAGACCGGTGTTCGGATCTTATATATATATATATATGTCGAATTTTTCACATCACTGGTGGTCCAGCTGATTTGTGTAAACAAAAGTTAGATCTGATATGAACAACGGAACAACTAATATTTTTTAAATTTTATGAAAACTAAGGCAAGTTTCCTACTGTTTTCTAGTACATCCTTATAAAATGTAATTTTCTAGACGTATTGTCGTTATTTTTTTTTAGCCGCTTCATTTTTTATTGCACAAAACTTAAACTACAAGTTAAAATGAATGTGATCGTTTAGTATCAAAGGTGAACCGAGGACTATTGGGTAGTAAACAAAGATGTAGGTCAGCGGATGATTTTTGAAGCTGAAACAAACACATTATTTTCTTCGAATTTTAATTTTTGTGTAAAGAGAAATAAAGCAGACTAAAAAAAATAACGACTAGAATGTCTGAAAAATATTATTTTATAAGAATATACTAAAAAATAGTAGAAAAATTGCGTTAGTTTACAAAAAAATCAAAAAATATTAGTTGTTCATATCATATCTAACTTTTGTTTCTAAAAATCAGCTGGACCACCAGTGACGTTAAAATTCGACATATATTTATAAGATCCGAACACCGGTCTATTCTATCCACCGTGTGTCATGACAACGTGTGCTGCCGCGGGTCGTTGAATCAGATGTTCAATCTGCGTACATTTCCACTATCGTGGTCAAGGTATTGTTTACATTCGATTTTTGTTTCTATTATTTCGCACAGTATTCCTGTGTGCGATGCAGTTTCTGTTTTACTGGAAAAATCGTTTTCGAGGTAGAACGGCGATGATATAAAAGACTCAACGGTTAAACAGCCATTTAACGATGACATTATAAATAAGTTTGCAATTTTAAAGGACAGAAGAATTTTCCTCAGATACAAACAGTAAAATTTAAATTAAATTGCATTGCGAACCTACCCAATTTTGCTGCTTTTACTGAACTACCCACTATTTTTAGGGCAAAAAATACCGGTGAAAAACAGCCATTCTGATTGCCAACAAAAACGATGTGGCCCCAATATTTTTATAGTAAAAATTTTGCTGCACAAACTAAATTGTACATTCCGTGTTACTTGAGTCACAGAAGAGTGTGGTACACTTAAAAGAAACTTGTTTACAAGTAAATTAGGTTCATAGTTATACATAATAATAATATGTGATAAATTGGCAGTATACAGCCGCAATTATAATCCATAATTATATCATTTTCGAAAGAAGGAAATTATAAATCTTCAACTCGTGACGTGCTGGTCATTCTTTTCATATTTGACCAGTTCTAATAGGCAGGTATAGGAAGCGAAATTACAAGCAGCATGTAATTAGTAATTACTTAGTACTTTATTACAATTTATTATAAAAAATAAGTCAACTACAGTGACTGATAATCTCCAAATCCAGCAGCCAAACTAAACTTTTATAAAAAAATGCAAAATTTAAATAAAAGTGGATTGGATTTAAGCCTGCCCTCAAAATATCTTCCACTCTTCTCTGTATGCCATTGTGTTCATCCAATTTCTTCAAATCGTCCACCAATCCCATTTGAGGTCTTCTCCTACTTCTTTTATTTTCCGAGGGTCTGTTTACAATACATTTGTTCCATCGATCGTCTTTCTGTCTGATGTTATGACCGACAAATTTCCGTTTTAATTTTGCTACTTCTCCTCTGACATCCCTTACTTTTGTTTTGTTTCTTATCCATTCATTCCTTTTTCCATCTGTTAGCTTTGAATGTAACATTTGTATTTCCATTGATCTTTTGGGCTTATCCATGTCTGATTTTGTAAGTGTCCAGGTCTGGGATCCATAGATAAGTACAGGAAGGATATATTGGTTATACACTTTTGTTTTGAGGTACTGACGATATTTTTAATTTTTTAATATGTGGCTTAATTTACCGAATGTTGCCCAGGCCAATCTTACTCCTCTCTTAATTCCAGCCGTTTGGTTTTCTTTTTTTAGTTTAATAATTTGTCCCAGGTGTATATATATCTTCATCTCTGTTTGTGATAACTTTAGTTTTACTGCAGTTCATACTTAATCAAGCCTATATTTTTAGCTGCTCTATCCAGTTCTTGCCGCATTTTTATCAGTTATTCTATCTTATCTGTTATTAAGGCGATATCATCAGCATATCTTAGGTGGTTCAAGTATTTTTCGTTTACTTTGATGCCTATTTCTTACCAATCTAAGTTTTTAAAAACATCTTCTAGGGCCTAGTTAAATAGTTTAGAGGATATTATGTCACCCTGGCTGACACCTCTTTTTATGCGGATTGGCTAGGTTCCTTCGTGGATTTTGATTGATGTTGTTGCTTCGCTATATATATTGGCTATCATATCTGTGTATCTTTGATCTATTCGGCTATTAATTAAAGATGCTTTTACTACCCGGTGCTCAATGCTATCGAAAGCTTTTTTAAAGTCTATAATTGCAACATATAGTGAAATATTGTATTCGTTGGCTCGTATTAGGCCTTTCATGGTGGTTAACTGTAGTGAAACCTTTTCTGAAGCCTGCTTGTTTTTTTATTGAGATCCGTCAAACTTTATTATTACTCTATCTTTTAATATTTTTGTGAAAAGCTTATAAATTAAGAGTCTAATAGTCAAAACTAAATTACATATTAGAGAAAAAAAATTTTTTTTGGTCGTGTTCAACGGACAACAGTGGGTTTTAGCCTCATTACAAAGGGCCCTTCATTATGCCCTCTATGGTACGTCTCTTGAATTTTCGCCACCTTCTTGTTTTCTTATTCTGGATGCAGCGGCGTAGTGAGGGCAGGGCGACCGGGGCACTTGCCCCGGGAGCCAAAGTCAGGGGACGCCGAAAGGCGCCTCTTACATTGATTTTAAAACATGGGGGGGCGCCAAACTTTTACCTTGCCCCGGGCGGTCCGGTTCGGTTCGGTTCGGTTCGGTTTCTTGTTTTCTTATTCTGGATGCAGCGGCGTAGTGAGGGCAGGGCGACCGGGGCACTTGCCCCGGGAGCCAAAGTCAGGGGGCGCCGAAAGGCGCCTCTTACATTGATTTTAAAACATGGGGGGGCGCCAAACTTTTACCTTGCCCCGGGCGCATGAAACCCTCACTATGCCGCTGCTGGATGCGTTGGGACTCTTGGGAGGGGTCCGAAACTTCATGATGTCGTATTTCATGCTATTTTATCTTTTTATTCATAAAATTTGTGGAAAATATCTAAAAAAATATTAGGTTTGGAGGGGGAGCGTAGCATCCTGCTCTCCCAATATACGCTGTCAAACGCCTGCTTAAAACGAAAGCCACCCAATAGTTTTTTATTTTTATTGTTTTTTTTTCTGATATCTATTCCTTTCTTTTGAACTTTTAGTGGTTTGTTTCCAAAAAAGACTTGTTCCTTTTATATTATTTATGTTCTTGTTTTTGATTATCTGTCTCTACCGCTGATGCAAAAATATACATACAGACCTACAGACTTAATAAATAACCAGGAAACTACAGGGAGGGATAGAGAGAGGGAGAAAGTATTTTGAAATAGCTGAACCAAAAGTTGTTTTTGTTTTGTTAAAGACCCCTTTACCTTTGCATAAGACAAAACCAATCTAGCATGCAAAAACAAATCAAAACCAGGGGCATATCATAACCAGGACTTTCCAAAGAGTAGAGAGGGAGTAGAGCGTATTTAATACGATCCAATTAGTATATAATTTGGAACGGCAGAAACGCCCAATTTCAAAGGGACATTTTTGTTTACGTTAGGGAAGCTGATACTAGAGAGATTCAGCAAACAAAGTACGGAGTGTCCGTTATTAATAGATAACGATATAAATTTGCGGTTATTAAGATACTTTACTGTGCTTTTCTCTAACTTCATTTTATTGGTCTTTTTAGAAGAAGGATTTTCTAAAATATCGTAGTTTAAACAATCCCCAACAAGTATACCTTGTTTAATTTACAAGATATTTTAATTATCTGATATTCTGATATTATTTTAATATAAAAACACTTTAAAAATGCTGTTTTTATTTTATTTTTACTTTAAAAGATTTCAAATATCGTTTAAAGTTATTTTATGTCACCATTGGATTTGCTTAAACTTTCCAATAAAAGGGTGGAAAATCGCTTGTGAGGTAAAAACTTTATTTGGGGAACAGAACAATTAAAATTACACACCTTTGAACATATGTACATGCATAAAAAAGACAAGTAGGTAAGTATTTACCTATTTAATGAACTTAAGATTAAGTAATTTAAGAAAAACTAAAATATATACACAGGTTGAAAATTTAAAATCGAACATATTATTATATTTTTAATGTTTCTTTATCTGATGACAATATGGAAAAAACACGTCACTTTATTATAATATATTTATAATGACTAATATTAAAACGACAGGTACAGTATTCCATTTTAAAAAGGTGTTTACAGATTTTTTTTATATCTGTTGAGGATTAGGTGTTATATTACATTCAACCCCCTCACATCCAGGGCGCCTAACCCTAAAATTTTAAACTGCAACCTCCACTTATTTCCTTATTTTTAAAATCTTTTTATCAGTATGCCGGGAAATTTTGGAATGTTTTATTAAATTTATTAAATAAAAATAATAAAACATAGTATTAATCCTCCATTTAATAACTATGTAGTTTTAACTAGCTGTATTTTCGTTAATTCGCTTAATTAAAGCTGCTTAAACCGGATATAAACGCAGGATTAGCATAAACTATTCAGCATTATCAGCGTAGGCCAACTAACAACTTTTTTTTGAGACAAATGATCATATCAGTAGACACGTACATATAACCATCCATAACACCTAGGCGTTCCTAGTGTTAAGGTAGCATTATTTTTGTAAAAATTGTCATTTTGAATCAATTTGTGAAAATTAAGTTAAAATAGCTGCTGAAATTTTTGAGAAAAATATGTTTTTTTATCAAAAATTGTGACTGGCAAATTTTAACGCTATAACAAGTTTTGTTGAAAACTTAGCTGCTCTGGTTCATTAAATATGTTTTTTTAAACATTTTTTTGTGTCCCAAAAACTGACGAACTTTGACATTATAAAGGGGAACTATAAAATAAAGAACATTTCCTGAAGCCGTTATTTCTGTGGAGGCGATGTAGAGTTATATCGAAATAAAAATATTAAATTTTGCTGGCAAAAAAAGAGTTTTAATATAAAACTGTTTTGGGCAGAGTTTTGCAACTTAAAAAAAAATTGCTCTTTTAAGAGGAGACTTAAGTACACCGCGTATTTAAAACTTTATTGCGATAAGTGAAACGGTTCTAGTCAAAATAATGTATCAAAAAATGACTAAAACTTAGGTAATCTAGTCACGTCTTTTGAGGGATGAGGTTTATTTTTTGTTGAAGATTTAAATGCGCGCTAAGAAATTCTTTTCCTTACAAGTTGTCAAAAATTTTATCGAAAAATTTTAAATACTTTTCCTATAAACGTGTTATTTCAAAACCCTTGCACGCAGCTTCCTTTTAATGTAAATTTGGAAATCTCGATTTGCTTGCCGCTGCGGTTATTGAAATATGATTTTTTAAAAATATTTAAACTCTCCTTTTAACCTCTTTCAGCCTGCGCCCCTCAGCAAAATTTAGTAGTCTTATCCATTCTCAGGGCAATTTTCTTTTGTCAAATTTGTATAAAATCGTTTAATGGGTTTTGAGAGAACCGAGCCATCATAAAATTTAGTTAGTTAGTACTTTCAGACCTATTTTATCAAGAGAAAATTATTTTTTGGTAATACTCTTTTTAAGCCAGTCCCAAAAATAATAATGTATAATTTTTAGCTTTCCACTCCATGGTTTAGAAAATTAATGAAGGCGTTTAGCGCAACAATGGACTAACCACAAAAAGTAATTTTGCGTATATAAACGGAAAAGAAAATCATATTTTTAAGTATTTATTTTTAAAATGAAAAAACGGTTTAAGTGCTGCCATATCACAGTGTATACAACTGTGGCCATATATTTAAAATTAAGTTAAAGTGTCTTAGATCGATTTTGTATTATGCAGTAGTGTCAATGTTCTGAACTGGAAAAATTGTGGCTTAGTCCATTGTTGCGCTGAACGCCTCAATTACACCAGGGTGTTACTGAAGCATTTACATTATATATTACATTATTTCAAATTGACAATAAAATATTTTTTTACCTTGCACAAACATTTATTTTTTTAAATTAAACAGTTCCAACAAAAATGCTGCATCTTCTTCTTTGTCTATGTCCCTAAATTTAAAATGTATATTTTTTCAGACGGAGTGTGCACAATTATGCACAAACAAAACCAGATTACTTTTATATACTATGAGCAAACAATTGTATTTAAATATGAAAAAACTTAAACTCTATTAAAAAAAACTATTCTAAAAACCGTGGATGATTGTGCATTTTCTTTTTACTTACTGCTAAATTTTCTGTGGTCGACCATCGCACTTAAAATGAACAATTTGTCAAAAACATGACATCTGATTGGTCAAAACAGTATTAATTTATGAATAAAGGTTTCTTTAATAAGCTACATATGCAAGTGATTTTAGTTTTTTGTTTTTCGAAAAAATGCCGCCCCGTAAAGTAAATATGCATTATATGACCCAGGATCTGAAAGGGTTAGGCTTTTTTTGGTAAATACCGGCGGTTGTATGAGAGCCACCCAAGGAAGAAGTGCTATAAAAACTTATAAAAATATTTTTTCTGCAATTTGCTCTGAATACTGTATGTTTCGTAACTTATGACTTTAAAGTTTTAGAATAAGAAAACAAGAAATGACTCTTTTCTTATTTTTAAAAAAATGTGCATTTGGCTCTCATTACACGCATAGTGGGGAAATGGGAACCATAATTTAGTTTCTATTTTCTAGTAAAAATAAACAATTAATTAAAATTGAAACATTTATACTATAATAATACTTGGAACAAAACTTTTAAAAAACTCAAAAAACATAATATTAAAAAAGTTCTTACTGTTTTTTTATACAAAAGTCGTAAATGTAACCTTTGGCACTTTTAACGCCGGAACACTCAGAATGTGTCCATATACCGCACACAGTGCACCTGCAGCCAACGATAAAGACCGGCCATGGCGCGTTATAAGCAAGTCGGCGGTCACGTGATCTTAGGAGTCCCAGGATTCTTATTGTATTGCTTAATATATTATATGTTTTTACACAATTTAAATAAATTAACAAAAAATTTTTGTTCTTTTATAGGCAAAAATTGAAAAAAATATTTTGCTGATTTATGTGTTTATTATGGATAAAAGAACTGAATCTAAGCTTTTAGTTTTTTAATTTTTCTTTGACTGTTATTAGCAGACACTAAATCATTGTGCTTTTTAATAAAAAAAATTTTAAAAACTTTACATGCCCTTAAACTAATTTTTTCAAGCTTTGACAATAGTTTTTCTCCACAAAAAAACTCGCTAGAGTTATCTGAAGAAAAATTTTCAATATAAAACATTTCACAATAATTTATTAAAAAGAAACAAGTGATTTTGTGAATAAGTGAGATGGTTTTCCCATTCAATGAACTGAATGTTAAACTGGTCGTCAATAATTTTTTGAAAAATTACCCAGCACAAAGTTTAATATCTATTTCAATAAAGTGTAAGTTAACTACCAACTCATGTTCTTTTAAAAGCTGTATCTTACTTTTTAAATATTTCACACTACCAGAGAGATTACTATCTGTTAACAATATTTTACAAATCAGTTTTTTAATATTGCGAGGGTGCGGAAGACATATTACCTTAGAATTGTAAATTGACGTGTATGCACTGGATAACTGGATAAACAAAGATGATGCCAACATTAAAGTGTATCCACCATATCTTCGATTCTCAGGTTACCTTTTCAAGAGACCTAATTGTTCAATAAGAAATGACAACTGAACACATTTTTTACTCTCACTATCGAAAATGTCACTAAGGATGTCTATTACTTGATCAATCTTATCCAAGATCTTATCTTTTACCACTTCTTTCCCGTTTGCAACATACTAGGTTTCAGTTTTATAGTTGGACCGACAAGGAACAACACTAGTTACACGTTCGCGGCATTGTTTATCTTATAGGTATTTTCTTTATAATTTACTCATTAGCCATTAATTATTTTAACGCAGCCCACTACAATCTTTTTCGTGGGCTGCGTTATTTTAATAACTTTGATAAAATTCACATAAAATTCGTGCCCGACTTAAAAAAAAATCGACGTAAACAAACATACCAAAACTGAACACACACATGTTTTATAATGACAGCGGGCCGTAAGGCGTTTTTTTGTGGGACTCCTACGGTCACGTGATATTTCCGCGCCCGGGCCGGTCTTTCTCGTGGGCTGCGAGTGCACCTAAACCAGAGTTCATTTTCTTTACCAACATCATTACATATATAACACAGCGATTTTGATTACGGTCAGGTCACATTTGCAAATTTGTTTTTTTTTAATGCGTTTTTGCAAAGTAGGGAGCAAATGCAGGCAATGGGAGCCACTTGGCTCTCATTAACCCATATGACCACTTGCTAAAGACTATTAAAAATAAAAGGGTACTTTTTTATTTCAAATAAACTATGCTCCTGGAATACCGACATTAGTAAACTACCTGCCACAAAATTTATTTAAAAGTAATAAACATAGCAGTACTTACCACGTTTTTAATAAGCACGTGTTCTTAGATATCAAGTAATGAAAAAAAGCAGCGCTCTTGTACACTATCGACAACAAACTGACAAGCTTACGGAGGGTGACGCAGGTGACTGGGGTTAGTAGGGCGAGCAAGTTAAAGCGTTGGATGCGTTCGAATTGTCTGATTGTTATCCAGGGATGAGTAACCGTGGTGGCTCCCATTACCCAACGGCTCCCATTACCCTACGGCTCCCATTACCCCCCGCTCCCATTACCCCCTGCTCCCCTACTGTTTTAGTATGTGCGCTATTTTCCATGTGCGCTTTTTCGGTGTGCGCTTTTATTCATGTGCGCTTTTTGAGGTGTGCGCTCCTTTCCTATGAGGATCTTTCCTGTGTGCTTCTGTTAAATGAGCTTTTTTCCTGTGCCCTAATTTACAGTCACCGATTGACCGAACCGAACCCCCCCCTCAGAATTTGGCTCCAGAGCCGCCCTAGGATCCATTCATTACTTAATTTGAGTGAAAATAAAAAAGATATTTTAGCTCACACATATACTATACTATAGTAGTGTGAGCTAAAGTTGCTCCGATTTCAAAAATTTTTATATATCTTTGCGTTTCAGATGATTTTGAAACTTTTTTGTTGCGCCGTCTGTCTGTCTGTCTGTCTGTCTGTCTGTCTGTCTGTCAGTCTGTCAGTCTGTCAGTCTGTCAGTCTGTCAGTCTGTCAGTCTGTCAGTCTGTCAGTCTGTCAGTCTGTCAGTCTGTCAGTCTGTCAGTCTGTCAGTCTGTCAGTCTGTCAGTCTGTCAGTCTGTCAGTCTGTCAGTCTGTCAGTCTGTCAGTCTGTCAGTCTGTCAGTCTGTCAGTCTGTCAGTCTGTCAGTCTGTCAGTCTGTCAGTCTGTCAGTCTGTCAGTCTGTCAGTCTGTCAGTCTGTCAGTCTGTCAGTCTGTCAGTCTGTCAGTCTGTCAGTCTGTCAGTCTGTCAGTCTGTCAGTCTGTCAGTCTGTCAGTCTGTCAGTCTGTCAGTCTGTCAGTCTGTCAGTCTGTCAGTCTGTCAGTCTGTCAGTCTGTCAGTCTGTCAGTCTGTCAGTCTGTCAGTCTGTCAGTCTGTCAGTCTGTCAGTCTGTCAGTCTGTCAGTCTGTCAGTCTGTCAGTCTGTCAGTCTGTCAGTCTGTCAGTCTGTCAGTCTGTCAGTCTGTCAGTCTGTCAGTCTGTCAGTCTGTCAGTCTGTCAGTCTGTCAGTCTGTCAGTCTGTCAGTCTGTCAGTCTGTCAGTCTGTCAGTCTGTCAGTCTGTCAGTCTGTCAGTCTGTCAGTCTGTCAGTCTGTCAGTCTGTCAGTCTGTCAGTCTGTCAGTCTGTCAGTCTGTCAGTCTGTCAGTCTGTCAGTCTGTCAGTCTGTCAGTCTGTCAGTCTGTCAGTCTGTCAGTCTGTCAGTCTGTCAGTCTGTCAGTCTGTCAGTCTGTCAGTCTGTCAGTCTGTCAGTCTGTCAGTCTGTCAGTCTGTCAGTCTGTCAGTCTGTCAGTCTGTCAGTCTGTCAGTCTGTCAGTCTGTCAGTCTGTCAGTCTGTCAGTCTGTCAGTCTGTCAGTCTGTCAGTCTGTCAGTCTGTCAGTCTGTCAGTCTGTCAGTCTGTCAGTCTGTCAGTCTGTCAGTCTGTCAGTCTGTCAGTCTGTCAGTCTGTCAGTCTGTCAGTCTGTCAGTCTGTCAGTCTGTCAGTCTGTCAGTCTGTCAGTCTGTCAGTCTGTCAGTCTGTCAGTCTGTCAGTCTGTCAGTCTGTCAGTCTGTCAGTCTGTCAGTCTGTCAGTCTGTCAGTCTGTCAGTCTGTCAGTCTGTCAGTCTGTCAGTCTGTCAGTCTGTCAGTCTGTCAGTCTGTCAGTCTGTCAGTCTGTCAGTCTGTCAGTCTGTCAGTCTGTCAGTCTGTCAGTCTGTCAGTCTGTCAGTCTGTCAGTCTGTCAGTCTGTCAGTCTGTCAGTCTGTCAGTCTGTCAGTCTGTCAGTCTGTCAGTCTGTCAGTCTGTCAGTCTGTCAGTCTGTCAGTCTGTCAGTCTGTCAGTCTGTCAGTCTGTCAGTCTGTCAGTCTGTCAGTCTGTCAGTCTGTCAGTCTGTCAGTCTGTCAGTCTGTCAGTCTGTCAGTCTGTCAGTCTGTCAGTCTGTCAGTCTGTCAGTCTGTCAGTCTGTCAGTCTGTCAGTCTGTCAGTCTGTCAGTCTGTCAGTCTGTCAGTCTGTCAGTCTGTCAGTCTGTCAGTCTGTCAGTCTGTCAGTCTGTCAGTCTGTCAGTCTGTCAGTCTGTCAGTCTGTCAGTCTGTCAGTCTGTCAGTCTGTCAGTCTGTCAGTCTGTCAGTCTGTCAGTCTGTCAGTCTGTCAGTCTGTCAGTCTGTCAGTCTGTCAGTCTGTCAGTCTG